>JAPDOI010000531.1:0-430649 GCA_029168955.1 Aplectana chamaeleonis | reverse complement strand
GCGCCGATTCGGATAATGCCGATTTTAAATTTCCCGGATATTGGTTCGATTAGGATAATGAGTTTTTTCAAATTTTTAGATATTGCATTAATCTAATCTCGGAAATCCGATCGGATATTCATTTTTTTCCAAACGTGCACTGCCCTATTCTCAGTGAGTTTGAAGAGCGTAGGGAGAATCGCATTTTCAGCGGTGAAATGTGATTTCGCATGCAACATTGAGCGGGCGAATGACCTCATTGTCAGCTTGTTGAGGACCGCTGGGATGACCACGTCCACGACTCAAACGCCACCATGAACCGCCTTCTTTCTCCACTTCCAAAGTGTTTGGAGACTCAAAATCTGGATAGTTCAACAGTACACTGTAGTTGTATGTCTTCACTGCCAATCCAAGACGCTCGTACTGAAACATGTAATTCGATAAGTACCAGGTTGTCCAACAATTCTTGTCCGAAAATTTTCAAAATTCTATAATTTTCCTTAGAAATGTTATAATATCAGGCAAGTGTAAGAACCTTCTAGAGGGTTCTCCAAAGTTCTACGCTAGGGTATATAAGGCGCAGCCGCCGCGTCTAGCTACCAGTACCAGCTAAAATGGATCAAGGTCGAATTCGTACGTTCGTGTACTACGAGTGGCTGCTGGGCAACGACACGGGCACCGCGGACGCCAACATCTGCAGAGCGTGCAAGGAGGATGCAGTGTCCCAACGCACAGTCAGCCGCTGGTTCAATCGTTTCGAGAGCGGCGACACGAGCCTCGAGGACAGGGAGCACAGCGGGAGGCCTTCTACGGTGGATGATGACGAAGTCCGTCGCTGTAGCAAGGAGAAGCCGGAAGCCACCACCCGTGAACTGGCGACGATGCTCGGCTGCAGCAAGTCCACCATCCACAATCGACTCAACTTACTCGGCTATCACAAAGTTCTGGCCCGTTGGATCCCCCACCGTCTGACGGACGCCAACAAGCAGATCCGCGTGGCCGTCTGCCAGTCCCTCCTCCTTCGTCCGCATCGCAAGGAGTTTCTCGAGGACCTGGTTACTGGGAATGAGAGCTGGGTCCTCTACGACAACGTCGCCCGCCGTGCCGTCTGGATCCCGCGCGGAGAAGAGCCGCCGACGACTACGAAAGCCGACCTGCACCCGCTGAAGATCATGCTCTGCTGCTGGTGGGACACCAAGGGCATACTGTACTTCGAGCTGCTTCCGCAAGGCAGGACGGTCACCGCCTCCATCTACACCGATCAGCTCGAGAAACTAGTCGCGGCCATCCGAGAAAAGCGTCCCCGAGGGCCTCGGTCCACCTGCTGCACGACAACGCGCGCCTCCACGTGGCGAAGGAGACCCAGCAGAAGTTGGCGACGCTCGGCTGGGAGACGGTTTCCCATCCGTCGTATTCCCCGGACCTCGCCCCCTCCGACTACCACTTGTTCCGCCCGCTGAAGCACCATTTGGCCGGAAGAAAATTCACCAACTACGACAACCTCAAATCCGACATCGCGGTCTTCTTCGAGTCGCAGCCCCCGGAGTTCTGGGCGAAGGGCATCTGCGGCCTGCCCAATCGATGGGCCACTGTTGTGGATAACTGTGGTGATTATATTGTTGATTAGACTTGTTTTTCAATAAAGTTGAAAAAATTTAAAAATGGTGAAATTTTCGGACAAGAATTATTGGACAACCTGGTACATGAGAAACTTCACTTTTTGAACCGCAAGAACACCAAATGTTGTGATTTGCTCTGGACTAAACGAAAGAGCAAAATAAGAAAAATTATAGTATGGGAAACATCACTTGTTCAGCTAGACGTCGAATTAGTGCAGCATTCTCAAGTGTTCCAGCAATATGTGATTTCTCAGCCATCCATCTCATATTCTCCTTTATTCTTGTCGAATTCAAATGAGCCGATAGTTCCCTTGATATCCGATCGAGCTGAATCCAAAGGAGTTGTAAGAAAAATTCGTCTTAGAACGCAGCTGCGCATAGTTATGTATCGTGCCCCTAAAGAAGCTGCGAGGAGAATTAGAAAAATTTCACGGGTTGTCAATGCAATTACACTCTGGTCGATTACAAAAGTGGGATCGGCATCTTAATCAGGTTCCCAAAAGAAATATACAAGCGGCATCTTACATACGATAGAATACCTTGATTATGCAGCGCTTTCTTCAATGGTGCGTCTATAGGTTCTTGCACCACATCCACTTGATCTTAATTTTCGGTAGGGAGCACCAAACGAATTGTGAGCTGAAGAATTTCGAGAAAATAGGGTGCCTCTATAGTTTTGAAACGCACTGTATTTATTGAATTAATCTTTGATTTATGTAAATACAGTTTTCAACTCAAACGCTAAAGGTTTGTTAAAGGCAGTGGTCACGATGAAAAACTTTATGGAAAAAAACTACAAAAATCAGCTTAGATCAAAAACAGCTGAAAAACTATGAAGGTAGCGCGGTGAAAAATGGGCGAGAATCAGATTTCTAGAGCCCAAAGATTTCAGTTCGTGCAAAGCGCCGCTCAAAAAAATCGCAGTCTCGTGCCGAGCAGCCGAAAATCATCGATATTCAGAGGAAGCAATAAATGCAAGTTTACCTAATAAAAACAGTTGAACAATAAAATCCAGCACTTCAGTCGATGTTTTTCACTAGACGAGTGAGTACATAAATATTCGAGCAGGTCAGTCCGAAGGTTAAAGCTCATTGATTGAAATTCAGTTTCAAGCCAGCTGATGTTCTTGATATTAGAGATCATCGATGCCGATGATGTGGAGTGGGCTCGTCCACCATTAAAAAACAAGAAAGTTCAGGCTCCAAATTCGGCCTGAAACAGCGGTTTATTCGCGATTTTTTACCATAGGTCCCAGTACAACCCAGAAAAGGGTTCAGAGAGGAAAGGAAGACAAGTATGTCTGATAGCGACCACTGCCTCTAATACCCTTGCAATCTCCCATTATTTATTTATTTATTTATTTGTTCAGTACGTTTCAATGATCGCGCCTAATAAAAAAAACGGTGAAAGGAAATCCAGGAATAATGAATGATTATAACCCTAAACTTAGCATGATCTATATGTAGCTTTAGTACTGCATAAATAAGCGGTATATTCGGATTTAGAAATACTTGTATTTTCATATTTTTAAAAAACAACGTATACCTATTGGCAATGAATGTCATCCGGTGTTTCTTCGGCATATTTCTAATTACTGTCCCTTGTGTTAAGCAAGTTATTCCCGAAAACGAACGCTAATTCACTCAATTTCCTTTCCAGTGGCGAATCTTTCAGAAGAATAACATTTTGCAAAACAGTGACTTTTTTATTCGTGGATACTGAGTATTGTTGCATTTACCATTCGTGATTGCTATACGCCTGTTAAAAGAGATTGTACATTTGGAGAACAAAACATTTTTGGAAGAAAAACGAAGGTTTTCTAGTTGAAGAAGAGATTCGTTTTAAAAAACTCGTTTGTGGTCAGCTGGTGATTAACTGTACTTGTGGTGAGGTTAATCCCATACCTTATCTCTGTCCTCTTTGAAAGTGATTGATCCCGAATTTTCAGGTTGTTCAAACGGCTGCTGCCGAATGACTAGGCAAGCGAAAGCTAGAAGTAGACTAACTGTGGCAAGAATGCCAAACAGTGAGGCGGCAAACGCACACGGAAGCCACTGGTACCGATTCTCGCGAAGTTTCCTAAATAAACTTCTATGCTTTCCAAAAAACTAAACAACTAAACGTTTTTTTTTCTCTTACTTTCGTTGTATGAGAGATGATCGTGATGTACGTAACGAATTCTGGCCACTCGAAGACACCTCGTCGTTCATCAGTTGCTCTTTAGCGAGAATGTCATCTATCGAAAGTTTCGGAACGATCATTGGCATCTCTAATCCGATCAGCTCGTACTGTCTTCACCGACGTGCGGTTGTCAACAGTTTGTAGTCGGGCATTCAGGCTGAAGGATGATCAATTAGGAGTAGAATGACGATGTATTGACCTCATGTGGGAAGAGTTCGAGAAACGAGGGCGAAAAGAGGTGGAGCACGAGCGAGCACGTAGTGTCTGACCCGTGTTGAACGCGCTAATTGATACGGAAAGAAATACAAATGTCCTTGCAGGTGGCGGTGAAATGCCAATCCAGAAGAGAGTTAGCTGTATTGAAAAACTGCTAGATGACTTGTCGATTCTTTTCGCTTCAAAAACATGCTATACTCGCGTCGACATATGTATGCTCACTGAAGTGGCGCGTTCCGCATAGAAATGAATGCATAATGGAGTCGGAGCATCTGAATGTGACTGCTTGAATGGGCCGATGGAAGTTTGAGGAAAGAAACTCATCTGATAAGCATCCTGTCACTATTTCGGGAGGTGAATTCGACCCTTCTCTATTGATTGTTATGGATCTACTGTGTGGGTTAACTAGGCATGGGGGTGAGTTCTTTCCGGAAAATTTTTGAAAATGAACTTGGATTGAATTCACGAGATTTTATCCCTCATAGGCACCCGTCAGACTACGTCGAAAAACCTGCTGACTCCGACTGAGTCTGAATGAGTCCGGGGCGGAAAAACCGTCCTCGACCGTCTGCAACCGACTGAGTCCGGTTGCCCCCAGCGCCAACCAGTTCCTCTGCGAAACACGCAATCGATAGTCAGCGGCAGCAGTCGGTGGGGCACAGCGCAGACGACGAGAGTCGGGATACGGCGGGACTCGGCAGGTCGCAGTCGGCCGACGAAAATGCACCCAAATCACGTGAGAAACTCCTATATCGACCGGGTGGGGTGAGGATGATTTCGGTTGGACTCAGTGGGACTCAGTCGGTGCATCGGCCCCGCCCTTGTACGCATCAGAACCATCAGTATCGACCGGGGGATTGCGGTGGGCACCAGACGGTCGCAGTCGGACTCAGTGGGTTGATTTTTTTTGCACCCATCTCTCACGAATTCGGTGCGTATCGACCCGATGGGACTCAGTAGATCCACCGACTATGACGGGGGCCATATGGAGCTGCTTCGACACGAGTGAACAAATTCATTGACTTGCTGAGCTTAAACAGTGGCTATACAGTCCTTTTTTTAAAAAAGGTTCTGCGGCGAGCAATTTTGAGAGAGAGAAGTTCTGTGTTGTTCTTCTAGCAGCTTCTTTCGAGAACTGCTTGCATTCATTCAATGACATATACTGTTTACGAAAGCCATAAAATGACCAATCACTGCTTCAAGATTCGATTTTTTTAAATCGCCGTATTTTGATTCAATAGCATCAATTTGGCACCATAAGTGAAACAGCCACTAGTCTTTGTTGAAAAAACCGGACATTCAAAATTAAACCTCGAGTATGCGTCCACTCTACCGAGGCGTCAAATTGTGATGCCCTATAGCGCATTAGGTTCCATGACGTTTTGATAAGGCGGAGTTGAGATATGTATGAAGCCAATTTTCTACAAACCCATGTGTCAGGAGACCTTCGGGCGCTACAGTATGTTTTACTCCTTTACGAGAACTACCCACAAGTGCATTATTATTATAAAGTCCTCTGGGAACGCTGAAAGTAACTTTCTTCAACCTTGTTGAAAAAAGCGTGAAAAAAAACGCTTTTAGGAGAGTATCGTGGAAGAATTGATGCTGATGAGCGAACGATGGATCGTGGATGAACATATTTGCATACAATTCCATATGAAAACAATATGCGGTGAGAAATCGACGAGTGCCTCGTTGGAAACACTATTTGCACATCCTTGTAATGCTTTCGAAGCAAGAACAAACGCCGCCTGATGGATATTCACACCCGAGAAATCCTTCAGGTGAGCGAGAGAAGTCCACAGTGGGATGTTTTTCTCTGTTGGTCAGGATGATGTGGTTTCCTGGGGTGTGTTCCAAGAACGTTTCCACGACGCTGTGGGAGAAAAAACAACCTCACCATGGACAAATTTGCTTTCCATGGATGCGAATTATAACTGAAACTTGCTCCCACGTGGCCGTGGCTACGTTTCCATGGACGCGTTTTGCCATGGGAATGTTCTTGGAACGCACCCCTGGAGAGATACAATACCCACGCTAAGTTTTGTAAAAAAAGGGGAGCGTTTGCCAAACTTGAAAAAAAAGCGTCCGATGCATTTAACTTTTTTGAATGAAGACTTTTTTGAATTTTGAAAACGCTACCATATTCATGGATCAAATTTCTACCTAATTGTGTGACCTGTTGGCCGAAGTTCCCTAAAATCGCTTCGTTTTTTAAGGGAATTGTTTTTGCAATCGCTTTTCAAAAACGTCGCGCGCGGCGAAGTGCGACGAAACTTTGTGTAGTATTCGTACAGGTAATGGAGTAGAAATCTGTATGGTCTCTTTGAAAATTAGTTGCAGGTAAGAGAATCTCAAGGTTTGTTTAGGCTGACTTCTTGAGTGCTTTCATTTAAGAGTCCGGGGCTTCCGCAACAAAACTCCGACTTTTCAGGAAGTTCATAAGCGTGTTTATTGTAGGATTTCGAAAATTCTTATCACACAAACCTTGAGATGCTCTCACCTGCACTTGATTTAGGAAGAAGACATAAAGATTGCTCTTCAATTACTTGTACAAATACTGCTCAAAAGTTCGCCGCACTTCGCCGCGCGCGACGTTTTTGGAAAACGATTGCAAAAACTATTTCCCTCAAAAACAAAGCGATTTTAGGGAACTTCAGCCAACAAGTCACATAATTAGGTAGAAATTTGATCTGTGAATACGATAGCGTTTTCAGAATTCAAAAGAGTATTCAATCGAAAAAGTTACATGCATAGGACGTTTTTTCGCCAAGTTTGCCAGATGCTCCCCGTTTTACAAAACTTAGCGCGGGTATTGTACACATTAACTACTCTGGCATTCGCTCGCGTGTAGCCCTACACAAACTCACTTGTTGCCCAGTGACACCTGGGCAACAAGTCATTTTTCTGGGGCACGAAATGGAAAGTATGGGGCGATTGTGAGCATTTGTGCCCACAAAACCACTTTTACCCCCACTAAATCACTAGTCGCCCCGCGAAATCACTTGTTGCCCCGAAAGAGCAGCTGCTGACCCTAAAATCACTTGTTGCCCCGCAAAATCACTTGTTGCCCCGCAGGTTCACTTGTTGCCCCGTAAAACTACTTGTTGCCCCCCAAAACCACTTGTTGCTCGGAATCATCATTTGATCGTTCGGACCCCACTGCGTTGTTTATTCACGGATTCCGTCTACCCTCTAGACACCTTGTACTTCTCAAACCCTTCTTCTTCTTCTTCCTCTTCCCCCTCTTCCTCCTCTTCTTCCTCTTGTTCCTCTTTCTCCTCTTCTTCCTCATCTTCTTCTTCCTCATCTTCTTCTTCCTCATCTTCTTCTTCCTCATCTTCTTCTTCCTCATCATCTTCTTCCCCCTCTTCCTCCTCTTCTTCTTATTCTTCCTCTTTCTCCTCTTCTTCCTCATCTTCTTCTTCCTCATCTTCTTCTTCCTCATCTTCTTCTTCCTCATCTTCTTCTTCCTCATCTTCTTCTTCCTCATCTTCTTCTTCCTCATCTTCTTCTTCCTCATCTTCTTCTTCCTCATCTTCTTCTTCCTCATCTTCTTCTTCCTCATCTTCTTCTTCCTCATCTTCTTCTTCCTCATCTTCTTCTTCCTCATCTTCTTCCTCATCTTCTTCTTCTTCATCTTCTACTTCTTCTTTCTTCTTCTTCTTCTTCTTCTTCTTCTTCTTCTTCTTCTTCTTCTTCTTCTTCTTCTTCTTCTTCTTCTTCTTCTTCTTCTTCTTCTTTCTTCTTCTTCTTCCTCATCTTCTTCTTCCTCATCATCTTCCTCATCTTCTTCTTCTTCTTCATCCTCCTCCTATTCTTCTTCTTCTTCTTCCTCCTCCTATTCTTCCTATTCTACCTCGATATTCTTCCTCTTCTACCTCGACAGAGGATATCAAACGAATAAAAATATTCGAATGAACGAATAATTCGGATATTTGACTCTTTCGAATATTCGAATAAGCGAATTATTCAAAAAATTGACTTTTTCGAATACTCGAATTATTCGAATATTCGATTAATCGTTTATTCGACCGAATATTCGTTTTCCGAATATTCGTTGACATACTCAAGAAGAAATCGGGAATCGTTTTTTTCTTTAAATGTTCGGTGTTGCGAATAATTTGGAAATGTTCACTTTTCGAATATTCGATTTTCCAAATAATTCGGAAATGGCCTTTTTAATTTTCGACTTTTCGAATGATTCGAAGTCGCCTTCTTTAATCGAATATTTAATTTAGGAATCATTCGATTCGGTCGAATTATAGTTCCCACCCCCATGAAATTTCAGGGTGTTTGTGAGAAAAAAAATCGGATTCTGCTCAAAAGTGGCAATCGGGGGCAATATCAATATGTCACGGTATCAGGCAGTAAACATGGAGAACTCTTGAAAGAAAAACCATTACACTTCCGTGAGAATTTTGTGCCGGTGGCAAATTATAAACTTGTATCTAGCGTACCACTTCGGAAATCGTCGAAAGTCGCGATTTGCCATCAAATTTTCCCTAAAAAAAAGCTTCGAAAGAATCAAGTCGAAAATTTTAGAAAATTGACACATAAACCCCCAAATTCGTGATCAGCGCCCCAAATTACACAACTGGGAGGGTATTAAGTTAAATCTAGAACATTTTTAAAAACGCTTTCGGGGCCCACTAATTGATATGAGTAAACTCCCAACCGAAAATCCGTACAAATCCATAACGCTATCAGTCTGTACAAAGTTTGGGTAATGTGCCTTCACCCAAACTTGGGCCAGAGGGGTTGTTTTGGGCGCTGAACACAATTATGAGGTCAGTTTCCAAATTCTCTAAAGACTAGTGCACGTTTTGGAAGGTACAACAGGTACAGAAATCTGACGAAAAATGTCTATAACTCTTTTCGGTGTGGTTTTAGGCAGATGCGAAGAGCATAATCGGTTTTACACCGAAAACGGTTCTAAAGAGTTATGTTTCTTCCAGAATAGTTACGCTAACTAAAAGTAGCTCCCTTAAGAGCCTCACTAGACATGAGCTTATAGAAGAAAGTGGAAAATGGAGGAAGATTGAGGTGATGATCAGAAGAGAAAGACAACACGCGAGCGCACGCGACGCGACCGCACACGCCACCGCCCAGGCCTCCTCCGTGCCGGCGCTAGCTGGGGCGAGACAATCCACACAATGCTCACAAAGATTTTGTCGGCATTGCCCACAATCTTTTTTGTGGGCACTCGACTCTCGCCGGCGCGATTATGTGGAACGTCTAGCGCCGACGAAAAAGGACGCGAAATTGGCCACGCCCTCCGGGGCAACACGCGAGCGAATGCCAGAGTAATCTCTGCATGTGTATTTTGTATAGTGTAGTCCACCTAAAGGCGCACATTCACTTATCAATGAGAACTATTTGGCTGGACATCATTACGCATGAATCCCATATAAGCGCGCTCTCCACAGGTTGAGCGAAAGCAGTTGTGTTACAATGAGCTTCATGCACATTGATGTGCAACCGACCAGTTCTCATTGATAGGTAGATGTGCAACTTCTGGTGGACTTTGGTAGACTGTCTTTATGTCAATGTAGATAGGAGTGAAATTTTCTTCAGCAGTTGCAGTCAACCACTGTTGTAGCGCGCGGCTTGACGATAAAGGTGCTGAGACTTCGTGGTCCCAGCATGATTTTGCTTGCGCTGTGTGTCGTGACAGCGGTTCTCGTCAACTGTGGACAGGTGTGAAGCGATACACAATAACACATTCAACAACAGGGCAATCAAGCATCGGGAACCTTTGACCTTGATGTGCTTTTTCTTGTTTATTTCACTCGGAAGTATATGAAGATACTTGCCTTAAAGTAGTGGACTATGAGAATTCCTTCGCAGATATGTCTTCCAAAAAGGAATCATTCGAATAGTTCCCTTGCTCAAATGTTCGAAGAATATATTTCTCGAAATATTCGTTTATTCGAAAAAACAAGACAAAAACTCATTTGATGCCTCTATCAAGTCTCTATGAAGTATATGTACACAAACTCATGAAATATATGCTTAGAGGCAGTGGTCGCGATGAAAAAAGTTGTGGAAAATCTATGAAAATCAGCTTGATCGGCAAGCGGCTGAAATATGGCACCATGAAGGTTGCGCGGCAAGAAACGGGCTATGAATGGAGTTATTAGAATCCTAATTTGCCCCTTCGTGCACACGTGCACAACTCCGCCCAAAAGGATTGAAGTCTCATGCTGAGTATAGTCAAAATTCATTGACGCTCACAGTCAGAATTACCTGCAAATTTGAGTAATGAAAACAGCTAGACAATGGAGGCAGCCCTTCATTCAATGTTCAACTCGACGAAGACGGAAATATTCGAGCAGATCTTTCCAAAGGCTATCGTTCATTGGTAGAATTCCAATTTCAGGCCAGCCAATGTTCTTGATAACAAAAATCATAGATGCCGATGATGTGGAGTGGGCTCGTCCACCATCAAAGCACAGGAAAGTTCAAGCCTAAACCTGAGCCCAAAACTGGGTTTTTTCGCAAAATTTTCCCATAGGTCCTACTACTCTGAATCTACAAAAAGGTTCTGAGAAGGAAAGGAGACACGCATATTTCATCGCGACGACTGCCTTAACATAGGCAGTCTCCGCCAGGATAAACACTTTCTTGATCTCGTCCCGCGGTACATACATATGTAGCTATATGTAGCATGCAAAAGCTCTACAACCTCCACAGTCTTCTTGATATTTAGAGGCAAGGAAAAGTAGGTAAGTACGTTTGCTTGAGCGGAAAAATTCGCTATTTGCTTCATGACGCATTGACCATGAATCATAACGAATTGCTTAGATCGAATGCGATAGAAAGATGGAAAGTCAACATTTCTTAACAGAATTTCTGCGAATGCATGTACGATAGACGCACATGTCGCTGACGTAAGCAGTAGTGAAGGAAGAAACCCAGATTAACCCCTTGAAAGCAGTGTTCACGATAATCTTCAATTTTGAGATTATTCGCTATATTGGTTGAGTGGTCGCCGGGTAGAACTAAAATTACGTAGAAATTGGGAAAAACGCACCAGAAGTGGTTAACTACGTTACTGGGGTCGTATGGCTCCTAGTAGAATGCGCACGCCGTTGGAAGCGTCAAAAACTAGTCAAAACTACTAAAATTGAGCAATGCAAATCGAAAAATTTCTGCAACTACGCCCCTGAGCTTCGTCAACCCCGCCCCAAAATGCAAACTCGTTCTGATTGATTGTTCTAATACGGTCTTTTTGACTGGTTTTTGATGCTTGCAACGAGGTGATTCTTCCAGTACAGACTGTAAGAGTATATCGGCTACTCTATCTTAACCGTTTTGTTGCTAACATTCGCTGTTTCAAACGCGCGCCGTAAAACTCGTCCATTTTCACCCGATAGCGAAAACAACCGTAATCACTCTATTTTCATTCAATTTTCGTTGGTTTTTTCGTTAGTTCCGCATACTACCAGCCCCGAACCCTCGATTTATGTCATAAAATCGATATCATTTTTGAGCGTGTCTGCTGCCTTTAAAGGCACAGTCCAACCTCAAACTCGTTTTTCTGATTTTCCGCCTATCTTGAAAGCAGTCCCACGTTGATTCCAATGATGTCTCTGGCATCGTGCTAGACCCCCTAGGAACGGAGTTATGGCCCCTCAAAAATTGAGCTGCCGAAGCATGGTGGACGAGTTGTCCGTGGCTTGTACCTTCCGTCCTTTGCAACCGATGTATGCGAGCCGACCTGAATGGATAGAGAGGCTGAGAATGAATGGAGGACCGGTTCTATTGATCGGAAATCACCGCTCATCTCGCCACTGTTGAGCTCGAAAAATCGTAAAAGGGGCGTGCCAAAGTGGCTTCCGGATGTGGGAGCCCCAGATGGCTTCCTCCTATAACTAGCTTATTCGGAGAAAATGAGAGCTCGCACTTGGCAGGTGTTATATGGGGTGGGTCTTCTTCACAATTATGTTTAAATCCCAGATTTCGCATCTGAGCTTGAACTGTGCCTTTAAGTATCACAGGAAGTGTTTGTTGTGACAATGAAATCTTTTGTGGACCCGTGTTTTGGAATTTTCTACTCCCTGTTGCTCCGTTCATTCCTTAGGGCCGTAACTATTTCTGCTTTGCATGAAATATTCTTCTATTTTCGATTGACACAATTTTCCACCGGTGACAACCACCATGAACATGCTCATCCAACCGGACCACTAGTCCATGTTATAGAATAATGTCACTGAAGCACGACGTTTTAATGCGTTTCTCGCCGTTTCTTTGTAATTTTGGTAACACTTGGAGGCCAACGCATTGTTTTATGTGAGAAACTCGAGGACAAAAATCATCGTGAACACTGCCTTTAGAACAATGCGTTGACCACATAGTGTTACCAAAAATACGAAGAAACGACGAGAAACGCACTAATACGTGTTTCTTCGCTCAGATTATTCTTTGGCCTGGACTAGTTGCCCTATTGGATGAAAATGTTCACGGTGGTTGTCACCGTTGAAGAGTAGGGTTTATCGAGAATGGAAGAATACTTTAAGCAAAGCAGTATTAGTTAGGGTCCGAAGGAAAGAATAGAGCAACAAAGAGTAGAGAATTGCGAAAGACGGGTACACAAAAGATTTCATTGTCACGACGAACGGTTCCTGTGAGAGTAAAACGGCGGGTGAGGGCAAAGAATTTCGTGCAATTCTGATTCGTTTTTCTCAGTTTCTTCGTCATTTGAGTTCTACCCGGGGGCCAAGCAATCGATTCAGCGATTAATCTCTGAATCGAAGATTATCGTGAACGCTGACTTCAAACAACGACGAGTTCTGGCTATGTAAATGGGTGATATGCACCGCAGTTCTTGCAATTGAACATCCGTGGTGCTACATATTTGTCGACCTCCTCCATGAGAGGAAGGGGGCTTGATCAAAGGTAGGGGTTCAAACAAAGGAAGAGGCTTTCGTTTGCAAACAAAAATTCTTGGTCTATAGATACATATATGAGAACGGCATGCACTGGGCAGACATCTCTTGTCAAATTCCAAATTGATATTTTTTGAAAGTAATTCGTAATGTCATTCAAATCCTTCCAAAGCCTGTCCTCGTTGATCAGTATACACAAAGTGCCGACATCATGAGCGTCGCGCGACAATTCGAATCTTGGAGAGAGAAGGTATGTCAGACTTGGAATAGTGCACAAAAAAAGGGGGAGAGCGTGGGTAGGCGTATGCTCAGGAGAGGTGTGCAACGTCATGGAAGCTTTGCGAAATTTTTGCAATAAAGATTCAGAAGAACCTGAAAATATTGTGCCTTCGAGAGACATTCCAAAGCCAACTCGCAAACTCAGTCATCGCATTAGTTAACCTCGCCGAAGCTCGAGTGAGTTGTGAGTTTTAGGGTTTCCGGAGTTCAAGCAGCATTAATTGATTTTGCCACGTTCAACCCAATCTTGAACGCTGTCCGATCGCACAGTAATAAGTTACTATAAGTTAGGTTAGAGATTTCAAATCATTCCATGCACTACCAAATGTGAATGCATAGGATGAGCGTAGATGCTACCTTCCTCCCACTTACAGCCACACTTGGAGGGCGCTCGGGAGCAGAGCGGAAGGAAGTCTGACTCGAGATTCATTGAGATGAAAGTGGGGTCGTAATCGAAAACATGCTGTTAGCACGCTAAACTCGATTGGTTCGGGGCGGGGATGAGCGGAATTAAAAGAATTTCGCGAATCGGTTTTCGGGTTTCGAGATAAAAAATTTTCTTTCGGTTTTCGGAAATCGGGTGCGAAACGCCCAAAACGCGCGGAACTGCGGTTTTCGGAACGCGGAAAGCAAAAATAAAAAAAAATCGTCTTAGGCTTCCCTAAATTCTCAGGAACATATTTGGTTTCAGGAAACCAATCTGAGCGAGATCTTCTTAATGAATCAACAGTTCCGCAACTTCAACAGCGCATAAAACGTCTGAATACATATAGAAATCGATCAAGAAACACGAGCTTATATATGTATTCCATGTTATATTATTTACTGGAGAAAGGAACCGTCCAAGAGTATCAAAGAGAACAGAAGAAAATTTTTGATATTGAAGCTCCGTGACAAAAGTAATGATTTGGCCTGGTCACATTCTCGAGAAATTAGAGGTCAAAGTAATCGGCAAATTTTTTTTGGAATATTTCTGAAAAATATTTGGTGCACGAAAACCTGGCGCAACAAAAGAAAACTGGGAAGTGTAGTGAAATGATTACAAATACGATTTGGTTCTTAAACATAGACCAATTTTAAGTAGTGACAGACGAGGGACGGGATTTTTTGAACCTCTCCATTAAACTTATCGAGACAAAGTCAAGAACGATATGGACTGGGTCGTGGCGGTTTCGTAGCTTCGCTAGTGTTGATTGCCGCACTAGAGCTTGGGAAAGATGTTTTACTAGTTCCATAGTGCTTTGATAAATGTAACGGAGAAGCTCACTATGGATAATTGATCTATGATTGGCCACCATATCGTGTTTGTAATCATCTCACTACGTTTCCCAGTTTTTCCGCCTTTTCAACTTATTTTGTGAAATATTCCCAGCCTTTTTTTGACTTCTTTGACTTCTAATTTCCCACAAATATAACAGTGCCGAATCACTACTTCTGCCAGAAAGCTTTTGAAACTAGAAACTCCACGTTTTTCCCCAAGGATTCTTTGTGACTTGATTTTTGCTTAGCCATTCAACTTTTGGGGAAGGCGAAACCTCTGACAGCTTGCCTTCATTAGATATTGAATCGATACCAATGCGTAGGACGAGCGTAGTTCCTCAAACTTGTGTAACTTGTGACCTACCATAAAAAGTGTTCCGCGCACACTCTTGAAACCCTAGTCACACAGTGCGGCTCTCGGAGAAGTACTTCCAAGGTCCTGTCGTATTTATTGAGGCGTGATACTGACTCGAAAAGGACCTATTCCTCAATCAGTAACGGAGTTAATTTTCAATGATTTCCATTTTTACGGATGAAGGAACGTCGAGTGGCTTATGATATCACCAGCGTCGATAGGCGGCTAACGCCGCCCAGCGCCGCTGACGAACCGGCTCCGCCGGTTCGGTGGCCTTCGCCGGCCTTAACTTACTTGACTTAATCGATTGGCTTTCGCCTGACGCGGTCATTCCACATCTTCACCAAGGTGTGCCATCCTACTAGTCAGCCTTGTCCATTTTTCACGGTCTTCAGCCACAATTTGAACACATTCCATCCAACTGTCACTATTCCGTTTCCTGTGTAACGAAACATCGCGCCTGAACTGTCTTTCGATGCCGAATGAACTTCAAATCCTCTTTAACCACATCCGTCCAGAACTTTTGCCTACGTGGCCGTTTCCAGACAGGATTTGGAAGCATTCTTAAAGCGTAGTGTACAAGACGATCCGGCGTTCGTCTTAGTATATGCCCGAGCAGTTGAAGTCGACTTTCCATTGCTGCTTGAGATGGCGTTAGGAGATGCTGGCACCTCCCACGTGTCAAGCGTTGATTTACTGCTTCGCTTTCCTTGTGAAGATCTTCGTTATAGCATACACGCGGCCAGAAATATCCAAGCAAAAAAAAGCTTCCTCTCCGTGCTATCCAGCCTTTCCATCTGCGTCTTAGGTGCGCCTCCTAGGTGCTGCCCACGTCTCTGATCCGTACATCATGATAGGGCGAGTAGCGGATAGGGGAACGCGCAACTTGACTTCCTTCGCGATGGGTGTAGACCACAAACACTTGGTTAGAGAATAGAATGCAGACGTAGCTTTAGCACATCTAACTACCATCGTTCTTTGGAAAACAGCCCAAATAACAGAAATCATCCACCAGTTCGACACGTTGTCCGTCCACATAAACTCCCGTTGAAGGCCTCTGAGAGACTCACATCTGCTTGCATTTGTCGGGACGGAGACGAAGTCCATAGGCTGCGCATACTTCGAAACGTTATTCACAATCCTTTGCAGTTTTGTGTTGTTTTCAGCGAATAACACGATGTCGTCGGCGTACCCCAGGTCGACAAGGGAGCGTCCTGATGGTGTTAGGATCACATCCGCAGGAAACTGTTCTGCAACTCTGCGCATGATGTCATCAACGGCGAAGTTTAAAAGAAAAGGTTCCCATACATCTCCTTGTCTTACTCCTGTGTTCACCTCGAAAGCTGGCGTAAATCCGACAGGTGTACAAACTGCTGCTGTTGTTCCTCTGTTCATGTCCTCAATTAACAGAACATACTTTTCCGGGACTCCATCTGCTCGCAGAGCGTTGAGCAACCGATCACGATGAGGAAAGTCGAACGCGGCTTCAAAGTCCAAGAAAGCAAGCTGTAATGGCTCCGAATTTCGCTGCCACGATTCAATTCCTCTTCTTACGACGAACACTTGGTCGATGGTCGATCTTCCAGGTCGAAAACCGGCTTGCTCATCTCTGGTCGTTCTTTCACGATGTTTGATAAGTCGCTCGAGAATGATACGTTCTAAAACCTTGTACATGACACGAAGTAGAGAGATTCCTCTGTAGTTCTTAGGATCCGTGACGGATAGCTTCTTGTGAAGAGGTACGATGATCGCATGTCTCCACGAATCGGGTATCCTTTCGCTCATCCATATAGCACAGATGGTGTTGGTCATTTCACGAATCCCAGACGGTGGAAGAGCTCCAGCAGTTTAGCAGTGATGTTGTCATCTCCACCTGCCTTTCCATTCTTCATTTTCCGGACACAATCCAAAACTTCAGACGCAGTCGGCGGTTCCTCACTGACATCGTAATGTGCTCTCTGAACATGAATCGCCGGCCTGTTCTGGATAACCTCACGGAAAATTTTGACAAAAAGTGAGACGAAAATTCTGTTGGAGAATAACGGTTCTGCTCGCAAACATTATGATGGGTCTGTTGTTATTCCAAGCATACCTGCTACGATTAATAGTTTTCCTGACGCCGGTTTGCCGGTGGTCAATAGGCTTCGCCCAACGATAGACCGGCTTTGCAGGCCTTCCTTCCTCAGCAATGTGTTGAATTGGTTTGGTTTTGCCGAACGATAAATCGGTTTTGCCGCTCGCTCCCCCCCCCCCCGTCAACTGCGTGTAGCATTCGTTTGGCTTCGCCAACCGAAATACTGACTTTGCCGGCCTTCCTCCATCAACAATGTGTAAGATTGGTTTGGCTTCCCCAACTGGAATAGTGGCTTTGCCGCCCCCCCCCCCCCCCCCCTCATCACCCGCGTGTAGCATTCGTTTGGCTTCGCCGAACGATAGACCGGCTTCGCAGACCTTCCTCCATCAATAATGATAGACCTCCTTTGCCGAGCTCCGCCCATCAACCGCGTGTAGCATTCATTTGGCTTCGCCGAAAGATAAGCTGGCTTACTCGGCTCTCCCCCCCCCTTCCATCAACCACGTGTAGCATTAGTTTGAGTTTGCCCAACGACAAGCCGGCTTTGCCAGCCTTTCCCTATCAACCACGTGAGCAGTCCTTTACCTCGTCCAACGCTAAGCCTATTTTGCCGGCCTTATCCCATCAACCACGGGTAGTATTCATTTGGCTTCACCGAAAGGTAAGCTGGCTTCCTCGGCTATCCCCCCCCCCATCAACAGTGCGTAGCATTTGTTAGGCTTCACCAAACGAAGGACTGCCTTTGCCAGGCTCCCTCTTAAAACCATTAACCATAGCATTCTACGTGGGTCACACAATGACCTGCCTCAATGAAAGTTTGAGGGACGCAATACGTAACCACTACATGTGTCATTTAACGATAGGTTGACTGTAGGTTTGAGGGACGTGATGCACAACCACTACGTAGGTTACGCAAAGATACGTTAAATAAAGGTTTTAAAGTCAATTCACAGCACAACAATATCCGAAGAGTCTTAAAGGCAGTGTTCACGATGAAAATCGTTTTTCTGTTTTTTCGCCTAACAATATCCGAAGAGTCTTAAAGGCAGTGTTCACGATGAAAATCGTTTTTCTGTTTTTTCGCCTATCTTGAAAACGGCCCCGTGCTGATTCCAATGGTGTCTCTGAAATCCCACAAGACCTTCTGTGAACGCAGGTATGGTCCCTCAAAAATTGAGCAATGGAAACATGGAGAACGAGTTGTCCAAGGCTTGTAACTTCCGTCTTTTGCAGCCGATCTATGCGAGCTGACCTGAGTGAAGAGAGAAGCTGAGAATGAAGGGAAGAACGGGGCTAATGATTGAAAATCATCGCTCATCTCACGATCTCGAGCATTCATTTGTTCACGTCGGTGGGCGTGTGATGCGCTTTTGGGGTTTTCACTGCGCTCGAAGTTGCAACTTCGGGCTCTTTTGGGGCTCTTCCTGGCTCGTTTTCATGCGTTCTTTCGACGTTAACGTTACAGAGTGTCCCTCCACTACCCAATCCTAGTGGAATTTCGAAAACTTTTTTCATCGTGAACACTGCCTTTAAAGGCAGCAGACACGCTCGAAAAAGTTGTTGAGATAACTACGTTTCTGGAGTCGCATGGCTCCTAGTAGACTGCTCACGCCGTTGGAAGCGTCAAAAATGAGTCAAAACTACTAAATTTCAGCAATGCAAATCGAAAAATTTCTGCAACCCCGCTCCTGAACTTCTGCAACCCTGCCCCAAAATTCAAACTCGTCCAGGTTGATACTACTAGTACGGTCATTTTGGCTGGTTTTTGATGCTTCCAAAGAGCTGAATGTTGCAGTACAGACTGTAAGGGTATATCGGCTTCTCTACCTCAACCGTGCTGTTGCTAATATTCGCTGATTCAACCGCGCGCTGAGAATCTCGTCCACTTTCACCTGATAACAAAAAACCGTTATTCCTCTATTCGCACACAGTTTTCGTTCGTTTTTTCGTCAGTTCCCTATACAACCAGCTCCAAAGCTTTGATTTATGTCATACAATCGATACCATTTTTGAGCGTGTCTGCTGCCTTTAAGCCCCGCCAACTTTCACAAAGTACTTCTTGCTTGTCCCTGAGCCCCGCACACATTCTACGCGTCCATTCCGAAGTCCCGCGAGCTTTCCGCGTCGCATTACGCAATGAACTCGAAGCCACACCCACTTTCAAGAAGTATTGTGTGGTGGTCTCTGAGCCATGCACACATTCTACGCGTCGATTCAACAGCTACGATGGTCCTACCATGATCCGTAATGATTTAAGTTCAAATTACCCAATATGCAACAGCTAGGATAGTCCCACTACAATCCGCCAAGAAAAAAGTTTGAAAAACACGCCATTCAACTTCGAGGGTGGTCCCACCACGATCCGTAATGACTAAAGTTAAAAGGACCCAATATGCAACAGCACGAACGGTCCCACCACGATCCGCAACGACTAAAGTCTAAAGCACCCAATAAGCAACATCTAGGATGCTCCCACCACGATTCGTAACGACTAAAGTTCAAGGGACCAAACATGCAACAGCCAGGGTGGTCCTACAATTCGTAATGAAGAAAGTTCAAAAAACACCATGCAACTTCTAGGGGGTCTCACCACGAATGGTAACGGAGGAAGTTTGAAGGACCCAATGCGCAACAACTAGGATGGTCCCACCGCGAATCGTAACAGAGGAAGTTTAGAGGACCCAATGTGCAACAGCTAAGATGGTCCCACTACGATCCGTAACGATTAAAGTTCAGAGGCAGTGTTCACGATAAATTTCACTTCCGATATGTCCACGGCTTACGGAAGGTCTGGTGCCCTATGTAACAAAGCATGCTTAAAAAAGAAACGAAAGAAGCGTTTTTGAGCCAAAATAGGCTCTCCCTTGTTAACGTTAATTTTTGAGCAAGGAGGAATTGACCGCTAAAATAATGATACCTATCAGTGCAATGAAGCGATCAGATCACTTATCAGCACTTTATTCACTTTATCATTCCTGTAATCTGAGTCTTCATTTGTTCATTTCGAAGGGGGCGGATCTGGAGCAAGGGGCATGTCTGGGGCACCAAACAGCTTGTCTGCAGCCGTTATGTTGCCGCTCCTGGCTCGTTTTCTACCGTTTTCTCGACACTGGGAGTCTAGGATCCTTCTCGCCTATCATTTCACTGTGGAAAGTCAACGAGGATGATCATCGAGATCGCTGTCTTCAAAGGACCCAATATGCAACAGCTAGGATGGTCCCACCACGATCCGTGATGATTAAGGTTTAAAGGACCCAATATGCAGCAGTCAAACCGCAGAAAGTGCTGCGGAACGCGGAAAAAGCGCAACAAAATATCGCGAATCCGTCTTTATAGACAAATTTCCGCATGATTTTTTCTACAGTACTTTTATTCTTTTCCTTCTCCTACCTCCTCTTGAAAGATTTTTCTGTCAATTCTTATTAGGCCCTGAAGACCGATCGAAACTAACAAATCACAGCTGATCTGGATGTGATACGAGTACCAGATTTGGCTTCAACTCGCCCAAGCGCAAGCAACCCTGTGGAACAACGAAAAAACTTCCGGAAACAACGTTCAGAGTACCTGTAGAGAAATGATTTTCATTTCCTTTATAGGAGCGTGAAAGCTAGTAATACTACCCGGAAATGGTCAAAAGTGGTTTCTTGAGATTTTAAGATTTTAAAAGAATGAAAAAAAGAATTTCATTTTGGTGCTGATCTTCTTTTAAAGGCATCGTTCGCGCTGAAAACCACTCACGGTTCTTTCTGTTCGAATGATTTTATGGGCCCACCTAAGAACGTAGGGAGAGTTTGTTGGGTGAAAAACGCCTTATCGTGAAGATGAATGATATCGAATGTCTCAAATTCCGTCAAAAGAGGCCGGCCCTCCGGCAGTCATCTGGCACAATTTGCTGTCAGCCATCATATACGGAAATGATCAACAAATGATACAGCACAACTGAGGGGAAGTTGATGAAATATACTATGCGATCACGTGAAGAACGATTTTTCTACACAACTTGATTAACCTTTCCTTCTTCACAAATCAGTTGAAAGAAAGATAAACCTAATTTGATCGTGAGATCGTTGGTCAAAACAACGATCTCTAACGACGATTGACTCTTCCTTTCTCAGAGGTCGATTGAGATTTTTTCGGTCTGAAGTAGGAGTTTTCAGCGATTTTTTCGCGGGTTTTTCAACGTAGCTGTTACATAGGGTACTAGAGCTCTCATTATATGTGAAAAACTCGGAAACGGATTTCATCGTGAACGATGCCTTTAATATCAGAGTGCGTTTACGATTTTGTTGAAACACTTTTCGTTCGGCTATGAAGCTAATTTTTCTGACACGAGGCTGGAAATGGGTGCAGGTCAGCCATAGTCTGGACACCTATTAAAAAGCAAAAGACGAGAAATCAGTGAAAATTGCTTGCGTAATCCTACTCGTCTCATCTTTGTTTTATTAGGAAAGAAGAGGCCATAGCGCAGATTTTATTGATCAAAATAATGAAGTTTTTGATCGGACCTGGAATTTTCAGCTATCATGTCACTGGAAGTGGAACAAATGAAAAGAATTCAAGACTAATTCGATCCTCCAGATCTCTCTCAGTTTTTTTTGCATGAAAAACAACGTTAGAAGTTGGTTCCAACAACCAAATGTATGATGGAAATCTAGTTGAAAAAATTCGAGCTATGAGCAGAATCACAGAAGCATGTGCAAGATTCCCAAGCATAGCGTAAAGTCTGAATATTATGAGCTACGATTTCGATCATTTGTGATATCGGTGACTGGTGCGAGCGTTTCGTTATTTCGAAAACAAAGGTCCGCCGGCGAATGCTTAGATGGCGCGTGAAACTTCTATGGAGCGGTACATAGATGGTGCAATGATGTGAATGTGACGTCGTCCGCAGGCACCCTCGCCACTCCCACCCCTTCATGTAGTACGGGGTGAAAATGGATTGCTTTGTTAGAACAGTCGATGGAAGATAAAGGCAGACCTACGAAATTGGCAAAAACGGATTTTAAACACAGACTTCTTGATAATGTCTGATTTTCATTGTAGTTTCAGAAAATTGGAAATGAGATTCAACACTCTTCGTGCATGCAAATATTAAAAAAGCGAATTATAGAGATAAAACTATTGTAGTTACCGGTGCAGAACGGATTGGTACTCTAGCCAAAAAAGTATGATTATCACAAGTTATACATCTTCGAATTGCTTCCCAAATGTAAACATTCGTACGAGGACTTGAAGGCAGTGGTCGCGATGAACCAAGTTGTGGAATAAACCATGAAAATCAGATTGATTCGCAAACGGCTGAAAGGTCACGCAGGTTACGCGGGATGAAACGAGCTACGAATAGAGTTATTAGGATCCTAAGCTTCCAATTGTGCACACGTACACAGCCCCGCCCAAAAAGATCGCAGTCTCATGCTGAGCATTCAAAAATGATTACAGCCCGAATTAAATGCAAATTTAACCAACAAAAACATCTGAAAAATGAAAAAAACAACTTCATTTAATGTTTAGCTCGACGAGGACAGAAATATTTGAGTGTCCGAAGGATATTGTTCATTGATTGAATTCCAATTTAGAGCCAGCTGATGTTCTTGATATTAGAGATCATCGATGCCGCTGATGTGGAGTGGGCTCTTCTACCGTTAAAAGACAGGAAAGTTCAGGCTTAAAATTAGGCCCAAAACAAGTTTTTTTTCGCATATTTTTCTTACAGGTTCTACTACTCCGAAACCAGAGAAGGGTTTAGAGCAGAAAAGAAGACAAGCATAGTTTACCGCGACCACTGTCTTTCTATCGCGGAGGCATTGTCCACAAAAATGTTCACTCTTCAAGTTTTAGCATAATGGTAACCTCTTCCTTCAGTACCATACGCATGCGAAAATTCTCGCCTCCTCCGCTGACCAATGGAGAAGTAGCTTTCTGAAGAGTGGGACGTCGTGGGCCAAGTGGGGTGGGCCTTAAAGGCAGTGTTCACGATAAAAAACCGTATTTTAGTTCTCGATGTTTTTTTGAGTAGATAAGTCTACTGAGTAGGGGTTAATAAGGAAAAGTCCCCACAGAACACTCAAATATCGGAAAAAACCGTTTTAAGGCAGTGTTCACGATAATATTCGATTTTGAGGTTAGTCGCTGAGTCGATTGTTTGGCCCCTAGGTAAAACTAAAATGACGAAGAAATCGAGAAAAACGGACTAGATGGGCACGAAATTCTTTACTCTCATCCCACCTTTTCACTCTCACAGGAACTGTTCGTTGTGACAATGAAATCTTTAGTGGAAACGCCTTTTGCAATTCTCTACTCTCTGCTGCTCCGGTCTTTTCTTCAGACCCTCACTAGTACTGTTTAACCTGAAATAAGCTACCATTTTCGATTAGCCCCATTTTTTTACCGGTGACAACCACCGTGAACATGTCCACACAATCGGAAAACTAGTCCAGGCCAGAGAATAATGTCACTGAAATAAGACGTTTTAGTGCGTTTCTCGCCGTTTCTTCGTAATTTTGGTAACACTTGGTTGCCAACGCATTGATTTGAGTGGAAAACTCGGGAACAAATATCATCGTGAAGACTGCCTTCAAAAAGATGTCCCTGAAAAACTTGCCTTTGCCTGTTTGCGTGTTTGGGAGAACGCAGACAACGCATCGAACCTGACGTCAGTGAGATGGTTTCGCGCTTCAAAATCCTTAGATAAGTGGCTTTGCTTTTTTTCCTGGACTAATTATTCTTTAAAAATAAGACTGAGCTCGACGCAACCCCCAAAAGCGCGGTGCCCGCCCTTCGACTTGAACAAATGAAATCTCGAGATCCTGGTATGAGCGCTGGTTTCCGATCGATTGCCCATTCTCCCTTTCACTCTCAAATTCCCTCTTTACTCAGGTCAGCTCTCATACATCGGCTGCAAAAGACGGAAGTTACAAGCCTCGGACAACTCATCCACCATGCTTCCCTAGCTCACTTTTTGAGGGGCCATGCCTCCGTTACTGGGGGGTCTTGCATGATTACGGAGACATCATTGGAATCAGCATGGGACCGTTCTCAAGATAGGCAAAAAAAATAACACAAAAATGATTCTGAGGTTGGACTGTTCCTTTAAGCTATTCAACGCTGCTTTGAAAAACGTTTTCACGTATTAGAAATGATTTAAGCGCCAACGTGACCACCTATTGCCAACTCAGACAGTCGGAGGTAGTACGTCGCACCATTGGGGTTGTAGAACCTGGGCAAATATCGGATGCAACTCCTAGTTGTGAGCAGGAGCTGCTGCTAACGGCAGCATATCCTGCCCACATATTCTGGAGTACAACCCCTAGTTATCGACAGCCTTTTCTGGAGAAAAGAATTTGGACTACCACCTTCTCAAGAGGTGTAGGGTATGATCTTTGCCACGGCGAGCAGCAAGGATGCCAACCTCGCCACGGTCCACAACAAGGAGGCTTCCCTCGCAATAGGCCAGGAGGGGCGATCCCCTCAGCTTTCAAAATTGACGTCCAGAAACTGACGCAAGGTCACCTTCTCGGACGTGCCTCAAACGGCCAACTGCTCCCTCAGCGAGGCTGGCCGCCTTATATACCCACCGCCGTCGTACAAGATGATGCTGCAATGTTCATTCGTATCAGACAAATCAATGGAGGAAAGTTTCAGCAGACACTGGGAGAGGGGGCTGCCGATCTCACGTTTCATCATCATTCCACTCTTTCAGTAGGAACTCCATTATTTAAAGGCAGTGTTCACGATGATTCTCGTTTCCAAGTTTTCCACTCAAAACAATGCGTTGGCAACCAAGTGTTACCAAAATCACGAAGAAACGGCGAGAAACGCACTAATTCGTCTTATTTCAGTGACATTATTCTATGGCCTGGACTAGTTGTCTGGTTGGATGAACATGTTCACGGTGGTTGTCACCGGTAAAAAATGGGACTAACCGAAAATGGAAGAATATTTTGGGCAAAACAGTATTAGTTAGGGCCCGAAGTAAAGAACGGAACAATACAGAATAGAGAATTGCAAAAGACGGGTCCACAAAAGATTTCATTGTCACAACGAACAGTTCCACTGATACTTAAGAGGCGGACTGATACTTGAGGATTTCCTGCCCTTCTGGTGCGTTTTTCTCGATTTCTTTGTCATTTCGGTTCTACTTGGGGGCCAAGCAATCGAATTAGCGATTAATCTCAGAATCGAAGATTATCGTGAACACTGCCTTTAACTGAGTTGAGATTCGAAACCTCGCACATGTGTAACCATCAGAAGGAGGCCACATTCATACTGAAAAATCAAAAGCGAAAAATTCCGCGGGCGATTCCTTGAAAGGGAAAGTTCAGCCTCACGGACGATTTTTGAGATTTCCACGTATTTGTGATGCAGGCTCACCCTGTATAACACATGCCAATGCGAGCTCTCAATTCCCTCGAATAAGCGAGACATAGAAAGAAGCCACTAAACGCAGGGTTCGCGGGATGAATTGTGGTGAGCGCGAAGTGCTCACCTGATTTTGTTTTAAACTGCACGTGCGCGAACTCGCGATACCGAAATCAACGTTCTGAGAGAACTATGGGAAATGGTTCTTTTTCCATTGAAAAGACCATAAAACGTTAGGGTAAACACCCAAAAATGGTCAGGAATGGGTTGGTAGTTTTCGAGAAAATTTGAATAACCCGCCAAGTTATGATGTTAATCTCCCTTTTTTCAGTTGGCGTTCACGATCTTGTTGGTACACTTAAAATCGAGCTAGGAAGCTCATTTTCGCACAGGAGGCTGGAAAAAGATGCAGGTCGCTCCTTTCAAAATTTGGAGTTGAAAGCTCAATTTTAGAGGAACCTCAAAATTGAGGTCGAAGATACGCAAAAACAAGTAAACATGTGTATACAAACCAGCCGACGCTCACTTCTCCTTAAAAATGAGTTAATGAAAATCGACACAGTTACTGATAGGCTTCCAAACATGATTGTGCCCTGTTAGAGACGGTTTTGGTTTCAAGCTGTACAAATTCGACGAGACCTTGGAAGTATTTTTTGGACCGCCGTATGGTGTGAGTAGGATTCCAAGAGCGCGCAGGATGCCGTAGAAGGCGTACGGGAATACGGTGAGAGTGGCAGGACGCCGTAGAAAGTGTGTGGGACCCATATAAGAGTGCGCCGGACGCCGTAGAAAGCGTGTGGGACCCATATGAGAATGCGCCGGACGCCGTAGAAAGTGTGCGGGATCCAAGTGGGAGCGCGCAGGACTCTGCAGAAAGTGTGTGAGACCTAAGTGGGAGTGCGCCGGACGCCATAGAAAGTGTGTGGGACCTAAGTGGGAGTGCAAAGGACTCTGCAGAATGTGTGTCTGACCCAATTATGATTTCGCCGGACGCCATAGAAAGTGTGCGGGACAAAAGTGGGAGTGCGCAGGACTCTGCAGAAAGTGTGTCGGACCCAAGTGGGATTGCGCCGGACGCCTAGAACGTGTGCGGGACCCACGTGGGAGTGCTCAGGTCTCTGCAGAATGTGTGTCGGACCCAAGGGGGATTGGGCCGGACGCCTAGAAAGTGTGCGGGACCCAAGTGGGAGTGCGCAGGATGCCGCAGAATGTGTGTGGTTCCCCGGTGGAAGTGCGCAGGACGATGTGGGAAGTGCACGTGAGCCCAGTAGGTGTATGCAGGACGCTTTGATAAGTGCATGGGACCCCACTGGGAGTGCGCAGGTCGCTTTTGAAAAGCACAATCCAACCTTAGGGGTGAAATTTGGTATAATAGTTCGCCCACCGTGAATATTAATCGGGGCGCTGAACACAATTACGAAGTCCTTTTTCAAGTTTCCAGTAGATTACGGAAGACAATGATCGGAAGATCATAAACGACCTTTTTGCTTTTTTCTCTCAGGCAGCGTCCATACGTCGCGAAAGCGGGCGTTCCCGCTGTTGTGCGCCTCTCGACGCTCCTCAACGCTGGAGCAGCCCTTGCCCACAAATTAACGCAGGCGAACACCCCCTACCTCGTATTGATTTGATTGAAAGCGTTTGATCGGGTGATCAATCGCCGGAGTCGGCGTAACGGCTGATGATTTCCCACGGCTTTCGACTTCCGTGGTGGGATTATGAAAGACAAGGGCAGTAGTTTTGATACAGGTTTAATGCCTCCTGCCTTAGTGATGGGGCAATAAGCTTGAAGCATGCTGCCTGCTTCGCGGTGCTGGCGCAAGCGCGCGAGAGCGAGCGAGAGAGGGCGCGCGAGAAGGAGCGTCTGTGAGTGGCTAGCGAAACGAGTGCCCCCGATGACCATCGATTTTGCGTAATCGCACGCTCTCGCCACGTATGGACGAAGCCTCAAAGGGAACCTTCGCTAAAATAAAATGAAATTTGTAATTGTTTTGCTTCGCTGTAAAAGGGTTATGATTTGGCATTGAAGAAATCGCGAGAATCTCGTTAAAAGAAGTGTAATACTGATTGTGTATGATTTGGCACATTTGGCACGAGGGAACGCCAAAAAGTGAGTGAAATGATGGACCATTGATTTGGCCGTGCACTTGTTTAATAAACAGCGAAAATTGAGAGTAGCATTGAAAAACCAAATCACACCCGTCTTACTGAGCACACACATACAGTATTTCCTCTTCTAGAAGTACATGTACTTCTAATACTCAGGCCGCTATTTTATATGTACTTCTATGAGAGGTGTACTTCAAATAGAGGCTGCACTTCTAATTCTCGGCCCTTTCTTTTTGGTGTACTTCTATTGGAGGTGTACTTCTAATAGAGGGTGTACTTCTAATATTCGGCACATTTTTTGAATTTGCAATGGTAGGCTGTCTGCATTTCTGGCAGAGGTTTCCAGTATAACACCGAGAGTTTGTATATATTGAAATTTCAGACCGCAAACCCGAAAACTTAGCCACTTAGGCCCAATCGAATTTAGGCTTTCAAAATCATTGATATCATATTTCAAATACCATTATTCACACTCTCCCCAAGTCAATTTTTTTTCAAAAATCGTATAACTCTGGTATCGATTTTGTTGACACGCCCTTTGTGGGAAAGAAAGAGATCAATCAAAATCGACTTGTTAGCCTTAAAAACAATTTAACTGATCGTCTTCAGGGCCGTCCAGAGCGATTGAAAAAGCGCGGTTCTTGAGCGACTTGAGAACAGCTCTTCAAGAGGCGAGTTCTTTGCGTTCAATATCCACTGTGCGTAAAGTCTACCATTCATGGCTCCTGATTTCCTCTCCGTATAAATGATTCCACAACATCAATGATCCAATCTTCATAACACTGGGGAATCTTGGCTTTTCAAGGACCGTTAAAGTCAACGTCTTGCGCCAAAACAGGTCAACTTTGAATGATTAAAACCCAATCAGATCAGAATTCTTGTAAAGTACCTAAACGAACTCCGTGCATTCCATACAAACTGGCCAGTCTCGTAGTGGTTCGCCCTTCGCAAGTTGAGTGGGTAGATTTGCCTCTCAATGACTGTGTAAGGGGTCTCTGTCCGAATTTCAGGAGAGATAACAAGCTTCTTTGTAACCTTTCGTTAAAAGTGAATATTTTTGGCCCTTTTCCAGTTTTCCGAGAACAGGAAGCTGCTGATTTTTGATCAATCAATAAACAAGGGGTGTTGGGTTGCGACAGCATGGGGAAGACTGGCGATCGGGAGAACAAGGAAAGACCTGCTGGCCGGAGGTCCCCTCCGCCTCCCCTCGATTCGAGAGGAATTTCCCCAGTTGTTTCGAGGGAAGTTCCATCGTCGTTCTCGGGAACATCCCCACGAATTTCTGAGTTCGCCGTGAATAACAGCAATGTCAAGTTTCAGTTCTGTGTTATTTTCTTGGTCATTTGAAGTTCGGTGAAGTTACATCCGAAGTTGTCCCATACCAGCAATCTTCGACCGAGAAAGGGTGGCCGATAGTTTTTTCGTGTTTTTGTGAATATTCAAACCTAACAATAATAAAAAACATCCCGTGCAAACCGAACTCTCTCAAATACTCCATTCGAATGGCCAAACACTTACTCGAGTACCGGAGGTCCATAGCAAAAAGAGGTGTACTTTTGAAAGAGTGTACTTCTAATACTCAGCCTTCCCTTTTAGGTGTACTTCTAATAGAGGTGTACGACAAATAGAGGGTGTACTTCTAATACTCAGCCTTCCCTTCTAGGTGTACTTCTAATAGAGGTGTGCTTCAAATAGGGGGTGACTTACTTGACTTAATCGGTTGGCTTTCGCCTGACGCGGTCATTCCGCATCTTCACCGAGGTGTGCCGTCCTAGTAGTCAGCCGTGTCCATTTTTCACGGTCTTCAGCCACAATTTGAACACATTCCATCCAGCTGTCACTATTCCATTTCCTGCGAAACGAAACATCGCGCCTGAACTGTCTTTCAATGCCGAGTGACTTCAAATCCTCTTTAACCACATCCGTCCAGAACTTTCGCCTACGCCCAGGTGGCCGTTTCCAGACAGGATTTGGAAGCATTTTTAAAGCGTGTTGTACGAGACGATCCGGCGTTCTTCTTAGTATATGCCCGAGCAGTCGAAGTCGACTTTCCATTGCTGCTTGAGATGGCGTTAGGAGATGCTGGCACCTCCCTCGTGTCAAGCGTTGATGTACTGCGTCGATTTCCTTGTAAAGGTCTTCGTTATGGCATACACGTGGCCAGAAATATCCAAGCAAACGCCTAAAAGCTTCCTCTCCGTGCAATCCAACCTTTCCATCTGCGTCTTCGGTGCTGCCCACGTCTCCGATCCGTACATCATGATAGGGCGAATAGCGGATAGGTAGACGCGCAACTTGACTTCCTTCGCGATGGTGGTAGACCACAAACACTTGGTTAGAGAATTGAATGCAGACGTAGCTTTCGCACATCGTTGTCGAATATCCGCTGCATAACTACCATCGTTCTTCAGCAAACAGCCCAAATAACAGAAATCGTCCACCAGTTCGATACATTGTCCGTCCACACAAACTCCCGTTGAAGGCCTCTGAGAGACCCACATCTGCTTGCATTTGTCGGGACGAAGACGAAGTCCATAGGCTGCGGCATACTCCGAAACGAGGTTCACAATCCTTTGCAGTTTTGCGTTGTTTTCAGCGAATAACACAATGTCGTCGGCGTACTCCAGGTCGACAAGGGAGCGTCCTGATGGTGTTAGGATCACATCCGCGGGAAACTGTTCTGCAACTCTACGCATGATGTCATCAACGGCGAAGTTGAAAAGAAAAGGTCCTGCAACGGCTCCTTGCCTTACTCCTGTTTTCACCTCGAAAGCTGACGTAAATCCGACGGGTGTACGAACTGCTGCTGTTGTTCCTTTGGACATGTCCTCGATTAACCGAACATACTTTTCCGGGACTCCATCTGCTCGCAGAGCATTGAGCAATCGATCACGATGAGGAGAGTCGAACGCGGCTTCAAAGTCCAAAAAAGCAAGCTGTAATGGCTTCGAAAACCGCTGCCACAATTCGATTACTCTTCTCACGACGAACACTTGGTCGATGGTCGATCTTCCAGGTCGAAAACCGGCTTGCTCATCTCTGATCGTTCCTTCACGATGTTTGATAAGTCGCTCGAGAATGATACGTTCTAAAACCTTGTACATGACACGAAGTAGAGAGATTCCTCTGTAGTTCTTAGGATCCGTGACGGATAGCTTCTTGTGAAGAGGTACGATGATCGCATGTCTCCACGAATCGGGTATCCTTTCGCTCATCCATATAGCACGGATGGTGTTGGTCATTTCACGAATCCCAGACGGAGGAAGAGCTTTCAGCATTTCAGCAGTGATGTTGTCATCTCCACCTGCCTTTCCCTTCTTCATTTTCCGGACACAATCCAAAACTTCAGACTCAGTCGGCGGTTCCTCACTGACATCGTAATGTGCTCTCTGAACATGCGGGAGCTCAGGTACTGATAGCGCTGGACGATTCAGTAGTGAACTGAAGTAACCCTTCCATATTGGCAGCGTCGCATCACCAACTGCAACTCCATTGGTAGTGTTCAGGACAGGAGAACATCTCTTCATCTTCCCGCTATACTGTCGCAGCAACGTGTAGGCTTTCCTCGGATTCTTCTCCTCCCAAGCCTTCTCGAACTCCTTAGCTCTACACGTCCACTCTCGTTCGCGGTCCTTTTGAAGCTGCCGACGCAACTTCCTCCTCAGACGCTTCTCCTCCAAGAAGTTTCCTGCAGTTCGGAGAGCACATACTCTGTTGTAGGTAGATGTAGTTTCTTCTGAGACGTAGGCGAACTTCTTCTTAGGCTATACAACCGGGAGTGCCTCTTTCGAAGCGTCCTGGATGCACTTGACAAAAGAATCCGCGTCGCAAAGTTTCTTCTTAGTCCGTACTCCGATGTGAATAGAAACGCGTTGTCGAAAATTCCTTCTGCACTCTTCATCTCTGAGACTTGTCATGTCAATCCTCTGGAGAGGCTGAGCCCCTCGCTTCCTCTTATGAATCCTCGCAGTGAAGTTCAACAGAACAGGACGGTGATCTGAATCGAATGCGACATCCCACACAGCTCTAGACCTTCGAATGTCCGATACTGGAATATTCCTCGTCAGGACATAGTCAAGCTGTAGCTTCAAAGTTGTCATCTTCCGCTTCCGCTGCTCTTCTGAAGATAGCCGGGTTGGTCCCTGCCACGTAAGCTGATGGCGGCGATGATTCCTCTTGAATGTCGATGCAATAATCAGACCACTGCGTTCACAAAAGTCGACAAGGCGGTAGCCATTGTCCGATGTTTGCTCCACTGGGTAGAACCATTTACCGAGTACTTCGGATTCCTGATCAAGTCCCATCTTCGCATTTGCGTCAATCCCCACGACAACAGCATGTTGGCAAGGTATCCTGGCCAACAACGTATTGAGTTCCTCATAAAACGCATCCTTCGAATTGTCTTCGGCGGTTTCAGTAGGCGCATGAGCACTCACTATCCACAGATTGAATCCTCTGTGATCCCGCAGTCGTACGAATGCATTCCGGCACGACGTTGAGCCAAACTCCTTGACCATACCATTGAAATCCTTCCTTACAGCTATTGCACAGCCTCCCACTCTCCTATCGTCAGCGTTACCGCAGTAGATGGTGTACTCTCCGACGCTGATGACGGGTCTATCCTGAGGCGGGTTTCCTGCAAAGCAGCAAACGGTGCATGGAAATAGCTCAGAAGCCTGGATAGCGCAGTTTTTTCGATATCACTCGACAGCGATCGACAGTTCAGGGTGGCGAAATTGTGGCTTGTGGCCAAAGACTCCATGACTCCTTAGGTACGGATCCTAAGGTGTTATGGACCAGAGGCCTTGGTGTGCCGGACGGCGACACCTTTATGCAATGTGCGGGATACTTTCGCGATATAGTTGTGCACGCTATATCGCTCGAACGTTCCCTGTGTACACTCAAACGTCTGCTGGGTTCAGTAGAAGCAGGGGCACCAACGAGCAGGTACCAACAGACTTGTATACACACCCCCAAATAGGGGGTGTACTTCTAATACTCAGCCTTCCCTTTTAGGTGTACTTCTATTAGGCCCCGGTCAGACTTCGTGGAAAAACCTGCTGAGTCCAACTGAGTCCGAATGAGTCCGGGGTGGAAAAACCTGCTGAGTCCCACTGAGTCCGGTTGCCCCCAGCAGCAACCAACTCCTCTGCGAAACACGCAATTGATAGTGACGATTATCACCTCAGCTGTGAATCGGAACGTGTTTGGTGGCTGATTCTTCTTGTTTTCAACATGTCTGAATCTGATTTCCGTATCAGCAGCAGGTGGGGCAGAGCGCAGACGACGAGAGTCGAGATGCGGCGGGACTCGGCAGGTCGCAGTCGACCGAAAAAATGCACCCAAATCACGTGAAAAACACCTATATCGACCGGGTGGGGTGAGGATGATTTCGGTGGGACTCAGCGGGACTCAGTGGGACTAAGTCGGACTCAGTCGTTGCATTGGCCCCGCCCTTGTACGCATGAGAAATATCAGTATCGACCGGGGGGATCGCGGTGGGCATCAGACGGTCGCAGTCGGACTCAGTGGGTTGATTTTTTTGCACCCGTTTCCCACGAATTCGATGCGTATCGACCGGGTGGGACTCAGTAGATCCACCGACTATGACGGGGGCCTTAGAGGTGTACTTCAAATAGAGGTGTACTTCTTATTAGAGGAACTACGGTATCTTTGTGTGACTGCAATTATTTTCAAACTCAGTAAATAATGTTTCTCATACAAATGTGGTTCATTACTTATCCGCTGGTGAATATGTAGACATGAAGAAATCAGTAATGCTCGAAATTATGCGTTCCTAAATATTTGGTGAACGCCGAAACTTGATTCTCAGCTTTGCAAAGCTAAGCTGTAAATATTAGCTTGATTGTAGAAAATACGGGTGTGATTTGTTTTTTCAATGCTACTCTCAATTTTCGCTGTTTATTAAACAAGTGCACGGCCAAATCAATGGTCCATTATTTCAATCACTTTTTGGCGTTCCCTCGTGCCAAATGTGCCGAATCATACACAATTAGTATTTCAGTTCTTTTAACGAGATTCTCGCGACTTCTTCAATGCCAAATCATAACCCTTTTGCAGCGAAACAAAACAGTTACAAATCGCAGTTTAGTTTTCTTCATGAGGAGGTGGATCTGGTAACACTAAAAGTGAAAACATGCAAGAGAAAAGCTGTAGGAAAAATGCACAAAAACAAGTTAGAACGGCTAAATGTTGGGTATTCACCCGCTCCAAATGACGAGATTTTTATGAAAGCTTGATTAGCTCTTTTTGATTTTGCTCCTAAAGGCAGTGCTCCCGATAATCTTTGATTTCGAGATTAAATGCTGATTCGATTGTTTGGCCGCGGTTGGAACCGAAATGACGAAGAAATCGAGAAAAACGCACCATAAGGGCACGAAATGTTCGAATCTCACCCCACCTCTCAAGTCTCACTGGAACTGATCGTTGTGACAATGAAATCTTTTGTGGAACTGTCTTTTGCAATTCTCTACTCTCTTTCGCTTCGTACATTCTTTTAGACCCTAACTAATGCTGTTTTGCCTAAAATATCCTTTCATTTTTGATTATCACCATTTTTTACCGGACAGAACCACCGTGGACATGTTCATCCACCCGTACAACTACTACAGGCCAGAGAATAATGCCGCTGAAATGAGACGTTTTAGAGCGTTTCTAGCTGTTTCTTCGCAATTTTGGTAACACTTGTTGCCAACGCATTGTTTTGCCTTCTTAAGAGCAACATAGCAGACGACAAAACTAGCAGTTACAGAAATCTAGTTAAACGACGGCGGGCATGCAGGAATTAGCCGTTCTAACTTGTTCCTGCGCTTTTTTTCCGAATTTCCATTCTCGGTTACTTCCAGCATAACAGAGCCGGACGGCGCTGACTTCGGGTGGGCGCGTCGCGGCTGCGCAAAGTGTCATCACTGTCATTAATATAGCGGGGGCAATCTAAACCGCTTTGCGCGACCGCGCTGCGCTCGCCTCAACTCAGTCCCGCCCGGTTACGTCAATCCGGGAGTGACATTACGTGTTTCCACCTTTAAAGAAGCCAGATCTATATTTTCATGAGGATAGCCTGACAAAGGCTTTTATCTCAAACCCTGCCTTCAATAGAGCACCAGCGGTAACCTAAATTCACGAGCCTGAAAGTTCATTTCATAGACATGAATGAATTGATAAATGAATACATAGAAAATTGGGAAACATTTACAATGTCGAGTTTTTGAAGAAATTCATTTTCGCAATTTTTGATTAAATAACAATGCTAGGAAACGAAAGATAATGGTTTTGGGAGAGATTGAGTTCCGCCTGCAGGCAACTCGCAAGTGAAATTATAGGCGTCGGACGTTTTTTTTGTGCCGGATTTCGCATTTCTTCTGTTTTTATGAATGTGGGAATAGACAGTGAAGCTGAGTTTCAGGGTTATCTCTCGACTGCGACTGAATCCTTCTTCTCTTTTCACGAATCTTCTGCCATTACAGTTAACAATCAAATCTTACATGAGTAAAGGGTTATATGAGCGTTTTCAAAAAATAGTTTCACTCGATTCCTTGAATCATCAGAAAAAAAAACAAAGATGCTTTGCAAATAAGTTTGTGGAGGAAATTTTCAAACACTATCACATGTTTTGCACATGACATATGTATGTTCATACATACATACCAAACAGCTAGGTTCAACTGCAGTGACAGATTTCCACCGCTTTAGCGAATAATTTAGTTTCCATTGCCGATTTCACATGACCAAAAACTTTTTCGTAGCCAGTTGCAACTAACTCAATTGTACATACGATCCGAGAGCTGCGGCCTGCAGTTTTCGAAAGCTGCGATTCGTCGCGTGCTGATTGAATTCGAGCTCTATGAATGCAAAAGCAAAGAGGAGGTATGCAATCGGTGCGCCAAACGGCCAGAATCGCTGGTGATGAAAGGACGAATAAGGCCGTAAATGAACGACGCGTCTACGGACGGGTGGAGCGCTAAAAATCAGAACAACCGAAGTCGTGCTCACAGCCAACAGCAGGGACAACAGAAGGCAAGCAGCGCATTGCAGTGGGTCTAAGGAGATCTCACAAGTGAACATGCGTCGCTCGGCATTTTCCCACCGTCGTCGCGCACTCTCCTCGCCGCATGCCTCTCACCCACCGCCCAGCCCGAACGCTGGAGCGCAGAGAAATGAGGCACACTCGTGGATGGGGTTGCAGCACCCAAACTGACATCACGGAGGCACCCAACCGTTATAATCGATGAGATTAGGGTTATGTGAACTGATTTCGGTAAACAATGTGATGCACTTGGCTGTGAAGCGGGTTTTTAACGGCATGGAATGACGTAGAATCCATTACAGTCCAAGTTAAACTTTCAGATATCAAATTATGGGTGGATTGCATGACACATATATAGATTAAGTTTCTCTTAATAAATAGAAAATTAAAATGTGGCCACAACATTATTCCGCGTGGCGAAAATCAAAATAATATAGCTCAATAAAATTTAGAATTGCACTCAGAAAATACTTGAACAAAATGAAATAAAATAAAAACAAAATCATTAAAAAACATGACTGCATAGCTGTTTAAAAATCTCCAAGTTCGACTCTCGATAAACCTCGGCATCAGAACAATGTGTTGAACGTTCGTCTGTAGCACGCACGAGGTGGTAAGATGACTTTATTGACTAACGTTTCGGCGGATTCGCCCTCGTCGGAGTCTGAAACGGTCAAATTTACTTGTAAAATTAATCGGCCAAATGTAGATACTATCCTACAGAAATTCAGACAAATTTTCCAAAACGAAAGGCACGGAAACATAGAACTGAGTGGCATACCTGTTCAAAAGTCCTCAGAAAAACCATGTGATCAGTAGAACAACAAAGCGGGTACCAGAGTGACAGAAAGTACCTAATCAGAAGCCGAGTCTGATGTAGGTTGGAGTTCCCGTGTTATATTTATGCCCTCGTCCTTCCGGTTGACCTTGGGATCTCTCGCACTGATCCAGAATGCTTCCAGCGCCTTTCGCGCACTAGTCTGGGCCTCCCGCGCCAGGATCTCCACTCTCACCTCAAAATCATCTCCCTCATGGCAATTAACCCTGTGGCAACCCAGTGCAGTGCCGACCCGCGACCTTTCTTTGCCATCTAGGTGTTCCTTAATTCTGCACATGTAAGGGCGAGCCGTTTCGCCGATATACTCCTCACCGCAGCTCTGACATGTGATAACGTAGATTACGCCCGAAGCAGCGCAGTCGCCCTCCTTGCCTGCTGGGCAGATGACGCAATGGGGGTAACGCATGCGCGGTCATATTGGCGATTGCGAACCAACTGCTGCTTTAAATTACTGGGAGGGATGGTCAGTAAAGATACAGAGTCTTCCAATCCCGCCCCGCGCAAGCATTTTCTGATAGCGCTGCTCACCTCTTCCGAAATGAAGGGCATTTTGAACAGGGTTTTATCGCTTTGCTGCATGTTCCGGCCCCGATGGCCGCCGTGGGTGGGCCTAGTCCTTCCTAAATGTGTTTCGTAGCCGTTGAGTGTCGCAATTTGGCTAGCAAGCCTTTTCGACTCCTCACGCTCTTCTGCGCCAGAACACACATTTTTAGCGGTGCGAAACATGTTTTTAACCCTAAACAAGTCCTGGGTGATGGAAGCAAAATCGTCTGGGCTAGCTCAGTCGATAATCACGCGTTTGAAAATTGAGGTTCCTACATGTCCAGTATTGTACTTGCTGATAAAAACCCATAAATTCGGGTCAACGGAGGACCTCACACTAATTGATCCAGCCGCAATCAAGGTTCGCCCCATAATTAGCTGCGTGGGTGGTCCCACCGACCGGATAGGGTGGTTTCTCAGCTCAATACTAACCCAGCTTCTTCAATTCATCCCAGCGCACTTACCCAACACTCAAGCCTTTCTAGACCATTTCCGGTCTGCAGAACTCAGCAGCAACTGTGTAATGGAATCCTTCGATGTTACAGCGCTCTACACCAACGTTAGTAACGATGCGGCTATGGAAGCGGTTTTTGAGCTTCTAAATCAACATCAGAGCCGTATTAACATGCACGGGTTTTCTGTACACAGCCTAATGGTTCTTCTCAAGGAGTGCCTCGGCTGTAACGTTTTCAAATGGGCGGGCAAATATTTTGCGCAGTTAAGGGGGCTGGCTATGGGCCAACGGTTAGCACCAACGCTTGCTATCGCTTTCATGGCGAAAATCGAGGCACCCGTGCTCGAGATCTGTTCCGTTGTTCTACCGGCGCTACATCGATGACTGTCTCATAATCTGTTCAACGCAGGAGGAGATGGACAAATGTTTCGCCCTAATGAACAACCAGTCAGAGCATATCAAAATAACCCGGGAAAAAGCCGTCAGCGGGCTGGTTACCTTTCCTAGACGTCCAAATTAAGCTGGTAGGGGCAGCAAAACCACAAAATGGTACCGCAAACCATCAAGCAAAATACTCTCGTCCACTGGCGGTCCGCGCACCCTACCCAGACAAAAGAGCGGTGGTTAAAACATGTTTCGCACCGCTAAAAATGTGTGTTCTGGCGCAGAAGAGCGTGAGGAGTCGAAAAGGCTTGCTAGCCAAATTGCGACACTCAACGGCTACGAAACACATTTAGGAAGGACTAGGCCTGACTCCACGGCGGCCATCGGGGCCGGAACATGCAGCAAAGCGATAAAACCCTGTTCAAAATGCCCTTCATTTCGGAAGAGGTGAGCAGCGCTATCAGAAAATGCTTGCGCGGGGCGGGATTGGAAGACTCTGTATCTTTACTGACCATCCCTCCCAGTAATTTAAAGCAGCAGTTGGTTCGCAATCGCCAATATGACCGCGCATGCGTTACCCCACATTGCGTCATCTGCCCAGCAGGCAAGGAGGGCGACTGCGCTGCTTCGGGCGTAATCTACGTTATCACATGTCAGAGCTGCGGTGAGGAGTATATCGGCGAAACGGCTCGCCCCTTACATGTGCGAATTAAGGAACACCTAGATGGCAAAAGAAAGGTCGCGGGTCGGCACTGCACTGGGTTGCCACAGGGTTAATTGCCATGAGGGAGATGATTTTTGAGGTGAGAGTGGAGATCCTAGCGGGAGGCCCAGACTAGTGCGCGAAAAGCGCTGGAAGCATTCTGGATCAGTGCGAGAGATCCCAAGGTCAACCGGAAGGACGAGGGTATAAATATAACACGGGAACTCCAACCCTACATCAGACTCGGCTTCTGATTAGGGTACTTTCTGTCACTCTGGTACCCGCTTTGTTGTTCTACTGATCACATGGTTTTCTGAGGACTTTTGAACAGGTATGCCACTCAGTTCTATGTTTCCGTGCCTTTCGTTTTGGAAAATTTGTCTGAATTTCTGTAGGATAGTATCTACATTTGGCCGATTAATTTTACAAGTAAATTTGACCGTTTCAGACTCCGACGAGGGCGAATCCGCCGAAACGTTAGTCAATAAAGTCATCTTACCACCTCGTGCGAGCTACAGACGAACGTTCAACACATTGTTTAAAAATCAATGATAACTAGGTAAAAACTCTAGAAAAGGGAAAAGACACTTGGAGAGATGTAAAAAATGAATTGCTTGAAAAATAATTGAAATAAAAAACACCGAACAAAATGTATGAGTAAATTAATTGATTAAAGAATAGATAGCGAATAAAATTATGTGCATACACTGACTTTGATACTCATTCCAAACCTAAATGATAAGGACTGAATGGATTAAAGTTGGTAATGTTATACTTGAAAAAGAATTAGGAACAATTTTTGATCCGTCAAAAAGTTTGGTTAAACGAGCTTCTATAAACAATGCTTTCTGATTTGAAATGACACGAATGGTTTTTTTGCTAATGACGGGAACAAGAAAAATTGCTACAGAAGGCGGATGAAAACAATTTTTTATCAACTAGTCGTGGAGCGCTTCACCATCACAGAAAAAAACAGGAGATTGGGCATGCAGTGGAAAAATACAATAACTGTTGGTTCAGTATTTCACATAAGTGAAGTCGTGAGGAATACAAGTTTACAGCTGCAAATTGAGATTTGGTAGAATACAGTTCAAATACAATGGGAAATTTCAAAATGATTTTTTAGCAGTTTCCGGATACTCAATGAGCGAGTCTACTCGCCAGAAAATCCAAACAATTTTTGCACTCCCGAGTGGTGGGCTGAACGCCTCCTAAAATGTGATGACCGTTGAAGCGCGGGATCTCAGCGGCTATCTCCTCTTGTCGTTGCTGCTCCTGGGGACGCACGTAATTCCATCAGAGACGATATGTTAGCAGATATATTACTTTCTGTTTCTGTTAGCGCAACCGCGATTTTCCCACGCTCGAAACTCGATAAGAGCGCGCGGTTTTTGAAATCTCATATCACCTTCTTCAAAATTTCTGGTAGAAGTCAATTGAACACCACTAGAGTGATAAACGGTCTCATAAACGCCCATGAATGTATTATATGGATTAGTTTCATTCATTTTCACTTCGAGTATATTCGAACCATTATTAAAACTGTAATCGCAGCGATGCAATCTTCTATTCAAGAACATTACTTAAAGGTAAAGTTATAAGCGTTGAAGTTCTGGTTTGGTAAATAGAAGGCTCCACTAATTATTTCACGGTTTCATACGTAAAAATAAGAATAAACACTGAAAAAACGCCGAGACATAGCAAAATTACTTTATTTATCGACGTTCCTTATTATAAATCGTTTCATTTTAGCGATTTTTCCACGAAAACGCATATTTTCACACATCCGCTTCATTGTTTGTTTGAATATTAGTTTTTTCTTTGTTAGGAACTTTTAAATCCGTTCTCAACACCCTACAGTTAAGCCAAAGGCAGGCTAAAACCCGAAACCGTTGACGAATGCTGCCAGCCGGATCTCTGCGCGAGAGTCTGCAGACATTGTAAGCGAATCCATACCATGCATGCCGAGTCATCGCATTGATGGACGGACAGCAGAATACTCTACTCGTCTCGCTGCGGGCAGAGACTGAGGGGACAGCCGTGTTCACTTGTGAGATCTCCCGTAACCCATTGCAGTGGTTTAGAGCAGAATGCTTCGTCACGCATACTCACCATTCAGCACATTCTTCAGAATTCATTCAACGTGATGAACAACGCGCATGCCTTTAACGCGTACGCAATGCCCGAGTGTTGATGAAGTGGCATTTCGACAGCTCTGAATCCTTTGAATGAGACGGAGCCCTGGGCTTATTCAGTCTAAACCGACAGGGCAGCAGTCCCAAAATTTATCTATGTGATACTCACACTATTTCGATGAACGGAACGCACTGTTTGGGAATAGTTGAGAAAAGTTAGGAATCCCCACAAGGGAAGTTGTACAAGACGATCCGGCCGTTTGCATTGAAATATTTTTGCAACGGAATATACTTCTGGGAGTGTTCCCAAATCCAAGTTCGTAGCCAATAAAAACAACTACGAGTCGAGCCATGGAGGGTTTTTCTCAGCTGGTTCAGGATATTCACTATAAATCGGGCAGTTTTCAAGGTGTTCAGAGAAAAATGTTTTGGATAGCTCGAAACATTTTTCTAGGGGTTATTCGAGGTCCAGGAAAGCCAACCGTCGGGGTCAAAACGCAGAACGTTTTTATGATCTCCGAGACGCTACGACACATTCGCCTACAAAGTTCTCGATAAAGGTTTCTTGGATACACGAATCTGAGGTCCGTTTGTCGACCTTGGATAAACTACGATCGGTTACGGTGGGTATATGATAGATTGGTCACAGTCTTTAAATTCATCTGGGACCTTCTCCGCGAGAGTTATTTGGGGTGCTGAACACGAATTTGAGTTGTCGATAGTTAGACTACGCCAGCTAAAAGGCCTTATCTTCAAGAAAACCTACAGCATGCCTTAAAACTTCGAGAAAACAAACCACTGACTCTTGACCAGGACAACAAATGGCCCCCAGATAAAAAGTGGTGAGCTAAAGGCGATACACTTCTTCTGAACGTCCTAAAAATTGTGTGGTAGGTACTTTCTCATCTTCCCGTCCTAGTGAGGAAACCCCTCCGTAACCCGACTCAAAATTCTCTTTAGCAGCTACAGAATCATGTTTTAAAGACAGCACACATGCTCGAAAATGTTGCTGACATAACTGCCTTACTGGGGTCGTTAGGCCCCTAATAGAACGTTCACACCTTTAGAGTCGCCATAAACGAGTCAAACCTACTGAATTTGAGCTATGTCAAGTCGACAAATTTTGACAGCTGCACCTATGACTTCGACAACGCCGCCCCCAATTACTAACTCGTCCGAATTGAACGTTCAAATACGGTCACTTTGGCTGGTTGCTACGCTTCCAACGAACTGAGCGTTCTAGCACAGGCTGCAAGAGCCTAGCGGCTATCTCAACCGTTTTGTACGCTGGTATTTGCTGTTTCAACCGCGCGCGGTGTAACTCATCCTCATTTACCCGATAACAAGAAGCAACCGTTATTCCTCTATTCGCATAGATGTAGTTTTCATTGCTTTCTATGCTAGTTTTCCATACTACCAGCTCGAAATCTTCTATTTATGTCATGAAATTGATACCGTTTTAGAGCGTGTCTGCTGCCCTTAGAGGCAGTGGTCGCGACCAGATATGTTTGTCTTCTTTTCCTCTCTAAATCCTTTTTTGGGTTAGGAGTAGTAGAAAATATGAGAAAGAATTGCGAAAAAACCGCTGTTCCAGGCCATTTGTCAAGCCTAAACTTTAATGCCTTTTGATGGCGGACGAGCCACTCCACATCATCGGCATCGTTGATTTTGAATTTCAATCAATGAACCTCCGGATTTATGTACACATCTAGTCAAAAACATTAACTGAAGTGCTTACTTTCATTGTTCAACTGTTTTAACTAGGTAAATTTGTATTTATTGCTTCCTCTGAATGTTGATGATTTTGGCTGCTCGGCATGAGACTGCGATCTTTTTGGGCAGAGCTGTGCACGTGTGCATGAACTGGCATCTTCGGGCCCTAAAAACTCCAATTCTAGCCCGTTTCTCACCGCGCTGCCTCCATAGTGTTTCAGCTGTTTTCAGTCTAAGATGATGTTTGTAGTTTTTTCGATAACATTGTTCATCGCGACCATTGCCTTTAGAGACATAGAACACCCAGAGAATTATCTTTTAGTTTTTATACTGATCTCGGAGGGAGCCACGAGCTGATCACAGTGGTATCTCTGAAATCGCCTAAGACCCCCTATAAGCACAATTATGGCTCCTCAAAGATGCCTGTATTTTAAGGGTGAAAAATTGGTGGACGAGTTGTCTCAGACTTGTATTTCTCTTAATTCGCAGTTGTTGAGCGAAAGCGAGCCAGAATAAGAAGGCAGTCAGGCAATGGATCGAAGAACGAAGACTCGTTGGGAATTCATCCATATATCTGGCCGCTACCGAATTCGGGAATCTGGTAGAGAGTGTGGCCCGTGGCGGTGAGCAGACGAGGTACAATACCCACCCTAATTCTTGTAAAAAAGACGCGGAAGACGCGGAAGCGCGTCTTTTTCGTCTTTTCGTCATATCTTCGTTGCTAGCGGACTAAAGTGTAGAGAAAGTTATATCAATCGACTCAAGACGTCGAGACGAACACAATGATCTAATTTTCAATGTTCGAGTGATAAATTTGTCATCCTTCATTCGCTGAAGTACCTAAGGCGAGCCATAAACGGGCGAGTCTCCGCTAATTGCGCTGAGTTATTAACGAGCAGTGTACTGTATGGAGCCGTTTACGCACCAAAGCCAAGCCTGATATATATCGGAATCTTACAATAATTCAAATAGAACCATCTCTAACTTAAAACGATTCTATAGAAACTCCATTCAGAGTACATCAAAGCAATGGCATACTCGCCCTAATTTTCTCAGAGAAGTCACGAAAGTCGTATCTTTTGCGACTTCTAATTGATTGCAGTTTTTGGAGAATCTGAATCCGTTTTAAATTCTGAAAAATCTGAATTCGATTCAAGTTTATTTCTGATATTGAAATCTAGAGCATTTTCCAAATACCGAAAATTTCAAAATTATTTCAATTTTTTAAAATTTCTTATTTATTGAAAAGCCTAACTCATTATGGAAATCTCTAATTTATGAAATAACGGAGAATTCTAAATCATTTCAATTTTAAAAAAATGTGAATTTAATCCAAATTGTAAATAATCTGAAATCATTTCAAATTATTTCTGATATTGAACACCCGATTTTTTTTTCAAGTTTTAGAAATTCGGAATTTATTTCAAATTCTGAATTTTCGAATTGTTGTTTCTGAGTATTTCTAATTTATTCCAACTCTTGAATAATATGAATTTAGTTCAGATGATGAACAATCTGAATTTCACTCAAGTTGATTTCTGATTTTGGAATACCAAATTTTCATAAGTTATAAAAGAAATCCTAAGTTACTCCAAGTTTTAATTTTTTTTTATTTTATTTCAATCTTCTGTAAATCTAATCTTAATTCAATTTTTGAAATTTTTTATCTGAATCGAATTTTTGAGTTTCACTCAAGTTTAGGACTCAATTAATATTTTGAAAGTTGAAACTTTGCTGAGAATTTCAAGTATTTACTTTTCTTATTAAAATCAGGCATTCTGACGCAACACAGAGCCCGATTGACATGAACTGCAGACAGGGAGTGTCTACAGATCCGATAAGGTCAATTAGAGGTTTCCTGAGGCCTACTTCACACCTAGAAAACCACCCCATCAAGTATTAATTTGAATGCAGGTCAGTGTAGGAGGAACGCCGGAGTGCATCATTCACTAGAGCTTGCATTTAGCTTGGTCCGAACTGCTCGTTCTATACTCCCCGAAGTGTTGGTTACTATCACAACAATACGCATTCTCCCCATGGAATTGCTTCTGAGCAATGCTTCTCCCAGATGCACTGATTTGATAATTCATTAGAGTTTTCATGTTTCCATGTACTTATGAAACCTTTTCCTGACCAGCAATATAAATTTATATGTTCCTTTTTACAAAGGACAATCAAAATGCAGGGTGGGTGTATCTTTTCTATCTTTCTATCTCAATTTCATGAAAGCGGAGATTTATGATGTTGACGCTTTTTGTGAAAAAAATCAAGAAAAAATGAATTCTTCATATTGGTTACACATAGAAACGAGTTTGAACTGAGTATTAGAAGATTCTGAATTCTATTCAATTTTTTCTGATTTTAAAAATTCTATTTTTTCTCCATATTCAAATTGACTGAAGTGGTTCAATTTTTGTTTTTTTTATCTTATTCTACTTTATGGAAATTTTTAATTTCTTTCATTTTAGAGAAAAGCTTAATTCAAATTTGGGAATTATTAGTTTGATTACAATTTTCGAATTTCAATGAAATTTCAAAACTAATTCAAATTTTGATAATGGAGGCTTTGTCGATAAGCCTCAGTATTGGCCTTCTCTTTCCGAATAGAGGATTTTAACACAGTTTTCCTGCATCTGGAGACCTGGTCACTACAACAATTTCCATAAAGTAGAATAAGATAAAAAAAAACAAAAATTGAACCACTTCAGTCAATTTGAAATTGAAAAAAAAGGATTTTTAAAATCAGAAAAAAATGAATAAAATTCAGAATCTTCTAATACTGAGTTCAAACTCTTTTCTATGTGTAACCAATATGAAGAATTCATATTGGACGTGATCACTTGGTCCTCGACATTGGTTGGTCTCTGTGGCGATCGATGCTGTGGGTGGCGAGGTGCCCCAGCTGAGGAGTAGCGCGGCCACCAATTCCACCACATTTGAGGGGCCCAGGATCTGACGCTAGGCGTGGTGGGCCGAATTCCTGTACTGTGTTAAAATCCTCTATTCGGAAAGAGAAGGCCAATACTGAGGCTTATCGACAAAGCCTCCATTATCAAAATTTGAATTAGTTTTGAAATTTCATTGAAATTCGAAAATTGTAATCAAACTAACAATTCCCAAATTTGAATTAAGCTTTTCTCTAAAATGAAAGAAATTAAAAATTTCCATAAAGTAGAATAAGATAAAAAAATTGAAGCACTTCAGTTAATTTGAAATTGAAAAAAAGGATTTTTAAAATCAGAAAAAAATGAATAAAATTCAGAATCTTCTAATACTGAGTTCAAACTCTATTCTATGTGTAACCAATATGAAGAATTCATAATGGACGTGATCACTTGGTCCTCGACATTGGTTGGTCTCTGTGGCGATCGATGCTTTGGGTGGCGAGGTGCCCCAGCTGAGGAGTAGCGCGGCCACCAATTCCACCACATTTGAGGGGCCCAGGATCTGACGTTAGGCGTGGTGGGCCGAATTCCTGTACTGTGTTAAAATCCTCTATTCGGAAAGAGAAGGCCAATACTGAGGCTTATCGACAAAGCCTCCATTATCAAAATTTGAATTAGTTTTGAAATTTCATTGAAATTCGAAAATTGTAATCAAACTAATAATTCCCAAATTTGAATTAAGTTTTTCTCTAAAATGAAAGAAATTAAAAATTTCCATAAAGTAGAATAAGATAAAAAAAAACAAAAATTGAACCACTTCAGTCAATTTGAATATGGAGAAAAAATAGAATTTTTAAAATCAGAAAAAAATTGAATAAAATTCAGAATCTTCTAATACTGAGTTCAAACTCGTTTCTATGTGTAACCAATATGAAGAATTCATTTTTTCTTGATTTTTTTCACAAAAAGCGTCAACATCATAAATCTCCGCTTTCATGAAATTGAGATAGAAAGATAGAAAAGATACACCCACCCTGCATTTTGATTGTCCTTTGTAAAAAGGAACATATAAATTTATATTGCTGGTCAGGAAAAGGTTTCATAAGTACATGGAAACATGAAAACTCTAATGAATTATCAAATCAGTGCATCTGGGAGAAGCATTGCTCAGAAGCAATTCCATGGGGAGAATGCGTATTGTTGTGATAGTAACCAACACTTCGGGGAGTATAGAACGAGCAGTTCGGACCAAGCTAAATGCAAGCTCTAGTGAATGATGCACTCCGGCGTTCCTCCTACACTGACCTGCATTCAAATTAATACTTGATGGGGTGGTTTTCTAGGTGTGAAGTAGGCCTCAGGAAACCTCTAATTGACCTTATCGGATCTGTAGACACTCCCTGTCTGCAGTTCATGTCAATCGGGCTCTGTGTTGCGTCAGAATGCCTGATTTTAATAAGAAAAGTAAATACTTGAAATTCTCAGCAAAGTTTTAACTTTCAAAATATTAATTGAGTCCAAAACTTGAGTGAAACTCAAAAATTCGAGTCAGATAAAAAATTTCAAAAATTGAACTAAGTTTAGATTTTCCGAAGATTGAAATAAAATAAAAAAATTAAAACTTAGAGTAACTTAGGGTTTCTTTTATAACTTATGAAAATTTGGTATTCCAAAATCAGAAATCAACTTGAGTGAAATTCGGATTGTTCATCATCTGAACTAAATTCGTATTATTCAAGAGTTGGAATAAATTAGAAATTCTCAGAAAGAAACAACAATTCGAAAATTCAGAATTTGAAATAAATTCCGAATTTCTAAAACTTGAAAAAAAATCGGGTGTTCAATATCAGAAATAATTTGAAATGATTTCAGATTATTTACAATTTGGATTAAATTAAGATTTTTTTTAAATTGAAATTATTTAGAATTCTCCGTTATTTCATAAATTAGAGATTTCCATAATGAGTTAGGCTTTTCAATAAATTAGAAATTTAAAAAAAATGAAATAATTTTGAAATTTTCGGTATTTGGAAAATGCTCTAGATTTCAATATCAGAAATAAACTTGAATCGAATTCAGATTTTCCAGAATTTAAAACGGATTCAGATTCTCCAAAAACTGCAATCAATTAGAAGTCGCAAAAGATACGACTTTCGTGACTTCTCTGAGAAAATTAGGGCGAGTATTCCATTGCTTTGAAGTACTTTGAATGGAGTTTCTATAGAATCGTTTTGAGTTAGAGATGGTTCTATTTGAATTATTGTAAGATTCCGATATATATCAGGCTTGGCTTTGGTGCGTAAACGGCTCCATACAGTACACTGCTCGTTAATAACTCAGCGCAATTAGCGGAGACTCGCCCGTTTATGGCTCGCTTTAGGTACTTCAGCGAATGAAGGATGACAAATTCATCACTCGAACATTGAAAATTAGATCATTGTGTTCGTCTCGACGTCTTGAGTCGATTGATATAACTTTCTATACACTTTAGTCCGCTAGCAACGAAGTTATGACGAAAAGGCGAAAAAGACGCGCTTCCGCGTCTTCCGCGTCTTTTTTACAAGAATTAGGGTGGGTATTGTACTAACCGCCCTCAGAAACCGTTTCTACCGCGAGTGGGAACCCATTTAAATTCAACGCGAGCGCTGTGCTCGATATCTTCACGCGGTGTGCGCGACAGAAGTGCGGACTTATCGCTCGCATCTACCACTAAATAGGAATTACTGCGAGGATAAATGGTTTCTATCATACACATACTGAAATTGGAACTGATCGCGAATGGGCTGCATCGTATTCGTCGACCGCGAGCAGAGGCATATATCGAACTGACTGCGACGGACCCGTGTCCTGTGTGCTAAGCCGAGATCGTAGCCTGTTCAAGTACCCAAGTTTGAGGTACATCTCTTATCTCCCTGAAAGCACTAACGGGGGCAGACTCTGTCCCTACCACACAGAGGAGAGAACATCCACAGATTCTTAATCTGGTTCCTAGTTTCCGCCTAGTCATATTGTAATTAATAGAAAGGTTACATCGAGTTTCTCGCGGTCGGTTCTACTTTTGTCCAGGCGTTCTGACCGCGAGCCAACTTGGAGCTGACCACGTGCAAAAAAACAGGCAGAGTGCCGTTGACTCCGCATTCGTTTCTATTTCGGGTCGCGATCAGGGGTGTGCGTAATTACGGTTTACGATTTACGATTTTACGATTTACGGTGTTTTTGGGTCTCGTATTTACGGTTTACGATTTACGACATTTTGGGCCGTAAATCGTAATCTTTCGTAAATAGAAATGCATGAAATGGAAATAAATCAGAAGACATCTCCAATTGACCTGCTCTAATCCCACTTTTCGTATACCAATGCTTTTGGTCAGGAGATGGGGCCAGTCCAGGCGTGTGACTACAGCACTATCCCATTATCATTCTTTGACGTGGTTCTCTCATTATAACGCGGGACACACGGTTGGAGCCGCTGGATAACAGACCCGCATTGCGCGCAGCGCACTTCTCACAAGCTGCCGCCTACGACGCAAAGCAATCTAGTAGCACTCTTCACGAGGAGCTTCGTTTTCGAGTTTTGTCATAAAGATCAACTTTTCTGATATTCCTATAACTAAATTATAAAGATCAACTTTTCTGATTGCTATAACTAAATTGATGTCGAGACATCGAACGAAGCTGTCTAATCAATCAAAAAAATTGCTTCAAATATTGCTCCTGGCCCGCCTTTTGAGTAGATTACGGCTGCTTGCCGAATCATCCATCGCGAAGAGTACTAAACCCGGTGAGAGAGAGATGTATCAGAAAGCCTTTCGCCGATGCTCCGTCGAAAGTAGATGTGCAGAGATGGACCGAAGCACAACAAGAACGCCTCCGTCTCTTGCGCGCGGAGCATACCCGATCCGTGAAGGAACACTTGAGCAGAGTTGCCATAAACTCCATCCTGGGAGTCGCACCTCCGAAGGTCAGCGAGACAGAGATGGAGCTTGGCAGGCGTGCCAGGTGCACCCTTGCATCGTTACGCTGTGGACACCCTCCCATGCTTATGTCATATTTGCATAGGATTGATAACAGCAAACCTGACGAGCGCCCTGATTGCGGAAGTCAAGGGCATACTACTGCGCACCTGTTCAATTGCCCGAAGAGACCGACTACATTAACGACAATGGATCTGTGCACGAACCCTACGCTAGTGGCCGAGTTTCTGAACCTATGATAGAACCCTCTCTGTGGCTGCAAAGAAGAAGAAGAAGAAGATTACGGCTGCTCAGAGTCCACAAAAATCGATAAGAGGAGCGTTGGTTTTTTTACCCGAAAAGTTTGGAGCTAAAAATTGTTTCCTCTAGTTAATTTTGCTTCGGAAGCGGACGGACACTCAGAAAAGGCGCGAGCCCTGGTTTAGATGCTTACCTTCGCCCTTTTTCTGAAACTGTTATCTCTCCCAAATACGATCGTTTGGTGAAGCGCGTTGGCTATATTCCCTAACTATGGAGACCAAACTGCACAAAGCGGCGAAAATAAGAAAGCGGGTTTTTTGTGCTTACGTTGTCTTTGATAATCTAAGGTATCATCACCATGAAGCAACGATTCTGCAAGTGATTTAGTGGATATAGGAAAAATAACTTGCACTGAGTGACTGATCGATGCTGTGCTCTAGATAATATAGAGTTGGGCCATATCGAACTGATGCTTTGCGATCTCTATTGAAAGTTGGCGCAAGCTCGGTGCCATATTTTTGACGTACGTGCACCGAGTTTGAGCCAACCTTCAGTAGGTGAACTCGAAGTACATAATGTACTATGGTTAGGTCCGTGGCTTGTTTTCTCAGGAAAAACACTTAAATTCAAATAGCGGCTGTCGCGGCGGCTTAAATTTAAATGTTTTTTCCTGGGGAAACAAGCCACGGAGCTAACTATACATATCAGTGCGATCCTTACCGATTGTATAATCGGTGTTGCCGTTCCGCTGGCAAATGGGAGTTCTCAAATTCGGCTGTTGAGAATCGCTCAAATATGGTCATTTTGGCTCGTTTTGACGCTTACAACGGTGTTAGCGTTCCGGGAGAGGCATTACGAGTATAATTGTGTTCGTGTTGCCCAGCAGATTCGCGGACAGCTGAATCGGACTTCCGGATTTCTAAAGATCTGGGGAGGAGTTGTGGAATGAGTGATGAGGGAAAGGAGAGAAATACGGGTAAGACGGCCCCATCAGGCCAATGGTTTTTTTTTGCGACACGCTGTCGCTCTGCACAGTGACAGCGACCGCTTCCCGCACTCTAAACCTTTCGCATTTACAGTATGCTGCACAGCGACAGGCTTCGGCACATTTGCAGATTGTTAGTCCTCCGCGACACGTCGCTGAGGCTCACGCGCGATAATTGTTCCTACGACAGCCGATGCCGCTTCTCCGATGAGAGTCCAACCGCGATGTGTGCTAGTTTTCATTCCAGTCGCTCTAAACAGCGACAAAGTATGCCATCCCTCCTAAACCTGGTTAGCTGTCAAATTCCGAATGCAACCTAATATGTGTGTATGAACTAAGTACTTGAAACGGCGGACAGTAGGTAGTTTCTCTTGTTTCACCATAGTAATAATAATTTTAGTAGATATTGTTATCAGTTGCTGTTTACGATTTACGATTTACGGTTTACGATTTACGGTGGTTTTGTCGTAATTACGGTTTACGATTTACGAAATTTGAAATTCCAATTACGCACATCCCTGGTCGCGATACGTCCACCCCATTGTCTGAGTATGTACATACATAGCTTCCTCGCCACGAACCACACCAGTTGATCAGGTGAGCTTCCCTTGAACTTTTCATTCACCCCCATTTTTTATATTCACGTTCAAAATGGTTCAATTACGATACGCTACCAATAACTTGTTCAAGCTTTTTCTATAATGTTTTTTTTTCTTCAGGATTATTGGAAATCCTCGACATTCAAAATTATTCGCACCGACGTGGTGCGTGATTTTCAATTTTGGGCTGTCTTTTGAAGGCACAGTCCAACCTCAGAATCATTCTTCCGTTTTCTCTATTTTTTTTTGAAACCGGTCTCACGCTGATTCCATTGATGTCTCTGGAATCTTAAAAGACCGCCTAGGAACGAAGTTATGGCCCCTCAAAACATGTGCTACGGAAGCATGGTGGACGAGTTGGCCGAGGCTCGTAACTTTCGTCATTTGCAACCGATGTATGCGAAACGACCTGAATAAATAGAGAGGCTGAGATTGAAGGGAAGAACGGGGCTACTGGTCGGAAACCATGGCTCATTTAGCCGCTGCTGAGCTCGAAAAACCGTGAAAGGGGCGTGCCAAAGTGGCTTCCTGGTATGGGCGCCCCAGGGTGGCTTCCCCCTATATCTCGCTTATTCGGAAGAATTGAGAGCTCGCATTTGGCAAGGGCTATATAGGGTGGGTCTACTTCACAATTATGTGGAAATCTCAGATTTCGTCCCTGAGCTTGGACTGTGCCTTTGAAGGCACAGTCCCACCTCAAAATCGTTTTTCTGTTTTCCAGCCTATCTTGAAAACGGTTCCACGCTGATTCCGATGACGTCTGTAGAATCGTGCAAGACCCCCTGGGAACGGAGTGAAGTTATGGATAGAAAGGTTGAGAATATCGGGAAGAACGAGGCTATTGATCGGAAAACATCGCTAATCTGGCTACTTTTGAGCTGGAAAGATCGTAAAAGGGGCGTGCCAAAGTAGCTTCCTCCTATGTCTCGCCTATTCGGAGGAATTCAGAGCTCGCATTTGGCATGTGTTGTACAGGGTGGGTCTACTTCACGAATATTTGGAAATATCAGATTTCGTCCCTGAGCTTGGACTGTGCCTTCAAAGGCAGTGGTCGCGATAGAACAAGCTTCTCTTATTTTCTTCTCTAAACCCTTTTCTGGATTATGAGCATTAGAACTTATATGTTATAAACCCTACTCCAGGTCAAATTATCAACCTCAACTTTATAGTCTTTTGATGGTGGACGAGCCCACTCCATATAATCGGCATCGATGATCTCTAACATCGAGAACATCAGCTGGCTTAAAATTGAATCGATGACTAATTTTCTACGAACTGGCCTGCTCGATTATTTCTGTTCTCGCCTAGTTCAAACAGCGAATATAGTGCTTGTTCAGATTGTTCAGCTCTTCTTATTAGCTAACTTTGCATTTGTTTCAGCCAGTGAATGTCAGTGAATTTTGACTCTACACAAACGAGACTCCGAGCTTTTGGGAAAAGCTGTGCACGTGTGCACGAACCCTCAGCTTAGGATCTTGGTAACTCTGATTTAGCTCGTTTCTTGCCCCGTAACCTAGATAGTCTTTCAACCGTTTGCGAACCACACAAATTTTCATGGCTTTCTTAACAAGTTTTTTCTTCGCAACCACTGCCTTTAAATCAAACACGCCATGTGCTTTCTATTGCGAGCCCTCAATGGCACTCGACCAGGCTCAGAAACGAAATCAGAGATTGACACAAAATTGTGAAGTAGATCCACCACATAATACACCTGCCAAGTGCGAGCTCTCAATCTCTCCGGATAAGAGAGGTATATGAAGGAGGAAGCTACCCTGGGGCGTCCACATCAGAAAAACCATTTTGGCACTCCCCTTTCACGATCTTTCGAGCTCAACCGTGGCGAGATGAGCGATGGTTTCGGATCGAAAGCCCCATTCTTTCCTTCATTCTCAGCCTCTCTCTTCATTCAGGTCGGCTCACATACATCGGTTGCAAATCAAGTGAAGGAAGTTATAAGCCACGGACAACTCGTCCACCATGCTTCCGCAGCTCAATTTTTGAGAGGCCATACCTCCGTTAGTAGGGAGTCTTGTATGATTTTGGAGACATCGTTGGAATCAGCGTCGAACTGTTTTAGAGAAAGGCAGTAAAACAGGAAAACGGTGCTGAGGTTGGACTGTGCTTTTGAAGGCAAGGTTCGGGCACATTTCGTCACTACCGAAACCCATAGATTGGGCTGCGGCCTCGACGTTAGGGATTACGGTACTCACAGCATGATGATCATAATCTAGAATGATTTATTTATTCATTTATTTATTTATTTATTAGATACGATGCATAAGGCATACGTGAGAAACACAAACACAGCAAGTTAGTAGTGTACAGATTAAGCGCAGATATGATTCGCTGATACATCGTGATCTCCATCCCACCACCGAACTTTCCGTTAAGAACACAGTAACTTCTTTCTCGCATTACGTTTGAATGATCTCACTCCAGATCGAACGGCAGGTATCCCTTCTCTAAATGAAACAAAGAGCGACCCAGCCCTGCACGTAAACGAGCAGGACCTTAGTGTACTTTTTGGGATTACATATGAAATTTTCTCTGTACCACCTCTGGTTCTACAATGAATTATACGGTAAAATTTAGAAACGTCTACTCTCATAACACCTGATAACATTTTAGCGACAGTGAAGACATCACAAACTTTCCGCCGAGATTCTAACGTGTTTAGCAACAACTCTCTGTTCCGGTTCTTTGAATTGGTTATGCTATTGTAAGGCAACTGGAAAGCCCTTGCAAATAATTCGCGTGTGAAATTCTCTAGGGTTCTCTCTAGCAAAGAAATGTCTTTCTTTTTACGTGGAGCAAAAACCGATGACCCACTCTCCATAATTAGCCTTATGTAAGTTTTATATGCTCTTACAAGAACATCTTTATCGCACGTAGAGAGTGCTTTAAAGATGAGGGAAGTGTGCGAAAAAGCCTTGTTGCTCAGATGTTCATAATGATTCATAAGTCCAGTTTACTATCATAGTGAAACCCTAAGTCTCTTATCAAACCACTGAATTCAAAGCTTGATCAGCAAGTTTATAAAAACTTGGGAAGCTTGGAACTCCAATTCTCATGTAAATAGTTTTTTCAGTGGCTAAAGGTAGCTCCCAACTGAGTGACCAGCTGTAAATCTGGTCTAAGGCTGCTTGCATCTTGATATGGTCATCGGGACTTTCAATCATTGTATAACTCTTGACATCATCTGCAAATTGTTTGCATCTGACTCCGCATCTCTCTAAAATTGTAGGGAGCTCAGCAGAGTACAATGCAAACAGGATTGGAGACAGTACTCCGCCTTGTGGCACTCCGCTGCTAGCTTCTCTGACCGTTGAGAAGCGTGAACCTAATCTCACCTTCACACTTCTTTTCTAAAGGTAACCCCTCAACCACTCTATAACCAGGGGATGGAATTTCAGTGTGTTTTGTGAATCAATTTACAATGATCTACACGATCGAAAGCCTTGGCAAAATCAAAATATACTATATCACAGCCCTTCTTAGCATCCATGTACTCAGTCCAGTCATTGACACATTCTAGAAGATTTGTTTCCACAGATTTACCTGGCATGAATCCATGCTGATTCGGGGGGATGATAGAGTTCCTCTCCAAATGTGACATGATATGTTTTTTCAATACCTTTTCGAAAATTCTACACAACTGGGAGGTTATACTCACTGGCCTATAATTTCCTGCCGAAGTGGCGGGCTCTTTTTTCAGCAGGGAAGTTTCGAAAGAATGTTTCCACCTTAACGGAATTTCCGAATAACACAATGATTGGTTGAACAAATACGCGATGGGCTCAGCAATGATATGCCCAATACTTTTCAGAAAAAAAGTCGGCACATAATCCGGAGTTAATGAAAATGAACAGGGTAATTTGCTGATGAGCTCAAATATCGTAATACCCTCAAACCATGGAAAAGTGTTCATTTCAAAATTAACCTCAGGACCAAACGGTGGCGAAATATCATCACTCACACTATACACCTCTCCGAATTCATCTGCTAAGAGATCTGCTTTATCCTGATCTAAAGTTGCCACTTCTCCTCCTTTTTTCAGGCTGGGGATCGTGGTTGTAGGTTTAAGTTTCTTCTTCAAGAATTTGTGAAACCCTTTCTTGTTGATACTCTCGATAATTTCCTTCTCGACACTTTTGTTGTATTTTTTGAGCCGACTTGTGAATTTATTTGAGAAAGCATGAAATTTCTCCCAATCACTATCAAGATTTGTGGTGATAACTACCTTAAATAAACAACCTCTATGGTCCAACATGTTTTGAAGATAAGATGGAAGAAAGGACCGAGTGGCACACACTCGTTTCATAGGGACGAATGCTGTGATGTAATATATCCAAAAACATTTCATATTTGGCGTTGACTGTTTGTACTGTTTCGAATGACTGTCTCCAATCCACAGATAGCAGGTAGTCTGAAAGTCCACCAACATCGCAGCCTCTGAAGTACCGATAGAACGTCACTCCAGACTCAGGAAAGGAACATGATAAATGAAAAGCAAGACTGTTATGATCACTAGAACCAACAGGTGGATTGAGGTTAACATGTTTTACCAGTTGTTCATCATTTGCTAATACCAAACCGAGGATATTGTTCCCTCGTGTCGGCAAGGTAACGTATTGTTTTAAGTCGTGTGAGTTTACAAAGCTTGCAAAAGAAGAAGATAATGGTGTCATCAGGATTTCCAGATTATCCCCATCAGAATCAGGGTAGTTCAAATCTCCAGTGATAACGGAAGGAAGTTCGCATGTTACCAGATCGCTGAGAGCCCGTCATTTTGCCCAGATGGGCACGATGGGGTTCTGTAAACATTTACATGATCTATATTTACATAGCAGTTTTCAAGAATGAACGGATGGACACACTTTTCTAACACTATGGTTGACGCAAATGACTGGAATTCAAAGGCAGTGGTCACGATGAAAAACGTTATCGAAAAAACTACAAAAATCAGCTCAGATATAAAACAGCTCAAAAACTATGAAGGTAGCGCGGTGAAAAATGGGCTGGAATTAGAGTAATTAAGACCCGGAATTTCCAGTTCGTGCACACGTGCACAGAAAGATCACAGTCTCATGCCAAGCATTCAAAAATCATCGACACTCAGAGAAAGAAATAAATGCAAACTTACCTAATAAAACAGTTGAACAATGAAAGCAAGCACTTCGACCAATGTTTTTGACTAGATGTGTTTATAAATCCGAAAGTTCATTGATTGAAATTCAAGTTTAAGCCAGCTGATGTTCTTGATATTAGAGATCATCGATGCCGATGATGTGGGGTGCACTCGTCCAACATCAAAAGACAAGAAAGTTCAGGCTTCAAAATTTGCCCAGAACAGCTATTTTTTCGCGATTTTTTCCTATAGGTTCTACTACTCTATACCCAGAAAAGGGTTTAAAGAGGAAAACAAGACGAGCATATTTGAGCGCGACCACTGCCTTTAACATGAAAAACAGTTTTTGCACCGCACATTCCTAGAGATTACCTGTAGCATACGCTCCGATCCAGCAGGATAACTCGAAATCGAAATTCTGAGCCTTATTTAGAATGTTGTTTGTTCAGGCTCGTCCGAATTGTCGAGCCGAGCTCCTAAACGTGAGTGACTACCTCTATTTTGGAATTTCCCATATTACGCTCACCTTGGGCCGGATTCACCAACGGTAAAACCATGGTTTAAAGGCAGTGTTCACAATAGCGAACGTTTTTCAGTTTTTCTGCCTATCTTGAAAGCGGTCCCATGCTATTTCCAACGATGTCTCTGGAATCGTACAAGACCTTCTAGGAACGGAGCTATGGTCTCTCAAAAATTGAGCTAGGGAAGCATGGTGGACGAGTTTTCCGAGGCTTGTAAATTCCGTCTTTTGCAGCCGATGTATGCGAACCTGAGTAAAGAGAGCAACTGAGAACGAAGGGAAGAACGGGGCCATTAATCGGAAACCAGTGCTCGTCTCACGATTCCGAGTTTTCTTTTGTTCACGTCGGAGGGCGGGCATTGCGCTTTTATGGTTTGCCCTGCGCTCAAACACTCTATATGACGTCCTGCACACTCCCCCTTGGGTCCTGCACACTTTCTATGACTTCCTGCATACTCTCGTTTGGGTCCTGCTCACTTTCTATGACTTCCTGCATACTCCCGTTTGGGTCCTGCCCACATTCTATGACGTCTCGCACACTCCCATTCGGGTCCTGCACACTTTATATAACATCCAGCACACTCCCACTTGGGTCCTGCTTACTTTATATGACGTCCTGCACACTCCCGTTTGGGTCCTGCCCACTCCCACTTTGGTTCTGCACACTTTCTATGACGTCCTGCACACTCCCACTGGGGACCTGCGCACTTTCGATGACGTTCTGCACACTCCCACTGGGGTCCTGCACACTTTTTATGACATCCTGCGCACTCCGTCGGGGGCCTACACACTTCATGTGACGTGCTGCACACTCCCACTAGAGTCCTGCACACTTTAGGCGACGCACACTCCCACTTGGGTCCTGCACACTTTCTATGACGTCCTGCGCACTCCCACGGGCGGGGGCCTGCACACTTTATATGACGCACACTCCCACTTGGGTCCTGCACACTCTATATGACATTCTGCACACTCCCACTGGGGTCCTGCACACTTTATATGACGCACACTCCCACTTGGGTCCTGCACACCTTATATGACGTCCTGCACACTCCCACTTGGGTCCTGCACGCTTTCTATGACTTCCTGCATACTCTTGTTTGGGTCCTGCACACTTTCTATGACTTCCTGCAGACTCCCGTTTGGGTCCTGCACACTTTCTATGACGTCCTGCACACTCCCACTTGGGTCCTGCACACTTTTGATGACACACACTCCCACTTGGGTCCTGCACACTTTCTATGACGTCCTGCACACTCCCGTTTGGGTTCTGGCCACTCCCAGTTTGGTCCTGCACACTTTCTATGACGTCCTGCGCAGTTCCACGGGGGCCTGCTCACTTTATATGACGTCCTGCACACTCCCACTGGGGTCCTGCACACTTTCTATGACGCACACTTCCACTTGGGTCCTGCACACTTTATATTACGTCCTGCACGCTCCCATTTGGGTCCTGCACACCTTCTATGACGTCATGCGCACATCCAGGGGGCCTGCACACTTCATATGACGCACACTCCCACTTGGGTCCTGCACACTTTCTTTGAAGTCATGCGCACATCCAGGGGGGCCTGCACACTTCATATGACGTCCTGCACACTCCCACTGGGGTCCTGCACACTTTCTATGACGCACACTTCCACTTGGGTCCTGCACACTCTATATGACATTCTGCACACTCCCACTGGGGTCCTGCACACTTTATATGACGTCCTGCACTCCCACTTGGGTCCTGCACACCTTATATGACGTCCTGCCCCCCCCCACTTGGGTCCTGCACGCTTTCTATGACTTCCTGCCTCCTCTTGTCTGGGTCCTGCACACTTTCTATGACTTCCTGCAGACTCCCGTTCGGGCCCTGCACACTTTCTATGACGTCCTGCACACTCCCACTTGGGTCCTGCACACTTTTGATGACACACACCCCCACTTGGGTCCTGCACACTTTCTATGACGTCCTGCACACTCCCGTTTGGGTTCTGCCCACTCCCACTTTGGTCCTGCACACTTTCTATGACGTCCTGCGCAGTTCCACGGGGGCCTGCTCACTTTATATGACGTCCTGCACACTCCCACTGGGGTCCTGCACACTTTCTATGACGCACACTTCCACTTGGGTCCTGCACACTTTATATTACGTCCTGCACACTCCCACTTGGGTCCTGCACACTTTCTATGACGTCATGCGCACATCCAGGGGGCCTGCACACTTCATATGACGCACACTTCCACTTGGGTCCTGCACACTTCATATTACGTCCTGCATACTGCCACTTGGGTCCTGCACACTATCGATGACGCACACTCCCACTTGGGTTCTGCACACTCCCACTGGGGTCCTGCACACTGTCGATGACGCACACTCCCACTTAGGTCCTGCACACTTTCTATGACTTCCTGCATACTCTTGTTTGGGTCCTGCACATTTCTATGACTTCCTGCACACTCCCGTTCGGGTCCTGCGCACTCCCACTTTGGTCCTGCAACACTTTCTATGACGTCCTGCACACTCCCACCGGGGACCTGCGCACCTTCGATGACATCCTGCGCACTCCCACGGGGGCCTGCACACTTTATATGACGTCCTGCACACTCTCACTAGGGTCCTGCACACTTTCGGCGACGCACACTCCCACTCGGGTCCTGCACATTTCATACGACGTCCTGCACACTCCCACTGGGGTCCTGCAAACTTCATATTACGTCCTGCACACTCCCACCTGGGTCCTGCACACTATCGATGACGCACACTCCCACTTGGGTCCTGCACACTTTCTATGACGTCATGCGCACACCCAGGGGGGGCCTGCACACTTCATATGACGTCCTGCACACTCCCACTGGGGTCCTGCACACTTTCTATGACGCACACTTCCACTTGGGTCCTGCACACTATCGATGACGCACACTCCCACTTGGGACCTGCGCACTTTCTATGACGTCCTGCACACTCCCACTTGGGTCCTGCACTCTTTTGATGACACACACTCCCACTTGGGTCCTGCACACTTTCTATGACGTCCTGCACACTCCCGTTTGGGTTCTGCCCACTCCCACTTTGGTCCTGCACACTTTCTATGACGTCCTGCGCAGTTCCACGGGGGCCTGCTCACTTTATATGACGTCCTGCACACTCCCACTGGAGTCCTGCACACTTTCTATGACAAACACTTCCACTTGGGTCCTGCGCACTTTATATTACGTCCTGCACACTCCCACTTGGGTCCTGCACACTATCGATGACGCACACTCCCACTTAGGTCCTGCACACTTTCTATGACTTCCTGCATACTCTTGTTTGGGTCCTGCACACTTTCTATGACGTCATGCGCACATCCAGGGAGCCTGCACACTTCATATGACGTCCTGCACACTCCCACTGGGGTCCTGCACACTTTCTATGACACACACTTCCACTTGGGTCCTGCGCACTTTATATTACGTCCTGCACACTCCCACTTGGGTCCTGCACACTTTCTTTGAAGTCATGCGCACATCCAGGGGGGCCTGCACACTTCATATGACGTCCTGCACACTCCCACTGGGGTCCTGCACACTTTCTATGACACACACTTCCACTTGGGTCCTGCGCACTTTATATTACGTCCTGCACACTCCCACTTGGGTCCTGCACACTATCGATGACGCACACTCCCACTTGGGTTCTGCACACTCCCACTTGGGTCCTGCACACTATCGATGACGCACACTCCCACTTGGGTCCTGCACACTTTCTTTGAAGTCATGCGCACATCCAGGGGGGCCTGCACACTTCATATGACGTCCTGCACACTCCCACTGGGGTCCTGCACACTTTCTATGACGCACACTTCCACTTGGGTCCTGCACACTTTATATTACGTCCTGCACACTCCCACTTGGGTCCTGCACACTATCGATGACGCACACTCCCATTTGGGTCCTGCACACTTTCTATGACTTCCTGCATACTCTTGTTTGGGTCCTGCACATTTCTATGACTTCCTGCACACTCCCGTTTGGGTCCTGCGCACTCCCACTTTGGTCCTGCAACACTTTCTATGACGTCCTGCACACTCCCACCGGGGACCTGCGCACCTTCGATGACATCCTGCGCACTCCCACGGGGGCCAGCACGCTTTATATGACGTCCTGCACACTCTCACTAGGGTCCTGCACACTTTCGGCGACGCACACTCCCACTCGGGTCCTGCATATTTCATACGACGTCCTGCACACTCCCACTGGGGTCCTGCAAACTTTATATTACGTCCTGCACACTCCCACCTGGGTCCTGCACTCCCACTGGGGTCCTGCACACTTTCTATGACGTCATGCGCACATCCAGGGGGGCCTGCACACTTCATATGGCGTCCTGCACACTCCCACTGGGGTCCTGCACACTTTCTATGACGCACACTTCCACTTGGGTCCTGCACACTATCGATGACGCACACTCCCACTTAGGTACTGCACACTTTCTATGACTTCCTGCACACTCCCTTTTGGGTCCTGCACTCTTTTGATGACACACACTCCCACTTGGGTCCTGCACACTTTCTATGACGTCCTGCACACTCCCGTTTGGGTTCTGCCCACTCCCACTTTGGTCCTGCACACTTTCTATGACGTCCTGCGCAGTTCCACGGGGGCCTGCTCACTTTATATGACGTCCTGCACACTCCCACTGGGGTCCTGCACACTTTCTATGACGCCCTGCACACCCCGTTCGGGTCCTGCACACTTTATATTACGTCCTGCACACTCCCACTTGGGTCCTGCACACTTTCTATGACGTCATGCGCACATCCAGGGGGCCTGCACACTTCATATGACGCACACTTCCACTTGGGTCCTGCACACTTTATATTACGTCCTGCATACTGCCACTTGGGTCCTGCACACTATCGATGACGCTCACTCCCACTTGGGACCTGCGCACTTTCTATGGCGTTCTGCACACTCCCACTGGGGTCCTGCACACTTTCTATGACGTCATGCGCACATCCAGGGGGGCCTGCACACTTCATATGACGTCCTGCACACTCCCACTGGGGTCCTGCACACTTTCTATGACGCACACTTCCACTTGGGTTCTGCACACTTTATATTACGTCCTGCACACTCCCACTTGGGTCCTGCACACTATCGATGACGCACACTCCCACTTGGGACCTGCGCACTTTCTATGACGTCCTGCACACTCCCACTTGGGTCCTGCACTCTTTTGATGACACACACTCCCACTTGGGTCCTGCACACTTTCTATGACGTCCTGCACACTCCCGTTTGGGTTCTGCCCACTCCCACTTTGGTCCTGCACACTTTCTATGACGTCCTGCGCAGTTCCACGGGGGCCTGCTCACTTTATATGACGTCCTGCACACTCCCACTGGGGTCCTGCACACTTTCTATGACGCACACTTCCACTTGGGTCCTGCACACTTTATATTACGTCCTGCACACTCCCACTTGGGTCCTGCACACTTTCTATGACGTCATGCGCACATCCAGGGGGCCTGCACACTTCATATGACGCACACCCCCACTTGGGTCCTGCACACTTTATATTACGTCCTGCATACTGCCACTTGGGTCCTGCACACTATCGATGACGCTCACTCCCACTTGGGACCTGCGCACTTTCTATGGCGTTCTGCACACTCCCACTGTGGTCCTGCACACTTTCTATGACGTCATGCGCACATCCAGGGGGGCCTGCACACTTCATATGACGTCCTGCACACTCCCAGTGGGGTCCTGCACACTTTCGGCGACGCACACTCCCACTTGGGTCCTGCACTTTATATGACGTCCTGCACACTCCCACTTGGGTCCTGCACACTATCGATGACGCACACTCCCACTGGGGTCCTGCACACTTTCTATGACGTCATGCGCACATCCAGGGGGGCCTGCACACTTCATATGACGTCCTGCACACTCCCACTGGGGTCCTGCACACTTTCTATGACACACACTTCCACTTGGGTCCTGCGCACTTTATGTTACGTCCTGCACACTCCCACTTGGGTCCTGCACACTATCGATGACGCACACTCCCACTTGGGACCTGCGCACTTTCTGATGACACACACACTCCCACTTAGGTCCTGCACACTTTCTATGACTTCCTGCATACTCTTGTTTGGGTCCTGCACATTTCTATGACTTCCTGCACACTCCCGTTCGGGTCCTGCGCACTCCCACTTTGGTCCTGCAACACTTTCTATGACGTCCTGCACACTCCCACCGGGGACCTGCGCACCTTCGATGACATCCTGCGCACTCCCACGGGGGCCTGCACACTTTATATGACGTTCTGCACACTCTCACTAGGGTCCTGCACACTTTCGGCGACGCACACTCCCACTCGGGTCCTGCATATTTCATACGACGTCCTGCACACTCCCACTGGGGTCCTGCAAACTTTATATTACGTCCTGCACACTCCCACCTGGGTCCTGCACACTATCGATGACGCACACTCCCACTGGGGTCCTGCACACTTTCTATGACGTCATGCGCACATCCAGGGGGGGGCCTGCATACTTCATATGACGTCCTGCACATTCCCATTGGGGTCCTGCACACTTTCTATGACGCACACTTACACTTGGGTCCTGCACACTTTATATTACGTCCTGCACACTCCAACTTGGGTCTTGCACACTATCGATGACGCACACTCCCACTTGGGACCTGCGCACTTTCTATGACGTCCTGCACACTCCCACTTGGGTCCTGCACACTTTCTATGACGCACACTTCCACTTGGGTCCTGCACACTTAATATTACGTCCTGCACACTCCCACTTGGGTCCTGCACACTTTCTATTACGTTCTGCACACTCCCACTGGGGTCCTGCACACTTTCTATGACGTCATGCGCACATCCAGGGGGGCCTGCACACTTTATATGACGTCCTGCACACTCCCACTGAGCTCCTGCACACTTTCTATGACGCACACTTCCACTGGGGTCCTCCACACTTTCTATGACGCACACTTCCACTTGGGTCCTGCACACTATCGATGACGCACACTCCCACTTGGGTCCTGCACACTTTCTATGACGCACACTCCCACTTGGGACCTGCGCACTTTCTATGACGTCCTGCACACTCCCACTTGGGTCCTGCCCACTCCCACTCTGCTCCTGCACACTTTCTATGACGCCCTCCACACTCCCACTGGGGACCTGCGCACTTTCTATTACGTTCTGCACACTCCCACTGGGGTCCTGCACACTTTCTATGACGTCATGCGCACATCCAGGGGGGCCTGCACACTTTATATGACGTCCTGCACACTCCCACTGAGCTCCTGCACACTTTCTATGACGCACACTTCCACTTGGGTCCTGCACACTTTATATTACGTCCTGCACACTCCCACTTGGGTCCTGCACACTTTCTATGACGTCATGCGCACATCCAGGGGGCCTGCACACTTCATATGACGTCATGCGCACATCCAGGGGGCCTGCACACTTTCTATGACGCACACTCCCACTGGGGTCCTGCACACTTTATATGACGCACACTCCCACATGGGTCCTGCACACTTTATATGACGTCCTGCACACTCCCACTTGGGTCTTGCACACTTTCTATTACCTCCTGCGTACTCTCGTTTGGGTCCTGCACACTTTCTATGACTTCCTGCATACTCCCGTTTGGGTTCTGCACACTTTCTATCACGTCCTGCACACTCCCACTTGGGTCCTGCACACTTTCTGTGACGTCCTGAACACTCCCACTTGGGTCCTGCACACTTTCTATGACGTCCTGCACACTCCCGTTTGGGTCCTGCCCACTCCCACTTTGGTCCTGCACACTTTCTATGACGTGCTGCACACTCCCACTGGGGTCCTGCACACTTTCTATGACGTCATGCGCACATCCAGGGGCCTGCACACTTCATATGACGTCCTGCACACTCCCACTGGGGTCCTGCACACTTTCTATGACGCACACTTCCACTTGGGTCCTGCACACTTTATATTACGTCCTGCACACTATCGATGACGCACACTCCCACTTGGGTCCTGCACACTTTCTATGACGTCATGCGCACATCCAGGGGTCTGCACACTTCATATGACGTCATGCACACATCCAGGGGTCCTGCACACTTTCTATGACGCACACACTCCACTGGGGTCCTGCACACTTTATATGACGCACACTCCCACTTGGGTCCTGCACACTTTCTATGACGTCATGCGCACATCCAGGGGGGCCTGCACACTATCAAACACTATCAATGACGTACACTCCCACTTGGGACCTGCACACTTTCTATGACGCACACTTCCACTTGGGTCCTGCACACTTTATATTACGTCCTGCACACTCCAACTTGGGTCCTGCACACTATCGATGACGCACACTCCCACTTGGGACCTGCGCACTTTCTATGACGTTCTGCACACTCCCACTAGGGTCCTGCACACTTTCTATGACGTCCTGCGCACTCCCACGGGGGTCCTGCACACTTTATATGACGTGCTGCGCACTCCCACTTGGGTCCTGCACACTTTAAATGACGTCCTGCACACTCCCACTTGGGTCCTGCACACTTTCTATGACTTCCTGCATACTCTCGTTTGGGTCCTGCACACTTTCTATGACTTCCTGCATACTCCCGTTTGGGTCCTGCACACTTTCTATGACGTTCTGCACACTCCCACTGGGGTCCTGCACACTTTCTATGACGTCCTGCGCACTCCCACGGGGGCCTGCACACTTTATATGACGTCCTGCACACTCCACTTGGGTCCTGCACACTTTATATGACGTCCTGCACACTTCCACTTGGGTCCTGCGCACTTTCTATGACTTCCTGCATACTCCCTTTTGGGTCCTGCACACTTTCTATGACGTCCTGCACACTCCCACTTGGGTCCTGCACACTTTCTATGACGTCCTGCACACTCCCACTAGGGTCCTGCACATTTTCTATGACACCCTGCACACTCCTGTTTGGGTCCTGCCCACTCCCACTTTGGTACTGCACACTTTCTATGACGTCCTGCACACTCCCACTTGGGTCCTGCACACTTTCTATGACTTCCTGCATACTATTGTTTGGGTCCTGCACACATTCTATGACTTCCTGCATACTCCCGTTCGGGTCCTGCACACTCCCACTTAGGTCCTGCACACTTTTGATGACACACACTCCCACTTTAGTCCTGCACAATTTCTATGACGTCCTGCGCAGTCCCACGGGAGCCTGCTCACTTTATTTGACGTCCTGCACACTCCCACTGGGGTCCTGCACACTTTTGATGACGCACACTCCCACTTGGGACCTGCACACTTCATACGACGTCCTGCACACTCACACTGGGGTCCTGCACACTTTCGGCGACGCACACTCCCACTCGGGTCCTGCACACTTCATACGACGTCCTGCACACTCCCACTGGGGTCATGCACACTTTATATTACGACCTGCACACTCCCACCTGGGTCCTGCACACTATCGATGACGCACACTCCCACTTGGGTCCTGCACACTTTCTATGACGTCATGCGCACATCCAGGGGGGGGCCTGCATACTTCATATGACGTCCTGCACAGTCCCACTGGGGTCCTGCACACTTTCTATGACGCACACTTCCACTTGGGTCCTGCACACTATCGATGACGCACACTCCCACTTGGGTCCTGCACACTTTCTATGACGTCCTGAACACTCCCACTTGGGTCCTGCACACTTTCTATGACGTCCTGCACACTCCCGTTTGGGTCCTGCCCACTCCCACTTTGGTCCTGCACACTTTCTATGACGTCCTGCACACTCCCACTGGGGACCTGCGCACTTTCTATTACGTTCTGCACACTCCCACTGGGGTCCTGCACACTTTCTATGACGTCATGCGCACATCCAGGGGGGCCTGCACACTTTATATGACGTCCTGCACACTCCTACTGAGCTCCTGCACACTTTCTATGACGCACACTTCCACTTGGGTCCTGCACACTTTATATTACGTCCTGCACACTCCCACTTGGGTCTTGCACACTTTCTATTACCTCCTGCGTACTCTCGTTTGGGTCCTGCACACTTTCTATGACTTCCTGCATACTCCCGTTTGGGTTCTGCACACTTTCTATCACGTCCTGCACACTCCCATTTGGGTCCTGCACACTTTCTGTGACGTCCTGAACACTCCCACTTGGGTCCTGCACACTTTCTATGACGTCCTGCACACTCCCGTTTGGGTCCTGCCCACTCCCACTTTGGTCCTGCACACTTTCCATGACGTTACGCACACTCCCACTGGGGTCCTGCACACTTTCTATGACGTCATGCGCACATCCAGGGAGGCCTGCACACTCCATATGACGTCCTGCACACTCCCACTAGGGTCCTGCACACTTTCGGCGACGCACACTCCCACTCGGGTCCTGCACATTTCATACGACGTCCTGCACACTCCCACTGGGGTCCTGCAAACTTCATATTACGTCCTGCACACTCCCACCTGGGTCCTGCACACTATCGATGACGCACACTCCCACTTGGGTCCTGCACACTTTCTATGACGTCATGCGCACATCCAGGGGTCCTGCACACTTCATATGACGTCATGCGCACATCCACTGGGTCCTGCACACTTTCTATGACGTCCTGCACACTCCCACTTGGGTCCTGCACACTTTATATGACGCACACTCCCACTTGGGTCCTGCACACTTTCTATGACATCCTGCACACTCCCGTTTGGGTTCTGCCCTCCACTTTGGTCCTGCACACTTTCTATGACGTCCTGCGCAGTTCCGCGAGGCCTGCGCACTTTCTATGACGTCCTGCACACTCCCACCAGGGTCCTGCACACTTTCTATGACGCACACTTCCACTTGGGTCCTGCACACTTTATATTACGTCCTGCACACTCCCACTTGGGTCCTGCACACTATCGATGACGCACACTCCCACTTGGGACCTGCACACTTTCTATGACGTTCTGCACACCTCCACTGGGGTCCTGCACACTTTCTATGACGTCCTGCGCACTCCCACGGGGCCTGCACACTTTATATGACGCACACTCCCACTTGGGTCCTGCACACTTTAAATGACGTCCTGCACACTCCCACTTGGGTCCTGCACACTTTCTATGACTTCCTGCATACTCTCGTTTGGGTCCTGCACACTTTCTATGACTTCCTGCACACTCCCGTTTGGGTCCTGCACACTTTCTATGACGTTCTGCACACTCCCACTGGGGTCCTGCACACTTTCTATGACATCCTGCACACTCCCACGGGGGCCTGCACACTTTATATGACGTCCTGCACTCCCACTTGGGTCCTGCACACTTTATATGACGTCCTGCACACTTCCACTTGGGTCCTGCACACTTTCTATGACTTCCTGCACACTCCCTTTTGGGTCCTGCACACTTTCTATGACGTCCTGCACACTCCCACTCGGGTCCTGCACACTTTCTATGACGTCCTGCACACTTCCACTAGGGTCCTGCACATTTTCTATGACACCCTGCACACTCCCATTTGGGTCCTGCCCACTCCCACTTTGGTACTGCACACTTTCTATGACGTCCTGCACACTCCCACTTGGGTCCTGCACACTTTCTATGACTTCCTGCATACATTGTTTGGGTCCTGCACACATTCTATGACTTCCTGCATACTCCCGTTCGGGTCCTGCACACTTCCTATGACGTCCTGCACACTCCCATTTGGGTCCTGCAAACTTTCTATGACGTCCTGCACACTCCCATTTGGGTCCTGCACACTTTTGATGACACACTCCCCACTTTAGTCCTGCACAATTTCTATGACGTCCTGCGCAGTCCCACGGGAGCCTGCTCACTTTATTTGACGTCCTGCACACTCCCACTGGGGTCCTGCACACTTTTGATGACGCACACTCCCACTTGGGACCTGCGCACTTTCTATGACGTTCTGCACACTCCCACTTGGGTCCTGCACACTTTCTATGACTTCCTGCATACTCTTGTTTGGGTCCTGCGCACATTCTATGACTTCCTGCATACTCCCGTTCGGGTCCTGCACACTTTCTATGACGTCCTGCACACTCCCACTTAGGTCCTGCACACTTTTGATGACGCACACTCCCACTTTAGTCCTGCACAATTTCTATGACGTCCTGCGCAGTCTCACGGGAGCCTGCTCACTTTATTTGACGTCCTGCACACTCCCACTGGGGTCCTGCACACTTTCTATGACGCACACTTCCACTTGGGTCCTGCACACTATCGATGACGCACACTTCCACTTGGGTCCTGCACACTATCGATGACGCACACTCCCACTTGGGTCCTGCACACTTTCTATGACGTCCTGAACACTCCCACTTGGGTCCTGCACACTTTCTATGACGTCCTGCACACTCCCGTTTGGGTCCTGCCCACTCCCACTTTGGTCCTGCACACTTTCTATGACGTCCTGCACACTCCCACTGGGGACCTGCGCACTTTCTATTACGTTCTGCACACTCCCACTGGGGTCCTGCACACTTTCTATGACGTCATGCGCACATCCAGGGGGCCTGCACACTTTATATGACGTCCTGCACACTCCCACTGAGCTCCTGCACACTTTCTATGACGCACACTTCCACTTGGGTCCTGCACACTTTATATTACGTCCTGCACACTCCCACTTGGGTCTTGCACACTTTCTATTACCTCCTGCGTACTCTCGTTTGGGTCCTGCACACTTTCTATGACTTCCTGCATACTCCCGTTTGGGTTCTGCACACTTTCTATCACGTCCTGCACACTCCCACTTGGGTCCTGCACACTTTCTGTGACGTCCTGAACACTCCCACTTGGGTCCTGCACACTTTCTATGACGTCCTGCACACTCCCGTTTGGGTCCTGCCCACTCCCACTTTGGTCCTGCACACTTTCTATGACGTCCTGCACACTCCCACTGGGGTCCTGCACGCTTTCTATGACGTCATGCGCACATCCAGGGGGGCCTGCACACTTCATATGACGTCCTGCACACTCCCACTGGGGTCTTGCACACTTTCTATGACGCACACTTCCACTTGGGTCCTGCACACTTTATATTACGTCCTGCACACTATCGATGACGCACACTCCCACTTGGGTCCTGCACACTTTCTATGACGTCATGCGCACATCCAGGGGTCTGCACACTTCATATGACGTCATGCGCACATCCAGGGGGCCTGCACACTTTCTATGACGCACACTCCCACTGGGGTCCTGCACACTTTATATGACGCACACTCCCACTTGGGTCCTGCACACTTTCTATGACGTCATGCGCACATCCAGGGGGGCCTGCACACTATCAAATACTATCAATGACGTACACTCCCACTTGGGACCTGCGCACTTTCTATGACGTTCTGCACACTCCCACTAGGGTCCTGCACACTTTCTATGACGCACACTTCCACTTGGGTCCTGCACACTTTATATTACGTCCTGCACACTCCAACTTGGGTCCTGCACACTATCGATGACGCACACTCCCACTTGGGACCTGCGCACTTTCTATGACGTTCTGCACACTCCCACTGGGGTCCTGCACACTTTCTATGACGTCCTGCGCACTCCCACGGGGGCCTGCACACTTTATGTGACGCGCACTCCCACTTGGGTCCTGCACACTTTAAATGACGTCCTGCACACTCCCACTTGGGTCCTGCACACTTTCTATGACTTCCTGCATACTCTCGTTTGGGTCCTGCACACTTTCTATGACTTCCTGCATACTCCCGTTTGGGTCCTGCACACTTTCTATGACGTTCTGCACACTCCCACTGGGGTCCTGCACACTTTCTATGACATCCTGCGCACTCCCACGGGGGCCTGCACACTTTATATGACGCGCACTCCCACTTGGGTCCTGCACACTTTATATGACGTCCTGCACACTTCCACTTGGGTCCTGCGCACTTTCTATGACTTCCTGCATACTCCCTTTTGGGTCCTGCACACTTTCTATGACGTCCTGCACACTCCCACTTGGGTTCTGCACACTTTCTATGACGTCCTGCACACTCCCACTAGGGTCCTGCACATTTTCTATGACACCCTGCACACTCCTGTTTGGGTCCTGCCCACTCCCACTTTGGTACTGCACACTTTCTATGACGTCCTGCACACTCCCACTTGGGTCCTGCACACTTTCTATGACTTCCTGCATACTATTGTTTGGGTCCTGCACACATTCTATGACTTCCTGCATACTCCCGTTCGGGTCCTGCACACTTTCTATGACGTCCTGCACACTCCCGTTCGGGTCCTGCACACTTTCTATGACGTCCTGCACACTCCCACTTAGGTCCTGCACACTTTTGATGACACACACTCCCACTTTAGTCCTGCACAATTTCTATGACGTCCTGCGCAGTCCCACGGGAGCCTGCTCACTTTATTTGACGTCCTGCACACTCCCACTGGGGTCCTGCACACTTTTGATGACGCACACTCCCACTTGGGACCTGCGCACTTTCTATGACGTTCTGCACACTCCCACTTGGGTCCTGCACACTTTCTATGACTTCCTGCATACTCTTGTTTGGGTCCTGCGCACATTCTATGACTTCCTGCATACTCCCGTTCGGGTCCTGCACACTTTCTATGACGTCCTGCACACTCCCACTTAGGTCCTGCACACTTTTGATGACGCACACTCCCACTTTAGTCCTGCACAATTTCTATGACGTCCTGCGCAGTCTCACGGGAGCCTGCTCACTTTATTTGACGTCCTGTACACTCCCACTGGGGTCCTGCACACTTTCTATGACGCACACTTCCACTTGGGTCCTGCACACTATCGATGACGCACACTCCCACTTGGGTCCTGCACACTTTCTATGACGTCATGCGCACATCCAGGGATCTGCACGCTTCATATGACGTCATGCGCACATCCAGGGGGCCTGCACACTTTCTATGACGCACACTCCCACTGGGGTCCTGCACACTTCATATGACGCACACTCCCACTTGGGTCCTGCACACTTTCTATGACGTCATGCGCACATCCAGGGAGGCCTGCACACTATCAATGACGCACACTCCCACTTGGGACCTGCGCACTTTCTATGACGTTCTGCACACTCCCACTAGGGTCCTGCACACTTTCTATGACGCACACTTACACTTGGGTCCTGCACACTTTATATTACGTCCTGCACACTCCAACTCGGGTCCTGCACACTATCGATGACGCACACTCCCACTTGAGACCTGCGCACTTTCTATGACGTTCTGCACACTCCCACTGGGGTCCTGCACACTTTCTATGACGTCCTGCGCACTCCCACGGGGTCCTGCACACTTTCTATGACGTCCTGCACACTCCCAGTGGGGTCCTGCACACTTTCTATGACGTCATGCGCACATCCAGGGGGGCCTGCACACTTCATATGACATCCTGCACACTCCCACTGGGGTCCTGCACACTATCGATGACGCACACTCCCACTTGGGTTCTGCACACTCCCACTTGGGTCCTGCACACTATCGATGACGCACACTCCCACTTAGATCCTGCACACTTTCTATGGCCTCATGCGCACATCCAGGGGGGCCTGCACACTTCATATGCCGTCCTGCACACTCCCACTGGGGTCCTGCACACTTTCTATGACGCACACTTCCACTTGAGTCCTGCACACTTTATATTACGTCCTGCATACTGCCACTTGGGTCCTGCACACTATCGATGACGCTCACTCCCACTTGGGTCCTGCACTCTTTTGATGACACACACTCCCACTTGGGTCCTGCACACTTTCTATGACGTCCTGCACACTCCCGTTTGGGTTCTGCCCACTCCCACTTTGGTCCTGCACACTTTCTATGACGTCCTGCGCAGTTCCACGGGGGCCTGCTCACTTTATATGACGTCCTGCACACTCCCACTGGGGTCCTGCACACTTTCTATGACTTCCTGCAGACTCCCGTTCGGGCCCTGCACACTTTCTATGACGTCCTGCACACTCCCACTTGGGTCCTGCACACCTTCTATGACGTCCTGCGCACTCCCACGGGGGCCCGCACACTTTATATGACGTCCTGCACACTCCCACTTGGGTCCTGCACACTTTATATGACGTCCTACACACTCCCACTGGGGTCCTGCACACTTTCTATGACGCACACTTCCACTTGGGTCCTGCACATTTTATATTATGTCCTGCACACTCCCACTTGGGTCCTGCCCACTATCGATGACGCACACTCCCACTTGGGACCTGCGCACTTTCTACGACGTTCTGCACACTCCCACTTGGGTCCTGCACACCTTCTATGACGTCCTGCGCACTCCCACGGGGGCCTGCACACTTTATATGACGCACACTCCCACTCGGGTCCTGCACACTTTATATGACGTCCTACACACTCCCACTGGGGTCCTGCACACTTTCTATGACGCACACTTCCACTTGGGTCCTGCACATTTTATATTATGTCCTGCACACTCCCACTTGGGTCCTGCACACTATCGATGACGCACACTCCCACTCGGGTCCTGCACACCTTCTATGACGTCCTGCACACTCCCACTTGGGTCCTGCACACTTTCTATGACGCACACTTCCACTTGGGTCCTGCACACTTTATATTACGTCCTGCACACTCCCACTTGGGTCCTGCACACTATCGATGACGCACACTCCCACTTGGGTCCTGCACACTTTTTATGCCGTCATGCGCACATCCAGGGGGCCTGCACACTTCATATGACGTCCTGCACACTCCCACTGGGGTCCTGCACACTTTCTAAGACGCACAATTCCAGTTGGGTCCTGCACACTTTATATTATGTCCTGCACACTCCCACTTGAGTCCTGCACACTATGGATGACGCACACTCCCACTTGGGACCTGCGCACTTTCTATGACATTCTGCACACTCCCACTGGGGTCCTGCACACTTCATATGACGTCCAGCACACTCCCATTGGGGTCCTGCACACTTTCTATGACGCACACTTACACTTGGGTCCTGCACACTTTATATGACGTCCTACACACTCCCACTGGGGTCCCGCACACTTTCTAAGACGCACACTTCCACTTGGGTCCTGCACACTTTCTATGACGTCCTGCACACTCCCACTTGGGTCCTGCACACTATCGATGACGCACACTCCCACTTGGGACCTGCGCACTTTCTACGACGTTCTGCACACTCCCACTGGGGTCCTGCACACTTTCTATGACGTCCTGCGCACTCCGACGGGGGCCTGCACACTTTATATGACGCACACTCCCACTTGGGTCCTGCACACTTTATATGACGTCCTACACACTCCCACTTGGGTCTTGCACACTTTCTATAACCTCCTGCATACTCTCGTTTGGGTCCTGCTCACATTCTATGACTTCCTGCATACTCCCGTTTGGGTCCTGCACACTTTCTATGACGTCCTGCACACTCCCACTCGGGTCCTGCACACTTTCTATGACGTCCTGCACACTCCCACTTGGGTCCTGCACACTTTCTATGACGTCCTGCACACTCCCGTTTGGGTCCTGCCCACTCCCACTTTGGTCCTGCACACTTTCTATGACGTCCTGCACACTCCCACTGGGGAACTGCGCACTTTCTATTACGTTCTGCACACTCCCAGTGGGGTCCTGCACACTTTCTATGACGTCATGCGCACATCCAGGGGGGCCTGCACACTTCATATGACGTTCTGCACACTCCCACTGGGGTCCTGCACACTTTCTATGACGTCCTGCGCACTCCCACGGGGTCCTGCACACTTTCTATGACGTCCTGCACACTCCCAGTGGGGTCCTGCACACTTTCTATGACGTCATGCGCACATCCAGGGGGGCCTGCACACTTCATATGACGTCCTGCACACTCCCACTGGGGTCCTGCACACTATCGATGACGCACACTCCCACTTGGGTTCTGCACACTCCCACTTGGGTCCTGCACACTATCGATGACGCACACTCCCACTCAGATCCTGCACACTTTCTATGACGTCATGCGCACATCCAGGGGGGCCTGCACACTTCATATGACGTCCTGCACACTCCCACTGGGGTCCTGCACACTTTCTATGACGCACACTTCCACTTGAGTCCGGCACACTTTATATTACGTCCTGCACACTCCCACTTGGATCCTGCACACTATCGATGACGCACACTCCCACTTGGGACCTGCGCACTTTTGATGACACACACTCCCACTTGGGTCCTGCACACTTTCTATGACGTCCTGCACACTCCCGTTTGGGTTCTGCCCACTCCCACTTTGGTCCTGCACACTTTCTATGACGTCCTGCGCAGTTCCACGGGGGCCTGCTCACTTTATATGACGTCCTGCACACTCCCACTGGGGTCCTGCACACTTTCTATGACTTCCTGCAGACTCCCGTTCGGGCCCTGCACACTTTCTATGACGTCCTGCACACTCCCACTTGGGTCCTGCACACCTTCTATGACGTCCTGCGCACTCCCACGGGGGCCCGCACACTTTATATGACGCACACTCCCACTTGGGTCCTGCACACTTTATATGACGTCCTACACACTCCCACTGGGGTCCTGCACACTTTCTATGACGCACACTTCCACTTGGGTCCTGCACATTTTATATTATGTCCTGCACACTCCCACTTGGGTCCTGCCCACTATCGATGACGCACACTCCCACTTGGGACCTGCGCACTTTCTACGACTTTCTGCACACTCCCACTTGGGTCCTGCACACCTTCTATGACGTCCTGCGCACTCCCACGGGGGCCTGCACACTTTATATGACGCACACTCCCACTCGGGTCCTGCACACTTTATATGACGTCCTACACACTCCCACTGGGGTCCTGCACACTTTCTATGACGCACACTTCCACTTGGGTCCTGCACATTTTATATTATGTCCTGCACACTCCCACTTGGGTCCTGCACACTATCGATGACGCACACTCCCACTCGGGTCCTGCACACCTTCTATGACGTCCTGCACACTCCCACTTGGGTCCTGCACACTTTCTATGACGCACACTTCCACTTGGGTCCTGCACACTTTATATTACGTCCTGCACACTCCCACTTGGGTCCTGCACACTATCGATGACGCACACTCCCACTTGGGTCCTGCACACTTTCTATGACGTCATGCGCACATCCAGGGGGCCTGCACACTTCATATGACGTCCTGCACACTCCCACTGGGGTCCTGCACACTTTCTAAGACGCACACTTCCAGTTGGGTCCTGCACACTTTATATTATGTCCTGCACACTCCCACTTGAGTCCTGCACACTATGGATGACGCACACTCCCACTTGGGACCTGCGCACTTTCTATGACATTCTGCACACTCCCACTGGGGTCCTGCACACTTCATATGACGTCCAGCACACTCCCATTGGGGTCCTGCACACTTTCTATGACGCACACACTCCCACTTGGGTCCTGCACACTTTATATGACGTCCTACACACTCCCACTGGGGTCCTGCACACTTTCTAAGACGCACACTTCCACTTGGGTCCTGCACACTTTCTATGACGTCCTGCACACTCCCACTTGGGTCCTGCACACTATCGATGACGCACACTCCAACTTGGGACCTGCGCACTTTCTACGACGTTCTGCACACTCCCACTGGGGTCCTGCACACTTTCTATGACGTCCTGCGCACTCCGACGGGGGCCTGCACACTTTATATGACGCACACTCCCACTTGGGTCCTGCACACTTTATATGACGTCCTACACACTCCCACTTGGGTCTTGCACACTTTCTATAACCTCCTGCATACTCTCGTTTGGGTCCTGCACACATTCTATGACTTCCTGCATACTCCCACTTGGGTCCTGCCCTCTTTCTATGACGTCCTGCACACTCCCACTCGGGTCCTGCACACTTTCTATGACGTCCTGCACACTCCCACTTGGGTCCTGCACACTTTCTATGACGTCCTGCACACTCCCGTTTGGGTCCTGCCCACTCCCACTTTGGTCCTGCACACTTTCTATGACGTCCTGCACACTCCCACTGGGGAACTGCGCACTTTCTATTACGTTCTGCACACCCCCACTGGGGTCCTGCACACTTTCTATGACGTCATGCGCACATCCAGGGGGGCCTGCACACTTCATATGACGTCCTGCACACTCCCACTGGGGTCCTGCACACTTTCTAAGACGCACACTTCCAGTTGGGTCCTGCACACTTTATATTATGTCCTGCACTTTCCCACTTGAGTCCTGCACACTATGGATGACGCACACTCCCACTTGGGACCTGCGCACTTTCTATGACATTCTGCACACTCCCACTGAGGTCCTGCACACTTCATATGACGTCCAGCACACTCCCATTGGGGTCCTGCACACTTTCTATGACGCACACTTACACTTGGATCCTGCACACTTTATATTACGTCCTGCACACTCCAACTTGGGTCTTGCACACTATCGATGACGCACACTCCCACTTGGGACCTGCGCACTTTCTATGACGTCCTGCACACTCCCACTTGGGTCCTGCACACTTTCTATGACGCACACACTTCCACTTGGGTCCTGCACACTTAATATTACGTCCTGCACACTCCCACTTGGGTCCTGCACACTATCGATGACGCACACTCCCACTTGGGTCCTGCACACTTTCTATGACGTCATGCGCACATCCAGGGGGGAGCCTGCACACTTCATATGACGTCCTGCACACTCCCACTGGGGTCCTGCACACTTTCTATGACGCACACTTACACTTGGGTCCTGCACACTTTATATTACGTCCTGCACACTCCAATTTGGGTCCTGCACACTATCGATGACGCACACTCCCACTTGGGACCTGCTCACTTTCTATGACGTCCTGCACACTCCCACTTGGGTCCTGCACACCTTCTATGACGTCCTGCGCACTCCCACGGGGACCTGCACACTTTATATGACGCACACTCCCACTTGGGTCCTGCACACTTTATATGACGTCCTACACACTCCCACTGGGGTCCTGCACACTTTCTATGACGCACACTTACACTTGGGTCCTGCACACTTTATATTACGTCCTGCACACTCCAATTTGGGTCCTGCACACTATCGATGACGCACACTCCCACTTGGGACCTGCGCACTTTCTACGACGTTCTGCACACTCCCACTGGGGTCCTGCACAGTTTCTATGACGTCGTGCGCACTCCGACGGGGTCCTGCACACTTTATATGACGTCCTACACACTCCCACTTGGGTCTTGCACACTTTCTATAACCTCCTGCATACTCTCGTTTGGGTCCTGCACACATTCTATGACTTCCTGCATACTCCCGTTTGGGTCCTGCACACTTTCTATGACGTCCTGCACACTCCCACTCGGGTCCTGCACACTTTCTATGACGTCTTGCACACTCCCACTTGGGTCCTGCACACTTTCTATGACGTCCTGCACACTCCCGTTTGGGTCCTGCCCACTCCCACTTTGGTCCTGCACACTTTCTATGACGTCCTGCACACTCCCACTGGGGAACTGCGCACTTTCTATTACGTTCTGCACACCCCCACTGGGGTCCTGCACACTTTCTATGACGTCATGCGCACATCCAGGGGGGCCTGCACACTTCATATGACGTCCTGCACACTCCCACTGGGGTCCTGCACACTTTCTATGACGCACACTTCCACTTGGGTCCTGCACACTCCCACTGGGGTCCTGCACACTTTCTAAGACGCACACTTCCAGTTGGGTCCTGCACACTTTATATTATGTCCTGCACTTTCCCACTTGAGTCCTGCACACTATGGATGACGCACACTCCCACTTGGGACCTGCGCACTTTCTATGACATTCTGCACACTCCCACTGAGGTCCTGCACACTTCATATGACGTCCAGCACACTCCCATTGGGGTCCTGCACACTTTCTATGACGCACACTTACACTTGGATCCTGCACACTTTATATTACGTCCTGCACACTCCAACTTGGGTCTTGCACACTATCGATGACGCACACTCCCACTTGGGACCTGCGCACTTTCTATGACGTCCTGCACACTCCCACTTGGGTCCTGCACACTTTCTATGACGCACACTTCCACTTGGGTCCTGCACACTTAATATTACGTCCTGCACACTCCCACTTGGGTCCTGCACACTATCGATGACGCACACTCCCACTTGGGTCCTGCACACTTTCTATGACGTCATGCGCACATCCAGGGAGCCTGCACACTTCATATGACGTCCTGCACACTCCCCACTGGGGTCCTGCACACTTTCTATGACTTCCTGCAGACTCCACGTTCGGGTCCTGCACACTTTATATTACGTCCTGCACACTCCAATTTGGGTCCTGCACACTATCGATGACGCACACTCCCACTTGGGACCTGCTCACTTTCTATGACGTCCTGCACACTCCCACTTGGGTCCTGCACACCTTCTATGACGTCCTGCGCACTCCCACGGGGACCTGCACACTTTATATGACGCACACTCCCACTTGGGTCCTGCACACTTTATATGACGTCCTACACACTCCCACTGGGGTCCTGCACACTTTCTATGACGCACACTTACACTTGGGTCCTGCACACTTTATATTACGTCCTGCACACTCCAATTTGGGTCCTGCACACTATCGATGACGCACACTCCCACTTGGGACCTGCGCACTTTCTACGACGTTCTGCACACTCCCACTGGGGTCCTGCACACTTTCTATGACGTCCTGCGCACTCCGACGGGGTCCTGCACACTTTATATGACGTCCTACACACTCCCACTTGGGTCTTGCACACTTTCTATAACCTCCTGCATACTCTCGTTTGGGTCCTGCACACATTCTATGACTTCCTGCATACTCCCGTTTGGGTCCTGCACACTTTCTGTGACGTCCTGCACACTCCCACTCGGGTCCTGCACACTTTCTATGACGTCCTGCACACTCCCACTTGGGTCCTGCACACTTTCTATGACGTCCTGCACACTCCCGTTTGGGTCCTGCCCACTCCCACTTTGGTCCTGCACACTTTCTATGACGTCCTGCACACTCCCACTGGGGAACTGCGCACTTTCTATTACGTTCTGCACACCCCCACTGGGGTCCTGCACACTTTCTATGACGTCATGCGCACATCCAGGGGGGCCTGCACACTTCATATGACGTCCTGCACACTCCCACTGGGGTCCTGCACACTTTCTATGACGCACACTTCCACTTGGGTCCTGCACACTTTATATTACGTCCTGCACACTCCCACTCGGGTCCTGCACACTATCGATGACCCACACTCCCACTTAGAACCTGCGCACTTTCTATGACGTTCTGCACACTCCCACTGGGGTCCTGCACACTTTCTATGACGTCATGCGCACATCCAGGACCTGCACACTTCATATGACGTCCTGCACACTCCCACTGGGGTCCTGCACACTTTCTATGACGCACACTTCCACTTGGGTCCTGCACGCTTTATATTACGTCCTGCACACTCCAACTTGGGTCCTGCACACTATCGATGACGCACACTCCCACTTGGGACCTGCGCACTTTCTATGACGTCCTGCACACTCCCACTTGGGTCCTGCACACCTTCTATGACGTCCTGCACACTCCCACTTGGGTCCTGCACACTTTCTATGACGTCCTGCACACTAACGTTTGGGTCCTGCCCACTCCCACTTTGGTCCTGCACACTTTCTATGACGTCCTGCACACTCCCACTGGGAACCTGCGCACTTTCTATTACGTTCTGCACACTCCCACTGGGGTCCTGCACACTTTCTATGACGCACACTCCCACTTGGGTCCTGCACACTTTCTATGACGTCATGCGCACATCCAGGGGGGAGCCTGCACACTTCATATGACGTCCTGCACACTCCCACTTGGGACCTGCGCACTTTTGATGACACACACTCCCACTTGGGTCCTGCACACTTTCTATGACGTCCTGCACACTCCCGTTTGGGTTCTGCCCACTCCCACTTTGGTCCTGCACACTTTCTATGACGTCCTGCGCAGTTCCACGGGGGCCTGCTCACTTTATATGACGTCCTGCACACTCCCACTGGGGTCCTGCACACTTTCTATGACTTCCTGCAGACTCCCGTTCGGGCCCTGCACACTTTCTATGACGTCCTGCACACTCCCACTTGGGTCCTGCACACCTTCTATGACGTCCTGCACACTCCCACGGGGGCCTGCACACTTTATATGACGCACACTCCCACTTGGGTCCTGCACACTTTATATGACGTCCTGCACACTCCCACTGGGGTCCTGCACACTTTCTATGACGCACACACTTCCACTTGGGTCCTGCACATTTTATATTATGTCCTGCACACTCCCACTTGGGTCCTGCACACTATCGATGACGCACACTCCCACTTGGGACCTGCGCACTTTCTATGACGTTCTGCACACTCCCACTTGGGTCCTGCACACCTTCTATGACGTCCTGCGCACTCCCACGGGGCCTGCACACTTTATATGACGCACACTCCCACTTGGGTCCTGCACACTTTATATGACGTCCTACACACCTCCCACTGGGGTCCTGCACACTTTCTATGACGTCATGCGCACATCCACTTGGGTCCTGCACATTTTATATTATGTCCTGCACACTCCCACTTGGGTCCTGCACACTATCGATGACGCACACTCCCACTCGGGTCCTGCACACCTTCTATGACGTCCTGAACACTCCCACTTAGGTCCTGCACACTTTCTATGACGTCCTGCACACTCCCACTGGGGTCCTGCACACTTTCTATGACGCACACTTCCACTTGGGTCCTGCACACTTTATATTACGTCCTGCACACTCCCACTTGGGTCCTGCACACTATCGATGACGCACACTCCCACTTGGGTCCTGCACACTTTCTATGACGTCATGCGCACATCCAGGGGGCCTGCACACTTCATATGACGTCCTGCACACTCCCACTGGGGTCCTGCACACTTTCTAAGACGCACACTTCCAGTTGGGTCCTGCACACTTTATATTATGTCCTGCACACTCCCACTTGAGTCCTGCACACTATGGATGACGCACACTCCCACTTGGGACCTGCGCACTTTCTATGACATTCTGCACACTCCCACTGGGGTCCTGCACACTTCATATGACGTCCAGCACACTCCCATTGGGGTCCTGCACACTTTCTATGACGCACACTTACACTTGGGTCCTGCACACTTTATATGACGTCCTACACACTCCCACTGGGGTCCCGCACACTTTCTATGACGCACACTTCCACTTGGGTCCTGCACACTTTCTATGACGTCCTGCACACTCCCACTTGGGTCCTGCACACTATCGATGACGCACACTCCAACTTGGGACCTGCGCACTTTCTACGACGTTCTGCACACTCCCACTGGGGTCCTGCACACTTTCTATGACGTCCTGCGCACTCCGACGGGGGCCTGCACACTTTCTATGACGCACACTTCCACTTGGGTCCTGCACATTTTATATTATGTCCTGCACACTCCCACTTGGGTCCTGCACACTATCGATGACGCACACTCCCACTCGGGTCCTGCACACCTTCCATGACGTCCTGAACACTCCCACTTAGGTCCTGCACACTTTCTATGACGTCCTGCACACTCCCACTGGGGTCCTGCACACTTTCTATGACGCACACTTCCACTGGGGTCCTGCAAACTTTATATTACGTCCTGCACACTCCCACCTGGGTCCTGCACACTATCGATGACGCACACTCCCACTGGGGTCCTGCACACTTTCTATGACGTCATGCGCACATCCAGGGGGGCCTGCACACTTCATATGGCGTCCTGCACACTCCCACTGGGGTCCTGCACACTTTCTATGACGCACACTTCCAGTTGGGTCCTGCACACTTTATATTATGTCCTGCACACTCCCACTTGAGGCCTGCACACTAAGAATGACGCACACTCCCACTTGGGACCTGCGCACTTTCTATGACATTCTGCACACTCCCACTGGGGTCCTGCACACTTCATATGACGTCCTGCACACTCCCATTGGGGTCCTGCACACTTTGGTCCTGCACACTTTCTGACGTCGCGCAGTTCCACGGGGGCCTGCACACTTTATATGACGTCCCACACACTCCCACTGGGGTCCCGCACACTTTCTATGACGCACACTTCCACTTGGGTCCTGCACACTTTCTATGACGTCCTGCACACTCCCACTTGGGTCCTGCACACTATCGATGACGCACACTCCCACTTGGGACCTGCGCACTTTCTACGACGTTCTGCACACTCCCACTGGGGTCCTGCACACTTTCTATGACGTCCTGCACACACTCCGACGGGGGCCTGCACACTTTATATGACGTCACACACATCCCACTTGGGGTCCTGCACACTTTATATGACGTCCTGCACACACTCCCACTTGGGTCTTGCACACTTTCTATAACCTCCTGCATACTCTCGTTTGGGTCCTGCACACATTCTATGACTTCCTGCATACTCCCGTTTGGGTCCTGCACACTTTCTATGACGTCCTGCACACTCCCACTTGGGTCCTGCACACTTTCTGTACGTCCTGCACACTCCCACTTGGGTCCTGCACACTTTCTATGACGTCCTGCACACTCCCGTTTGGGTCCTGCCCACTCCCACTTTGGTCCTGCACACTTTCTATGACGTCCTGCACACTCCCACTGGGGAACTGCGCACTTTCTATTACGTTCTGCACGCCCCCACTGGGGTCTTGCACACTTTCTATGACGTCATGCGCACATCCAGGGGCCCTGCACACTTCATATGACGTCCTGCACACTCCCACTGGGGTCCTGCACACTTTCTAAGACGTCCTGCGCACTCCCACGGGGGCCTGCACACTTTATATGACGCACACCCCACTTGGGTCCTGCACACTTTATATGACGTCCTACACACTCCCACTGGGGTCCTCCACACTTTCTATGACGCACACTTCCACTTGGTCCTGCACACTTTCTATGACGTCCTGCGCACTCCCACGGGGGCCTGCACACTTTATATGACGCACACTCCCACTTGGGTCCTGCACACTTTATATGACGTCCTACACACTCCCACTGGGGTCCTGCACACTTTCTATGACGCACACTTCCACTTGGGTCCTGCACATTTTATATTATGTCCTGCACACTCCCACTTGGGTCCTGCACACTATCGATGACGCACACTCCCACTTGGGACCTGCGCACTTTCTACGACGTCCTGCACACTCCCACTTGGGTCCTGCACACCTTCTATGACGTCCTGCGCACTCCCACGGGGGCCTGCACACTTTATATGACGCACACTCCCACTTGGGTCCTGCACACTTTATATTATGTCCTGCACACTCCCACTTGAGTCCTGCACACTATGGATGACGCACACTCCCACTTGGGACCTGCGCACTTTCTATGACATTCTGCACACTCCCACTGGGGTCCTGCACACTTCATATGACGTCCAGCACACTCCCATTGGGGTCCTGCACACTTTCTATGACGCACACTTACACTTGGGTCCTGCACACTTTATATGACGTCCTACACACTCCCACTGGGGTCCCGCACACTTTCTATGACGCACACTTCCACTTGGGTCCTGCACACTTTCTATGACGTCCTGCACACTCCCACTTGGGTCCTGCACACTATCGATGACGCACACTCCCACTTGGGTCCTGCACACTTTCTATGACGTCATGCGCACATCCAGGGGGCCTGCACACTTCATATGACGTCCTGCACACTCCCACTGGGGTCCTGCACACTTTCTAAGACGCACACTTCCAGTTGGGTCCTGCACACTTTATATGACGTCCTACACACTCCCACTGGGGTCCTGCACACTTTCTATGACGCACACTTCCACTTGGGTCCTGCACACTTTATATTACGTCCTGCACACTCCCACTTGGGTCCTGCACACTATCGATGACGCACACTCCCACTTGGGTCCTGCACACTTTCTATGACGTCATGCGCACATCCAGGGGGCCTGCACACTTCATATGACGTCCTGCACACTCCCACTGGGGTCCTGCACACTTTCTAAGACGCACACTTCCAGTTGGGTCCTGCACACTTTATATTATGTCCTGCACACTCCCACTTGAGTCCTGCACACTATGGATGACGCACACTCCCACTTGGGACCTGCGCACTTTCTATGACATTCTGCACACTCCCACTGGGGTCCTGCACACTTCATATGACGTCCAGCACACTCCCATTGGGGTCCTGCACACTTTCTATGACGCACACTCCCACTTGGGTCCTGCACACTATCGATGACGCACACTCCCACTCGGGTCCTGCACACCTTCTATGACGCACACTTCCACTTGGGTCCTGCACACTTTCTATGACGTCCTGCACACTCCCACTCTGGGTCCTGCACACTATCGATGACGCACACTCCCACTTGGGACCTGCGCACTTTCTACGACGTTCTGCACACTCCCACTGGGGTCCTGCACACTTTCTATGACGTCCTGCGCACTCCGACGGGGGCCTGCACACTTATATGACGCACACTCCCACTTGGGTCCTGCACACTTTATATGACGTCCTACACTCCCACTTGGGTCTTGCACACTTTCTATGACCTCCTGCATACTCTCGTTTGGGTCCTGCACACATTCTATGACTTCCTGCATACTCCCGTTTGGGTCCTGCACACTTTCTATGACGTCCTGCACACTCCCACTGGGTCCTGCACACTTTCTATTACGTCCTGCACACTCCCACTTGGGTCCTGCACACTTTCTATGACGTCCTGCACACTCCCACTTGGGTCCTGCACACTATCGATGACGCACACCTCCCACTTGGGTCCCTGCACACTTTCTATGACGTCATGCGCACATCCAGAACCTGCACACTTCATATGACGTCCTGCACACCCCCACTGGGGTCCTGCACACTTTCTATGACGTCATGCGCACATCCAGGGGGGCCTGCACACTTCATATGACGTCCTGCACACTCCCACTGGGGTCCTGCACACTTTCTATGACGCACACTTCCACTTGGGTCCTGCACACTTTATATTACGTCCTGCACACTCCCACTGGGGTCCTGCACACTTTCTAAGACGCACACTTCCAGTTGGGTCCTGCACACTTTATATTATGTCCTGCACTTTCCCACTTGAGTCCTGCACACTATGGACGACGCACGCTCCCACTTGGGACCTGCGCACTTTCTATGACGTCCTGCACACTCCCACTGAGGTCCTGCACACCTTCATATGACGTCCTGCACACTCCCATTGGGGTCCTGCACACTTTCTATGACGCACACTTACACTTGGATCCTGCACACTTTATATTACGTCCTGCACACTCCAACTTGGGTCTTGCACACTATCGATGACGCACACTCCCACTTGGGACCTGCGCACTTTCTATGACGTCCTGCACACTCCCACTTGGGTCCTGCACACTTTCTATGACGCACACTTCCACTTAGGTCCTGCACACTTAATATTACGTCCTGCACACTCCCACTTGGGTCCTGCACACTATCGATGACGCACACTCCCACTTGGGTCCTGCACACTTTCTATGACGTCATGCGCACATCCAGGGGGCCTGCACACTTCATATGACGTCCTGCACACTCCCACTGGGGTCCTGCACACTTTCTATGACGCACACTTCCACTTGGGTCCTGCACACTTTATATTACGTCCTGCATACTGCCACTTGGGTCCTGCACACTATCGATGACGCTCACTCCCACTTGGGACCTGCGCACTTTCCATGACGTTCTGCACACTCCCACTGGGGTCCTGCACACTTTTTATGACGTCCTGCGCACTCCCACGGGGGCCTGCACACTTTATATGACGTCTACACTCCCCACTTGGGTCCTGCACACTTTATATGACGTCCCACACACTCCCACTGGGGTCCTGCACACTTTCTATGACGCACACTTCCACTTGGGTCCTGCACACTTTATATTACGTCCTGCACACTCCCACTTGGGTCCTGCACACTATCGATGACGCACACTCCCACTTGGGACCTGCGCACTTTCTACGACGTTCCGGGTTCTGCACACTCCCACTGGGGTCCTGCACACTTTCTATGACGTCCTGCGCACTCCGACGGGGTCCTGCACACTTTATATGACGTCCTACACACTCCCACTTGGGTCTTGGACACTTTCTATGACCTCCTGCATACTCTCGTTTGGGTCCTGCACACATTCTATGACTTCCTGCATACTCCCGTTTGGGTCCTGCACACTTTCTATGACGTCCTGCACACTCCACTTGGGTCCTGCACACTTTCTATGACGTCCTGCACACTCCCACTTGGGTCCTGCACACTTTCTATGACGTCCTGCACACTCCCGTTTGGGTCCTGCCCACTCCCACTTTGGTCCTGCACACTTTCTATGACGTCCTGCACACTCCCACTTGGGAACTGCACACTTTCTATTACGTTCTGCACACTCCCACTGGGGTCCTGCACACTTTCTATGACGTCATGCGCACATCCAGGGGGCCTGCACACTTCATATGACGTCCTGCACACTCCCACTGGGGCCTGCACACTTTATATGACGCACACTCCCACTAGGGTCCTGCACACTTTATATGACGTCCTACACACTCCCACTTGGGTCCTGCACACTATCGATGACCCACACTCCCACTTGGAACCTGCGCACTTTCTATGACGTTCTGCACACTCCCACTGGGGTCCTGCACACTTTCTATGACGTCATGCGCACATCCAGGGAGCCTGCACACTTCATATGACGTCCTGCACACTCCCACTGGGGTCCTGCACACTTTCTATGACGCACACTTCCACTTGGGTCCTGCACACTTAATATTACGTCCTGCACACTCCCACTTGGGTCCTGCACACTATCGATGACGCACACTCCCACTTGGGTCCTGCACACTTTCTATGACGTCATGCGCACATCCAGGGGGGAGCCTGCACACTTCATATGACGTCCTGCACACTCCCACTAGGGTCCTGCACACTTTCAATGACGCACACTTACACTTGGGTCCTGCACACTTTATATTACGTCCTGCACACTCCAACTTGGGTCCTGCACACTATCGATGACGCACACTCCCACTTGGGACCTGCGCACTTTCTATGACGTCCTGCACACTCCCACTTGGGTCCTGCACACCTTCTATGACGTCCTGCACACTCCCACTTGGGTCCTGCACACTTTCTATGACGTCCTGCACACTCACGTTTGGGTCCTGCCCACTCCCACTTTGGTCCTGCACACTTTCTATGACGTCCTGCACACTCCCACTGGGGACCTGCGCACTTTCTATTACGTTCTGCACACTCCCACTGGGGTCCTGCACACTTTCTATGACGCACACTCCCACTTGGGTCCTGCACACTTTCTATGACGTCATGCGCACATCCAGGGGGGAGCCTGCACACTTCATATGACGTCCTGCACACTCCCACTTGGGTCCTGCACTCTTTTGATGACACACACTCCCACTTGGGTCCTGCACACTTTCTATGACGTCCTGCACACTCCCGTTTGGGTTCTGCCCACTCCCACTTTGGTCCTGCACACTTTCTATGACGTCCTGCGCAGTTCCACGGGGGCCTGCTCACTTTATATGACGTCCTGCACACTCCCACTGGGGTCCTGCACACTTTCTATGACTTCCTGCAGACTCCCGTTCGGGCCCTGCACACTTTCTATGACGTCCTGCACACTCCCACTTGGGTCCTGCACACTTTTGATGACGTCCTGCGCACTCCAACGGGGGCCTGCACACTTTATATGACGCACACTCCCACTTGGGTCCTGCACACTTTATATGACGTCCTACACACTCCCACTTGGGTCCTGCACACTTTCTATGACGCACACTTCCACTTGGGTCCTGCACATTTTATATTATGTCCTGCACACTCCCACTTGGGTCCTGCACACTATCGATGACGCACACTCCCACTTGGGACCTGCGCACTTTCTATGACGCACACTCCCACTTGGGTCCTGCACACTTTCTATGACGTCCTGCGCACTCCCACGAGGGTCCTGCACACTTTATATGACGTCCTGCACACTCCCACTTTGGGTCCTGCACACTTTATATGACGTCCCACTTTGGGGTCCTGCACACTTTCTATGACGTCCTACACACTTCCACTTGGGTCCTGCACACTTTATATGACGTCCTGCACACTCCCACTTGGGTCCTGCACACTATCGATGACGCACACTCCCGTCTGGGTCCTGCACACCTTCTATGACGTCCTGAACACTCCCACTTAGGTCCTGCACACTTTCTATGACGTCCTGCACACTCCCACTGGGGTCCTGCACACTTTCTATGACGCACACACTTCCACTTGGGTCCTGCACACTTTATATTACGTCCTGCACACTCCCACTTGGGTCCTGCACACTATCGATGACGCACACTCCCACTTGGGTCCTGCACACTTTCTATGACGTCATGCGCACATCCAGGGGCCTGCACACTTCATATGACGTCCTGCACACTCCCCACTGGGGTCCTGCACACTTTCTATGACGCACACTTCCAGTTGGGTCCTGCACACTTTATATTATGTCCTGCACACTCCCACTTGGGTCCTGCACACTATGGATGACGCACACACTCCCACTTGGGACCTGCGCACTTTCTATGACATTCTGCACACTCCCACTGGGGTCCTGCACACTTTCTATGACGTCCTGCACACTCCCATTGGGGTCCTGCACACTTTCTATGACGCACACTTACACTTGGGTCCTGCACACTTTATATGACGTCCTACACACTCCCACTGGGGTCCCGCACACTTTCTATGACGCACACTTCCACTTGGGTCCTGCACACTTTCTATGACGTCCTGCACACTCCCACTTGGGTCCTGCACACTATCGATGACGCACACTCCAACTTGGGACCTGCGCACTTTCTACGACGTTCTGCACACTCCCACTGGGGTCCTGCACACTTTCTATGACGTCCTGCGCACTCCGACGGGGGCCTGCACACTTTCTATGACGCACACTTCCACTTGGGTCCTGCACATTTTATATTATGTCCTGCACACTCCCACTTGGGTCCTGCACACTATCGATGACGCACACTCCCACGGGGGCCCGCACACTTTATATGACGCACACTCCCACTTGGGTCCTGCACACTTTATATGACGTCCTGCACACTCCCACTGGGGTCCTGCACACTTTCTATGACGCACACTTCCACTTGGGTCCTGCACACTTTATATTACGTCCTGCACTCTCCCTCTTGGGTCCTGCCCACTATCGCTGCCGCACACTCCCACTTGGGTCCTGCACACTTTCTATGACGTCATGCGCACATCCAGGGGCCTGCACACTTTATATGACGTCCTGCACACTCCCACTGGGGTCCTGCACACTTTCTATGACGCACACTTCCACTTGGGTCCTGCACACTTTATATTACGTCCTGCACACTCCCACTTGGGTCCTGCACACTATCGATGACGCACACTCCCACTTGGGTCCTGCACACTTTCTATGACATTCTGCACACTCCCACTGGGGTCCTGCACACTTCATATGACATCCTGCACACTACCATTGGGGCCCTGCACACTTTATATCACGTCCTGCACACTCCACTTGGGTCCTGCACACTTTATATGACGTCCTGCACACTCCCACTGGGGTCCTGCACACTTTCTATGACGCACACTTCCACTTGGGTCCTGCACACTTTCTATGACGTCCTGCACACTCCCACTTGGGTCCTGCACACTATCGATGACGCACACTCCAACTTGGGACCTGCGCACTTTCTACGACGTTCTGCACACTCCCACTGGGGTCCTGCACACTTTCTATGACGTCCTGCGCACTCCGACGGGGGTCCTGCACACTTTCTATGACGCACACTTCCACTTGGGTCCTGCACATTTTATATTATGTCCTGCACACTTCCACTTGGGTCCTGCACACTATCGATGACGCACACTCCCACTTGGGTCCTGCACACTTTCTATGACGCACACTCCCACTTGGGACCTGCGCACTTTCTATGACGTCCTGCACACTCCCACTTGGGTCCTGCACACCTTCTATGACGCACACACACACTCCACTTGGGTCCTGCACACTTTCTATGACGTCCTGCACACTCCCACTTGGGTCCTGCACTCTTTTGATGACACACACTCCCACTTGGGTCCTGCACACTTTCTATGACGTCATGCGCACACCCAGGGGGGGCCTGCACACTTCATATGACGTCCTGCACACTCCCACTGGGGTCCTGCACACTTTCTATGACGCACACTTCCAGTTGGGTCCTGCACACTTTATATTATGTCCTGCACACTCCCACTTGGGTCCTGCACACTATGGATGACGCACACTCCCACTTGGGACCTGCGCACTTTCTATGACATTCTGCACACTCCCACTGGGGTCCTGCACACTTCATATGACGTCCAGCACACTCCCATTGGGGTCCTGCACACTTTCTATGACGCACACACTTACACTTGGGTCCTGCACACTTTATATGACGTCCTACACACTCCCACTGGGGTCCTGCACACTTTCTATGACGCACACTTCCACTTGGGTCCTGCACACTTTCTATGACGTCCTGCACACTCCCACTTGGGTCCTGCACACTATCGATGACGCACACTCCCACTTGGGACCTGCGCACTTTCTACGACGTTCTGCACACTCCCACTGGGGTCCTGCACACTTTCTATGACGTCCTGCGCACTCCCACGGGGGCCTGCACACTTTATATGACGCACACTCCCACTTGGGTCCTGCACACTTTATATGACGTCCTACACACTCCCACTTGGGTCTTGCACACTTTCTATGACCTCCTGCATACTCTCGTTTGGGTCCTGCACACATTCTATGACTTCCTGCATACTCCCGTTTGGGTCCTGCACACTTTCTATGACGTCCTGCACACTCCCACTTGGGTCCTGCACACTTTCTATGACGTCCTGCACACTCCCACTTGGGTCCTGCACACTTTCTATAACGTCCTGCACACTCCCGTTTGGGTCCTGCCCACTCCCACTTTGGTCCTGCACACTTTCTATTACGTCCTGCACACTCCCACTTGGGAACTGCGCACTTTCTATGACGTTCTGCACACCCCCACTTGGGTCCTGCACACTTTCTATGACGTCATGCGCACATCCAGGGGGCCTGCACACTTCATATGACGTCCTGCACACTCCCACTGGGGTCCTGCACACTTTCTATGACGTCCTGCACACTCCCACTTGGGGCCTGCACACTTTATATGACGCACACACTCCCACTTGGGTCCTGCACACTTTATATGACGTCCTACACACTCCCACTGGGGTCCTGCACACTTTCTATGACGCACACCTCCACTTGGGTCCTGCACACCTTCTATGACGTCCTGCGCACTCCCACGGGGCCTGCACACTTTATATGACGCACACTCCCACTTGGGTCCTGCACACTTTATATGACGTCCTACACACTCCCACTGGGGTCCTGCACACTTTCTATGACGCACACTTCCACTTGGGTCCTGCACATTTTATATTATGTCCTGCACACTCCCACTTGGGTCCTGCACACTATCGATGACGCACACTCCCACTTGGGACCTGCGCACTTTCTACGACGTTCTGCACACTCCCACTTGGGTCCTGCACACCTTCTATGACGTCCTGCGCACTCCCACGGGGGCCTGCACACTTTATATGACGCACACTCCCACTTGGGTCCTGCACACTTTATATGACGTCCTACACACTCCCACTGGGGTCCTGCACACTTTCTATGACGCACACTTCCACTTGGGTCCTGCACATTTTATATTATGTCCTGCACACTCCCACTTGGGTCCTGCACACTATCGATGACGCACACTCCCACTCGGGTCCTGCACACCTTCTATGACGTCCTGAACACTCCCACTTAGGTCCTGCACACTTTCTATGACGTCCTGCACACTCCCACTGGGGTCCTGCACACTTTCTATGACGCACACTTCCACTTGGGTCCTGCACACTTTATATTACGTCCTGCACACTCCCACTTGGGTCCTGCACACTATCGATGACGCACACTCCCACTTGGGTCCTGCACACTTTCTATGACGTCATGCGCACATCCAGGGGGCCTGCACACTTCATATGACGTCCTGCACACTCCCACTGGGGTCCTGCACACTTTCTAAGACGCACACTTCCAGTTGGGTCCTGCACACTTTATATTATGTCCTGCACACTCCCACTTGAGTCCTGCACACTATGGATGACGCACACTCCCACTTGGGACCTGCGCACTTTCTATGACATTCTGCACACTCCCACTGGGGTCCTGCACACTTCATATGACGTCCAGCACACTCCCATTGGGGTCCTGCACACTTTCTATGACGCACACTTACACTTGGGTCCTGCACACTTTATATGACGTCCTACACACTCCCACTGGGGTCCTGCACACTTTCTATGACGCACACTTCCACTTGGGTCCTGCACACTTTATATTACGTCCTGCACCCTGCCACTTGACTCCTGCACCCTCTCGATTACGCACACCCCAACTCGGGCCCTGCCCACTTTCTACGACGTTCTGCACACTCCCACTGGGGTCCTGCACACTTTCTATGACGTCCTGCGCACTCCGACGGGGGCCTGCACACTTTATATGACGCACACTCCCACTTGGGTCCTGCACACTTTATATGACGTCCTACACACTCCCACTTGGGTCTTGCACACTTTCTATAACCTCCTGCATACTCTCGTTTGGGTCCTGCACACATTCTATGACTTCCTGCATACTCCCGTTTGGGTCCTGCACACTTTCTATGACGTCCTGCACACTCCCACTCGGGTCCTGCACACTTTCTATTACGTCCTGCACACTCCCACTTGGGTCCTGCACACTTTCTATGACGTCCTGCCCACTCCCGTTTGGGTCCTGCCCACTCCCACTTTGGTCCTGCACACTTTCTATGACGTCCTGCACACTCCCACTGGGGTCCTGCACACTTTCTATTACGTTCTGCACACCCCACTGGGGTCTTGCACACTTTCTATGACGTCATGCGCACATCCAGGGGCCTGCACACTTCATATGACGTCCTGCACACTCCCACTGGGGTCCTGCACACTTTCTAAGACGCACACTTCCAGTTGGGTCCTGCACACTTTATATTATGTCCTGCACACTCCCACTTGAGTCCTGCACACTATGGATGACGCACACTCCCACTTGGGACCTGCGCACTTTCTATGACATTCTGCACACTCCCACTGGGGTCCTGCACACTTCATATGACGTCCAGCACATTCCCATTGGGGTCCTGCACACTTTCTATGACGCACACTTACACTTGGGTCCTGCACACTTTATATTACGTCCTGCACACTCCAACTTGGGTCTTGCACACTATCGATGACGCACACTCCCACTTGGGACCTGCGCACTTTCTATGACGTCCTGCACACTCCCACTTGGGTCCTGCACACTTTCTATGACGCACACTTCCACTTGGGTCCTGCACACTTAATATTACGTCCTGCACACTCCCACTTGGGTCCTGCACACTACCGATGACGCACACTCCCACTTGGGACCTGCGCACTTTCTATGACGTCCTGCACACTCCCACTTGGGTCCTGCACACCTTCTATGACGTCCTGCGCACTCCCACGGGGACCTGCACACTTTATATGACGCACACTCCCACTTGGGTCCTGCACACTTTATATGACGTCCTACACACTCCCACTGGGGTCCCGCACACTTTCTATGACGCACACTTCCACTTGGGTCCTGCACACTTTCTATGACGTCCTGCACACTCCCACTTGGGTCCTGCACACTATCGATGACGCACACTCCCACTTGGGACCTGCGCACTCTCTACGACGTTCTGCACACTCCCACTGGGGTCCTGCACACTTTCTATGACGTCCTGCGCACTCCGACGGGGTCCTGCACACTTTATATGACGTCCTACACACTCCCACTTGGGTCTTGCACACTTTCTATAACCTCCTGCATACTCTCGTTTGGGTCCTGCACACATTCTATGACTTCCTGCATACTCCCACTTGGGTCCTGCACACTTTCTGTGACGTCATGCGCACATCCAGGGGGCCTGCACACTTCATATGACGTCCTGCACACTCCCACTGGGGTCCTGCACACTTTCTATGACGCACACTTCCACTTGGGTCCTGCACACTTTATATTATGTCCTGCACACTCCCACTTGGGTCCTGCACACTATCGATGACACACACTCCCACTTGGGACCTGCCCACTTTCTACGACGTTCTGCACACTCCCACTGGGGTCCTGCACACTTTCTATGACGTCCTGCGCACTCCCACGGGGGCCTGCACACTTTATATGACGCACACTCCCACTAGGGTCCTGCACACTTTATATGACGTCCTACACACTCCCACTGGGGTCCTGCACACTTTCTATGACGCACACTTCCACTTGGGTCCTGCACACTTTATATTATGTCCTGCACACTCCCACTTGGGTCCTGCACACTATCGATGACACACACTCCCACTTGGAACCTGCGCACTTTCTACGACGTTCTGCACACTCCCACTTGGGTCCTGCACACTTTATATCACGTCCTGCCCACCCCCACGGGGGCCTGCCCACTTTATATGACGCACACTCCCACTAGGGTCCTGCACACTTTATATGACGCACACTCCCACTTGGGTCCTGCACACTTTATATGACGCACACTTCCACTTGGGTCCTGCACATTTTATATTATGTCCTGCACACTCCCACTTGGGTCCTGCACACTATCGATGACGCACACACTCCCACTCGGGTCCTGCACACCTTCTATGACGTCCTGAACACTCCCACTTAGGTCCTGCACACTTTCTATGACGTCCTGCACACTCCCACTGGGGTCCTGCACACTTTCTATGACGCACACTTCCACTTGGGTCCTGCACACTTTATATTACGTCCTGCACACTCCCACTTGGGTCCTGCACACTATCGATGACGCACACTCCCACTTGGGTCCTGCACACTTTCTATGACGTCATGCGCTCATCCAGGGCCTGCACACTTCATATGACGCCCTGCACACTCCCACTGGGGTCCTGCACACTTTCTAAGACGCACACTTCCAGTTGGGTCCTGCACACTTTATATTATGTCCTGCACACTCCCACTTGAGTCCTGCACACTATGGATGACGCACACTCCCACTTGGGACCTGCGCACTTTCTATGACATTCTGCACACTCCCACTGGGGTCCTGCACACTTCATATGACGTCCAGCACACTCCCATTGGGGTCCTGCACACTTTCTATGACGCACACTTACACTTGGGTCCTGCACACTTTATATGACGTCCTACACACTCCCACTGGGGTCCCGCACACTTTCTATGACGCACACTTCCACTTGGGTCCTGCACACTTTCTATGACGTCCTGCACACTCCCACTTGGGTCCTGCACACTATCGATGACGCACACTCCAACTTGGGACCTGCGCACTTTCTACGACGTTCTGCACACTCCCACTGGGGTCCTGCACACTTTCTATGACGTCCTGCGCACTCCGACGGGGCCTGCACACTTTATATGACGCACACTCCCACTTGGGTCCTGCACACTTTATATGACGTCCTACACACTCCCACTTGGGTCTTGCACACTTTCTATAACCTCCTGCATACTCTCGTTTGGGTCCTGCACACATTCTATGACTTCCTGCATACTCCCGTTTGGGTCCTGCACACTTTCTATGACGTCCTGCACACTCCCACTCGGGTCCTGCACACTTTCTATTACGTCCTGCACACTCCCACTTGGGTCCTGCACACTTTCTATGACGTCCTGCACACTCCCGTTTGGGTCCTGCCCACTCCCACTTTGGTCCTGCACACTTTCTATGACGTCCTGCACACTCCCACTGGGGAACTGCGCACTTTCTATTACGTTCTGCACACCCCCACTGGGGTCTTGCACACTTTCTATGACGTCATGCGCACATCCAGGGGGGCCTGCACACTTCATATGACGTCCTGCACACTCCCACTGGGGTCCTGCACACTTTCTAAGACGTCCTGCGCACTCCCACGGGGGCCCGCACACTTTATATGACGCACACTCCCACTTGGGTCCTGCACACTTTATATGACGTCCTACACACTCCCACTGGGGTCCTGCACACTTTCTATGACGCACACTTCCACTTGGGTCCTGCACACCTTCTATGACGTCCTGCGCACTCCCACGGGGGCCCGCACACTTTATATGACGCACACTCCCACTTGGGTCCTGCACACTTTATATGACGTCCTACACACTCCCACTGGGGTCCTGCACACTTTCTATGACGCACACTTCCACTTGGGTCCTGCACATTTTATATTATGTCCTGCACACTCCCACTTGGGTCCTGCACACTATCGATGACGCACACTCCCACTTGGGACCTGCGCACTTTCTACGACGTTCTGCACACTCCCACTTGGGTCCTGCACACCTTCTATGACGTCCTGCGCACTCCCACGGGGGCCTGCACACTTTATATGACGCACACTCCCACTTGGGTCCTGCACACTTTATATGACGTCCTACACACTCCCACTGGGGTCCTGCACACTTTCTATGACGCACACTTCCACTTGGGTCCTGCACATTTTATATTATGTCCTGCACACTCCCACTTGGGTCCTGCACACTATCGATGACGCACACTCCCACTCGGGTCCTGCACACCTTCTATGACGTCCTGAACACTCCCACTTAGGTCCTGCACACTTTCTATGACGTCCTGCACACTCCCACTGGGGTCCTGCACACTTTCTATGACGCACACTTCCACTTGGGTCCTGCACACTTTATATTACGTCCTGCACACTCCCACTTGGGTCCTGCACACTATCGATGACGCACCTCCCACTTGGGTCCTGCACACTTTCTATGACGTCATGCGCACATCCAGGGCCTGCACACTTCATATGACGTCCTGCACACCTCCCACTGGGGTCCTGCACACTTTCTAAGACGCACACTTCCAGTTGGGTCCTGCACACTTTATATTATGTCCTGCACACTCCCACTTGAGTCCTGCACACTATGGATGACGCACACTCCCACTTGGGACCTGCGCACTTTCTATGACATTCTGCACACTCCCACTGGGGTCCTGCACACTTCATATGACGTCCAGCACACTCCCATTGGGGTCCTGCACACTTTCTATGACGCACACTTACACTTGGGTCCTGCACACTTTATATGACGTCCTACACACTCCCACTGGGGTCCCGCACACTTTCTATGACGCACACTTCCACTTGGGTCCTGCACACTTTCTATGACGTCCTGCACACTCCCACTTGGGTCCTGCACACTATCGATGACGCACACTCCAACTTGGGACCTGCGCACTTTCTACGACGTTCTGCACACTCCCACTGGGGTCCTGCACACTTTCTATAACCTCCTGCATACTCTCGTTTGGGTCCTGCACACATTCTATGACTTCCTGCATACTCCCGTTTGGGTCCTGCACACTTTCTATGACGTCCTGCACACTCCCACTCGGGTCCTGCACACTTTCTATTACGTCCTGCACACTCCCACTTGGGTCCTGCACACTTTCTATGACGTCCTGCACACTCCCGTTTGGGTCCTGCCCACTCCCACTTTGGTCCTGCACACTTTCTATGACGTCCTGCACACTCCCACTGGGGAACTGCGCACTTTCTATTACGTTCTGCACACCCCCACTGGGGTCTTGCACACTTTCTATGACGTCATGCGCACATCCAGGGGGGCCTGCACACTTCATATGACGTCCTGCACACTCCCACTGGGGTCCTGCACACTTTCTAAGACGCACACTTCCAGTTGGGTCCTGCACACTTTATATTATGTCCTGCACACTCCCACTTGAGTCCTGCACACTATGGATGACGCACACTCCCACTTGGGACCTGCGCACTTTCTATGACATTCTGCACACTCCCACTGGGGTCCTGCACACTTCATATGACGTCCAGCACATTCCCATTGGGGTCCTGCACACTTTCTATGACGCACACTTACACTTGGGTCCTGCACACTTTATATTACGTCCTGCACACTCCAACTTGGGTCTTGCACACTATCGATGACGCACACTCCCACTTGGGACCTGCGCACTTTCTATGACGTCCTGCACACTCCCACTTGGGTCCTGCACACTTTCTATGACGCACACTTCCACTTGGGTCCTGCACACTTAATATTACGTCCTGCACACTCCCACTTGGGTCCTGCACACTACCGATGACGCACACTCCCACTTGGGACCTGCGCACTTTCTATGACGTCCTGCACACTCCCACTTGGGTCCTGCACACCTTCTATGACGTCCTGCGCACTCCCACGGGGACCTGCACACTTTATATGACGCACACTCCCACTTGGGTCCTGCACACTTTATATGACGTCCTACACACTCCCACTGGGGTCCCGCACACTTTCTATGACGCACACTTCCACTTGGGTCCTGCACACTTTCTATGACGTCCTGCACACTCCCACTTGGGTCCTGCACACTATCGATGACGCACACTCCCACTTGGGACCTGCGCACTCTCTACGACGTTCTGCACACTCCCACTGGGGTCCTGCACACTTTCTATGACGTCCTGCGCACTCCGACGGGGTCCTGCACACTTTATATGACGTCCTACACACTCCCACTTGGGTCTTGCACACTTTCTATAACCTCCTGCATACTCTCGTTTGGGTCCTGCACACATTCTATGACTTCCTGCATACTCCCGTTTGGGTCCTGCACACTTTCTGTGACGTCATGCGCACATCCAGGGGGGAGCCTGCACACTTCATATGACGTCCTGCACACTCCCACTGGGGTCCTGCACACTTTCTATGACGCACACTTACACTTGGGTCCTGCACACTTTATATTACGTCCTGCACACTCCAATTTGGGTCCTGCACACTATCGATGACGCACACTCCCACTTGGGACCTGCGCACTTTCTACGACGTTCTGCACACTCCCACTTGGGTCCTGCACACCTTCTATGACGTCCTGCGCACTCCCACGGGGGCCCGCACACTTTATATGACGCACACTCCCACTTGGGTCCTGCACACTTTATATGACGTCCTACACACTCCCACTGGGGTCCCGCCCACTTTCTATGTCGCACTCTTCCTCTTGGGTCCTGCACACTTTCTATGACGTCCTGCACACTCCCACTTGGGTCCTGCACACTATCGATGACGCACACTCCCACTTGGGACCTGCGCACTTTCTACGACGTTCTGCACACTCCCACTGGGGTCCTGCACACTTTCTATGACGTCCTGCGCACTCCGACGGGGTCCTGCACACTTTATATGACGTCCTACACACACTCCCACTTGGGTCTTGCACACTTTCTATAACCTCCTGCATACTCTCGTTTGGGTCCTGCACACATTCTATGACTTCCTGCATACTCCCGTTTGGGTCCTGCACACTTTCTGTGACGTCCTGCACACTCCCACTCGGGTCCTGCACACTTTCTATGACGTCCTGCACACTCCCACTTGGGTCCTGCACACTTTCTATGACGTCCTGCACACTCCCGTTTGGGTCCTGCCCACTCCCACTTTGGTCCTGCGCACTTTCTATGACGTCTTGCACACTCCCACTGGGGAACTGCGCACTTTCTATTACGTTCTGCACACCCCCACTGGGGTCCTGCACACTTTCTATGACGTCATGCGCACATCCAGGGGGCCTGCACACTTCATATGACGTCCTGCACACTCCCACCGGGGTCCTGCACACTTTCTATGACGCACACTTCCACTTGGGTCCTGCACACTTTATATTACGTCCTGCACACTCCCACTCGGGTCCTGCACACTATCGATGACCCACACTCCCACTTAGAACCTGCGCACTTTCTATGACGTTCTGCACACTCCCACTGGGGTCCTGCACACTTTCTATGACGTCATGCGCACATCCAGGGGACCTGCACACTTCATATGACGTCCTGCACACTCCCACTGGGGTCCTGCACACTTTCTATGACGCACACTTACACTTGGGTCCTGCACACTTTATATTACGTCCTGCACACTCCAATTTGGGTCCTGCACACTATCGATGACGCACACTCCCACTTGGGACCTGCGCACTTTCTATGACGTCCTGCACACTCCCACTTGGGTCCTGCACACCTTCTATGACGTCCTGCGCACTCCCACGGGGACCTGCACACTTTATATGACGCACACTCCCACTTGGGTCCTGCACACTTTATATGACGTCCTACACACTCCCACTGGGGTCCCGCACACTTTCTATGACGCACACTTCCACTTGGGTCCTGCACACTTTCTATGACGTCCTGCACACTCCCACTTGGGTCCTGCACACTATCGATGACGCACACTCCCACTTGGGACCTGCGCACTTTCTACGACGTTCTGCACACTCCCACTGGGGTCCTGCACACTTTCTATGACGTCCTGCGCACTCCGACGGGGTCCTGCACACTTTATATGACGTCCTACACACTCCCACTTGGGTCTTGCACACTTTCTATAACCTCCTGCATACTCTCGTTTGGGTCCTGCACACATTCTATGACTTCCTGCATACTCCCGTTTGGGTCCTGCACACTTTCTGTGACGTCCTGCACACTCCCACTTGGGTCCTGCACACTTTCTATGACGTCCTGCGCACTCCCACTTGGGTCCTGCACACTTTCTATGACGTCCTGCACACTCCCGTTTGGGTCCTGCCCACTCCCACTTTGGTCCTGCACACTTTCTATGACGTCTTGCACACTCCCACTGGGGAACTGCGCACTTTCTATTACGTTCTGCACACCCCCACTGGGGTCCTGCACACTTTCTATGACGTCATGCGCACATCCAGGGGGGCCTGCACACTTCATATGACGTCCTGCACACTCCCACTGGGGTCCTGCACACTTTCTATGACGCACACTTCCACTTGGGTCCTGCACACTTTATATTACGTCCTGCACACTCCCACTCGGGTCCTGCACACTATCGATGACCCACACTCCCACTTAGAACCTGCGCACTTTCTATGACGTTCTGCACACTCCCACTGGGGTCCTGCACACTTTCTATGACGTCATGCGCACATCCAGGGGACCTGCACACTTCATATGACGTCCTGCACACTCCCACTGGGGTCCTGCACACTTTCTATGACGCACACTTCCACTTGGGTCCTGCACGCTTAATATTACGTCCTGCACACTCCCACTTGGGTCCTGCACACTATCGATGACGCACACTCCCACTTGGGTCCTGCACACTTTCTATGACGTCATGCGCACATCCAGGGGGGAGCCTGCACACTTCATATGACGTCCTGCACACTCCCACTAGGGTCCTGCACACTTTCAATGACGCACACTTACACTCTGGGTCCTGCACACTTTATATTACGTCCTGCACACTCCAACTTGGGTCCTGCACACTATCGATGACGCACACTCCCACTTGGGACCTGCGCACTTTCTATGACGTCCTGCACACTCCCACTTGGGTCCTGCACACCTTCTATGACGTCCTGCACACTCCCACTTGGGTCCTGCACACTTTCTATGACGTCCTGCACACTCACGTTTGGGTCCTGCCCACTCCCACTTTGGTCCTGCACACTTTCTATGACGTCCTGCACACTCCCACTGGGGTCCTGCACACTTTCTATGACGCACACTTCCACTTGGGTCCTGCACACTTTATATTACGTCCTGCACACTCCCACTCGGGTCCTGCACACTATCGATGACCCACACTCCCACTTAGAACCTGCGCACTTTCTATGACGTTCTGCACACTCCCACTGTGGTCCTGCACACTTTCTATGACGCACACTTCCACTTGGGTCCTGCACACTTTATATTACGTCCTGCACACTCCCAATTTGGTCCTGCACACTATCGATGACGCACACTCCCACTTGGGTCCTGCACACTTTCTATGACGTCATGCGCACATCCAGGGGCCTGCACACTTCATATGACGTCCTGCACACTCCCACTGGGGTCCTGCACACTTTCTAAGACGCACACACTTCCAGTTGGGTCCTGCACACTTTATATTATGTCCTGCACACCCCCACTTGCGTCCTCCACACTCTGGCTGACGCACACTCCCACTTGGCCCCTGCGCCCTTTCTATGACATTCTGCACACTCCCACTGGGGTCCTGCACACTTCATATGACGTCCAGCACATTCCCATTGGGGTCCTGCACACTTTCTATGACGCACACACTTACACTTGGGTCCTGCACACTTTATATGACGTCCTACACTCCCACTGGGGTCCCGCACACTTTCTATGACGCACACTTCCACTTGGGTCCTGCACACTTTCTATGACGTCCTGCACACTCCCACTCGGGTCCTGCACACTTTCTATGACGTCCTGCACACTCCCACTTGGGTCCTGCACACTTTCTATGACGTCCTGCACACTCCCGTTTGGGTCCTGCCCACTCCCACTTTGGTCCTGCACACTTTCTATGACGTCTTGCACACTCCCACTGGGGAACTGCGCACTTTCTATTACGTTCTGCACACCCCCACTGGGGTCCTGCACACTTTCTATGACGTCATGCGCACATCCAGGGGGGCCTGCACACTTCATATGACGTCCTGCACACTCCCACTGGGGTCCTGCACACTTTCTATGACGCACACTTCCACTTGGGTCCTGCACACTTTATATTACGTCCTGCACACTCCCACTCGGGTCCTGCACACTATCGATGACCCACACTCCCACTTAGAACCTGCGCACTTTCTATGACGTTCTGCACACTCCCACTGGGGTCCTGCACACTTTCTATGACGTCATGCGCACATCCAGGGGACCTGCACACTTCATATGACGTCCTGCACACTCCCACTGGGGTCCTGCACACTTTCTATGACGCACACTTCCACTTGGGTCCTGTACGCTTAATATTACGTCCTGCACACTCCCACTTGGGTCCTGCACACTATCGATGACGCACACTCCCACTTGGGTCCTGCACACTTTCTATGACGTCATGCGCACATCCAGGGGGGAGCCTGCACACTTCATATGACGTCCTGCACACTCCCACTAGGGTCCTGCACACTTTCAATGACGCACACTTACACTTGGGTCCTGCACACTTTATATTACGTCCTGCACACTCCAACTTGGGTCCTGCACACTATCGATGACGCACACTCCCACTTGGGACCTGCGCACTTTCTATGACGTCCTGCACACTCCCACTTGGGTCCTGCACACCTTCTATGACGTCCTGCACACTCCCACTTGGGTCCTGCACACTTTCTATGACGTCCTGCACACTCACGTTTGGGTCCTGCCCACTCCCACTTTGGTCCTGCACACTTTCTATGACGTCCTGCACACTCCCACTGGGGTCCTGCACACTTTCTATGACGCACACTTCCACTTGGGTCCTGCACACTTTATATTACGTCCTGCACACTCCCACTCGGGTCCTGCACACTATCGATGACCCACACTCCCACGCCAGAACCTGCGCACTTTCTATGACGTTCTGCACACTCCCACTGTGGTCCTGCACACTTTCTATGACGCACACTTCCACTTGGGTCCTGCACACTTTATATTACGTCCTGCACACTCCCACTTGGGTCCTGCACACTATCGATGACGCACACTCCCACTTGGGTCCTGCACACTTTCTATGACGTCATGCGCACATCCAGGGGGCCTGCACACTTCATATGACGTCCTGCACACTCCCACTGGGGTCCTGCACACTTTCTAAGACGCACACTTCCAGTTGGGTCCTGCACACTTTATATTATGTCCTGCACACTCCCACTTGAGTCCTGCACACTATGGATGACGCACACTCCCACTTGGGACCTGCGCACTTTCTATGACATTCTGCACACTCCCACTGGGGTCCTGCACACTTCATATGACGTCCAGCACACTCCCATTGGGGTCCTGCACACTTTCTATGACGCACACTTACACTTGGGTCCTGCACACTTTATATGACGTCCTACACACTCCCACTGGGGTCCCGCACACTTTCTATGACGCACACTTCCACTTGGGTCCTGCACACTTTCTATGACGTCCTGCACACTCCCACTTGGGTCCTGCACACTATCGATGACGCACACTCCAACTTGGGACCTGCGCACTTTCTACGACGTTCTGCACACTCCCACTGGGGTCCTGCACACTTTCTATGACGTCCTGCGCACTCCGACGGGGGCCTGCACACTTTATATGACGCACACTCCCACTTGGGTCCTGCACACTTTATATGACGTCCTACACACTCCCACTTGGGTCTTGCACACTTTCTATAACCTCCTGCATACTCTCGTTTGGGTCCTGCACACATTCTATGACTTCCTGCATACTCCCGTTTGGGTCCTGCACACTTTCTATGACGTCCTGCACACTCCCACTCGGGTCCTGCACACTTTCTATTACGTCCTGCACACTCCCACTTGGGTCCTGCACACTTTCTATGACGTCCTGCACACTCCCGTTTGGGTCCCTGCCCACTCCCACTTTGGTCCTGCACACTTTCTATGACGTCCTGCACACTCCCCCTGGGGAGCTGCGCACTTTCTATTACGTTCTGCACACCCCCACTGGGGTCTTGCACACTTTCTATGACGTCATGCGCACATCCAGGGGGGCCTGCACACTTCATATGACGTCCTGCACACTCCCACTGGGGTCCTGCACACTTTCTAAGACGCACACTTCCAGTTGGGTCCTGCACACTTTATATTATGTCCTGCACACTCCCACTTGAGTCCTGCACACTATGGATGACGCACACTCCCACTTGGGACCTGCGCACTTTCTATGACATTCTGCACACTCCCACTGGGGTCCTGCACACTTCATATGACGTCCAGCACATTCCCATTGGGGTCCTGCACACTTTCTATGACGCACACTTACACTTGGGTCCTGCACACTTTATATTACGTCCTGCACACTCCAACTTGGGTCTTGCACACTATCGATGACGCACACTCCCACTTGGGACCTGCGCACTTTCTATGACGTCCTGCACACTCCCACTTGGGTCCTGCACACTTTCTATGACGCACACTTCCACTTGGGTCCTGCACACTTAATATTACGTCCTGCACACTCCCACTTGGGTCCTGCACACTATCGATGACGCACACTCCCACTTGGGTCCTGCACACTTTCTATGACGTCATGCGCACATCCAGGGGGGAGCCTGCACACTTCATATGACGTCCTGCACACTCCCACTGGGGTCCTGCACACTTTCTATGACGCACACTTACACTTGGGTCCTGCACACTTTATATTACGTCCTGCACACTCCAATTTGGGTCCTGCACACTATCGATGACGCACACTCCCACTTGGGACCTGCGCACTTTCTATGACGTCCTGCACACTCCCACTTGGGTCCTGCACACCTTCTATGACGTCCTGCGCACTCCCACGGGGACCTGCACACTTTATATGACGCACACTCCCACTTGGGTCCTGCGCACTTTCTACGACGTTCTGCACACTCCCACTGGGGTCCTGCACACTTTCTATGACGTCCTGCGCACTCCGACGGGTCCTGCACACTTTATATGACGTCCTACACACTCCCACTGGGTCTTGCACACTTTCTATAACCTCCTGCATACTCTCGTTTGGGTCCTGCACACATTCTATGACTTCCTGCATACTCCCGTTTGGGTCCTGCACACTTTCTGTGACGTCCTGCACACTCCCACTCGGGTCCTGCACACTTTCTATGACGTCCTGCACACTCCCACTTGGGTCCTGCACACTTTCTATGACGTCCTGCACACTCCCGTTTGGGTCCTGCCCACTCCCACTTTGGTCCTGCACACTTTCTATGACGTCCTGCACACTCCCACTGGGGAACTGCGCACTTTCTATTACGTTCTGCACACCCCCACTGGGGTCCTGCACACTTTCTATGACGTCATGCGCACATCCAGGGGGGCCTGCACACTTCATATGACGTCCTGCACACTCCCACTGGGGTCCTGCACACTTTCTAAGACGCACACTTCCAGTTGGGTCCTGCACACTTTATATTATGTCCTGCACACTCCCACTTGAGTCCTGCACACTATGGATGACGCACACTCCCACTTGGGACCTGCGCACTTTCTATGACATTCTGCACACTCCCACTGGGGTCCTGCACACTTCATATGACGTCCAGCACATTCCCATTGGGGTCCTGCACACTTTCTATGACGCACACTTACACTTGGGTCCTGCACACTTTATATTACGTCCTGCACACTCCAACTTGGGTCTTGCACACTATCGATGACGCACACTCCCACTTGGGACCTGCGCACTTTCTATGACGTCCTGCACACTCCCACTTGGGTCCTGCACACTTTCTATGACGCACACTTCCACTTGGGTCCTGCACACTTAATATTACGTCCTGCACACTCCCACTTGGGTCCTGCACACTATCGATGACGCACACTCCCACTTGGGTCCTGCACACTTTCTATGACGTCATGCGCACATCCAGGGGGGAGCCTGCACACTTCATATGACGTCCTGCACACTCCCACTGGGGTCCTGCACACTTTCTATGACGCACACTTACACTTGGGTCCTGCGCACTTTATATTACGTCCTGCACACTCCAATTTGGGTCCTGCACACTATCGATGACGCACACTCCCACTTGGGACCTGCGCACTTTCTATGACGTCCTGCACACTCCCACTTGGGTCCTGCACACCTTCTATGACGTCCTGCGCACTCCCACGGGGACCTGCACACTTTATATGACGCACACTCCCACTTGGGTCCTGCGCACTTTCTACGACGTTCTGCACACTCCCACTGGGGTCCTGCACACTTTCTATGACGTCCTGCGCACTCCGACGGGGTCCTGCACACTTTATATGACGTCCTACACACTCCCACTTGGGTCTTGCACACTTTCTATAACCTCCTGCATACTCTCGTTTGGGTCCTGCACACATTCTATGACTTCCTGCATACTCCCGTTTGGGTCCTGCACACTTTCTGTGACGTCCTGCACACTCCCTTTTTCGGGTCCTGCACACTTTCTATGACGTCCTGCACACTCCCACTTGGGTCCTGCACACTTTCTATGACGTCCTGCACACTCCCGTTTGGGTCCTGCCCACTCCCACTTTGGTCCTGCACACTTTCTATGACGTCTTGCACACTCCCACTGGGGAACTGCGCACTTTCTATTACGTTCTGCACACCCCCACTGGGGTCCTGCACACTTTCTATGACGTCATGCGCACATCCAGGGGGGCCTGCACACTTCATATGACGTCCTGCACACTCCCACTGGGGTCCTGCACACTTTCTATGACGCACACTTCCACTTGGGTCCTGCACACTTTATATTACGTCCTGCACACTCCCACTCGGGTCCTGCACACTATCGATGACCCACACTCCCACTTAGAACCTGCGCACTTTCTATGACGTTCTGCACACTCCCACTGGGGTCCTGCACACTTTCTATGACGTCATGCGCACATCCAGGGGACCTGCACACTTCATATGACGTCCTGCACACTCCCACTGGGGTCCTGCACACTTTCTATGACGCACACTTCCACTTGGGTCCTGCACGCTTAATATTACGTCCTGCACACTCCCACTTGGGTCCTGCACACTATCGATGACGCACACTCCCACTTGGGTCCTGCACACTTTCTATGACGTCATGCGCACATCCAGGGGGGAGCCTGCACACTTCATATGACGTCCTGCACACTCCCACTAGGGTCCTGCACACTTTCAATGACGCACACTTACACTTGGGTCCTGCACACTTTATATTACGTCCTGCACACTCCAACTTGGGTCCTGCACACTATCGATGACGCACACTCCCACTTGGGACCTGCGCACTTTCTATGACGTCCTGCACACTCCCACTTGGGTCCTGCACACCTTCTATGACGTCCTGCACACTCCCACTTGGGTCCTGCACTATTTCTATGACGTCCTGCACACTCACGTTTGGGTCCTGCCCACTCCCACTTTGGTCCTGCACACTTTCTATGACGTCCTGCACACTCCCACTGGGGACCTGCGCACTTTCTATTACGTTCTGCACACTCCCACTGGGGTCCTGCACACTTTCTATGATGCACACTTCCACTTGGGTCCTGCACACTTTATATTACGTCCTGCACACTCCCACTCGGGTCCTGCACACTATCGATGACCCACACTCCCACTTAGAACCTGCGCACTTTCTATGACGTTCTGCACACTCCCACTGTGGTCCTGCACACTTTCTATGACGTCATGCGCACATCCAGGGGGGCCTGCACACTTCATATGACGTCCTGCACACTCCCACTGGGGTCCTGCACACTTTCTATGACGCACACTTCCAGTTGGGTCCTGCACATTTTATATTATGTCCTGCACACTCCCACTTGGGTCCTGCACACTATCGATGACGCACACTCCCACTTGGGACCTGCGCACTTTCTACGACGTTCTGCACACTCCCACTTGGGTCCTGCACACCTTCTATGACGTCCTGCGCACTCCCACGGGGCCTGCACACTTTCTATGACGTCCTGCACACTCCCACTGGGGACCTGCGCACTTTCTATTACGTTCTGCACACTCCCACTGGGGTCCTGCACACTTTCTATGACGTCATGCGCACATCCAGGGGGGAGCCTGCACACTTCATGTGACGTCCTGCACACTCCCACTGGAAGTCTGCGCACTTTCTATTACGTTCTGCACACTCCCACGGGGGTCCTGCACACTTTCTATGACGCACACTTTCACTTGGGTCCTCCACACTTTATATTACGTCCTGCACACTCCCACTTGGGTCCTGCACACTATTGATGACGCACACTCCCACTTGGGACCTGCGCACTTTCTACGACGTTCTGCACACTCCCACTTGGGTCCTGCACACCTTCTATGACGTCCTGCACACTCCCACTGGGGTCCTGCACACTTTCCATGACGCACACTTCCAGTTGGGTCCTGCATTATTTATAGTTGCGCGTCTACCTATCCGCTATTCGCCCTATCATGATGTACGGATCGGAGACGTGGGCAGCACCGAAAACGCAGATGGAAAGGTTGGATTGCACGGAGAGGAAGCTTTTTAGGCGTCTGCTTGGATATTTCTGGCCGCGTGTATGCCATAACGAAGACCTTTACAAGGAAATCGACGCAGTACATCAACGCTTGACACGAGGGAGGTGCCAGCATCTCCTAACGCCATCTCAAGCAGCAATGGAAAGTCGACTTCGACTGCTCGGGCATATACTAAGAAGAACGCCGGATCGTCTCGTACAACATGCTTTAAAAATGCTTCCAAATCCTGTCTGGAAACGGCCACCTGGGCGTAGGCGAAAGTTCTGGACGGATGTGGTTAAAGAGGATTTAAAGTCACTCGGCATCGAAAGACAGTTCAGGCGCGATGTTTCGTTTCGCAGGAAATGGAATAGTGACAGCTGGATGGAATGTGTTCAAATTGTGGCTGAAGACCGTGAAAAATGGACACGGCTGACTACTAGGACGGCACACCTCGGTGAAGATGCGGAATGACCGCGTCAGGCGAAAGCCAACCGATTAAGTAAGTCAAGTAAGTCACACTTTATATTATGTCCTGCACACTCCCACTTGGGTCCTGCACACTATCGATGACGCACACTCCCACTTGGGACCTGCGCACTTTCTACGACGTTCTGCACACTCCCACTTGGGTCCTGCACACCTTCTATGACGTCCTGCGCACTCCCACGGGGGCCTGCACACTTTCTATGACGTCCTGCACACTCCCACTTGGGACCTGCGCACTTTCTATTACGTTCTGCACACTCCCACTGGGGTCCTGCACACTTTCTATGACGCACACTTACACTTGGGTCCTGCACACTTTATATTACGTCCTGCACACTCCAAATTGGGTCCTGCACACTATCGATGACGCACACTTCCACTTGGGACCTGCGCACTTTCTATGACGTCCTGCACACTCCCACTTGGGTCCTGCACACCTTCTATGACGTCCTGCGCACTCCCACGGGGGCCTGCACACTTTCTATGACGTCCTGCACACTCCCACTGGAAACCTGCGCACTTTCTATTACGTTCTGCACACTCCCACTGGGGTCCTGCACACTTTTTATGACGCACACTTCCAATTGGGTCCTGCACACTTTATATTACGTCCTGCACACACCCACTTGGGTCCTGCACACTATCGATGACGCGCACTCCCACTTGGGTTCTGCACACTTTCTATGACGTCATGCGCACATCCAGGGGGCCTGCACACTTCATATGACGTCCTGCACACTCCCACTGGGGTCCTGCACACTTTCCATGACGCACACTTCCAGTTGGGTCCTGCACACTTTATATTATGTCCTGCACACTCCCACTTGTGTCCTGCACACTATCGATGACGCACACTCCCACTTGGGACCTGCGCACTTTCTACGACGTTCTGCACACTCCCACTTGGGTCCTGCACACCTTCTATGACGTCCCGCGCACTCCCACGGGGGCCTGCACACTTTCTATGACGTCCTGCGCACTCCCACTGGGGACCTGCGCACTTTCTATGACATTCTGCACACTCCCACTGGGGTCCTGCACACTTTATATGACGTCCAGCACACTCCCACTGGGGTCCTGCACACTTTCTATGACGCACACTTACACTTGGGTCCTGCACACTTCAACTTGGGTCCTGCACACTATCGATGACGCACACTCCCACTTGGGACCTGCGCACTTTCTATGACGTTCTGCACACTCCCACTTGGGTCCTGCACACTTTCTATGACGCACACTTCCACTTGGGTCCTGCACTTTTAATATTAAGTCCTGCACACTCCCACTTGGGTCCTGCACACTTTCTATGACGTCATGCGCACATCCAGGGGGAAGCCTGCACACTTCATATGACGTCCTGCACACTCCCACTGGGGTCCTGCACACTTTCTATGACGCACACTTACACTTGGGTCCTGCACACTTTATATTACGTCCTGCACACTCCAACTTGGGTCCTGCACACTATCGATGACGCACACTCCCACTTGGGTCCTGCACACTATCGATGACGCACACTCCCACTTGGAAACTGCGCACTTTCTACGACGTTCTGCACACTCCCACTTGGGTCGTGCACACCTTCTATGACGTCCTGCACACTCCCACTTGGGTCCTGCACACCTTCTATGACGTCCTGCGCACTCCCACGGGGGCCTGCACACTTTATATGACGCACACTCCCACTTGGGTCCTGCACACTTTATATGACGTCCTACACACTCCCACTGGGGTCCTGCACACTTTCTATGACGCACACTTCCACTTGGGTTCTGCACATTTTATATTATGTCCTGCACACTCCCACTTGGGTCCTGCACACTATCGATGACGCACACTCCCACTTGGGACCTGCGCACTTTCTACGACGTTCTGCACACTCCCACTTGGGTCCTGCACACCTTCTATGACGTCCTGCGCACTCCCACGGGGGCCTGCACACTTTATATGACGCACACTCCCACTTGGGTCCTGCACACTTTCTATGACGTCCTACACACTCCCACTGGGGTCCTGAACACCTTCTATGACGTCCTGCACACTCCCACTTGGGTCCTGCACACCTTCTATGACGTCCTGCACACTCCCACTTGGGTCCTGCACACTTTCCATGACGTCCTGCACACTCCCACTGGGGTCCTGCACACTTTCTATGACGCACACTTCCACTTGGGTCCTGCACACTTTATATTACGTCCTGCACACTCCCACTTGGGTCCTGCACACTATCGATGACGCACACTCCCACTTGGGTCCTGCACACTTTCTATGACGTCATGCGCACATCCAGGGGGCCTGCACACTTCATATGACGTCCTGCACACTCCCCACTGGGGTCCTGCACACTTTCTAAGACGCACACTTCCAGTTGGGTCCTGCACACTTTATATTATGTCCTGCACACTCCCACTTGAGTCCTGCACACTATGGATGACGCACACTCCCACTTGGGACCTGCGCACTTTCTATGACATTCTGCACACTCCCACTGGGGTCCTGCACACTTCATATGACGTCCAGCACACTCCCATTGGGGTCCTGCACACTTTCTATGACGCACACTTACACTTGGGTCCTGCACACTTTATATGACGTCCTACACACTCCCACTGGGGTCCCGCACACTTTCTATGACGCACACTTCCACTTGGGTCCTGCACACTTTCTATGACGTCCTGCACACTCCCACTTGGGTCCTGCACACTATCGATGACGCACACTCCCACTTGGAAACTGCGCACTTTCTACGACGTTCTGCACACTCCCACTTGGGTCCTGCACACCTTCTATGACGTCCTGCACACTCCCACTTGGGTCCTGCACACCTTCTATGACGTCCTGCGCACTCCCACGGGGGCCTGCACACTTTATATGACGCACACTCCCACTTGGGTCCTGCACACTTTATATGACGTCCTACACACTCCCACTGGGGTCCTGCACACTTTCTATGACGCACACTTCCACTTGGGTTCTGCACATTTTATATTATGTCCTGCACACTCCCACTTGGGTCCTGCACACTATCGATGACGCACACTCCCACTTGGGACCTGCGCACTTTCTACGACGTTCTGCACACTCCCACTTGGGTCCTGCACACCTTCTATGACGTCCTGCGCACTCCCACGGGGGCCTGCACACTTTATATGACGCACACTCCCACTTGGGTCCTGCACACTTTCTATGACGTCCTACACACTCCCACTGGGGTCCTGCACACCTTCTATGACGTCCTGCACACTCCCACTTGGGTCCTGCACACCTTCTATGACGTCCTGCACACTCCCACTTGGGTCCTGCACACTTTCTATGACGTCCTGCACACTCCCACTGGGGTCCTGCACACTTTCTATGACGCACACTTCCACTTGGGTCCTGCACACTTTATATTACGTCCTGCACACTCCCACTTGGGTCCTGCACACTATCGATGACGCACACTCCCACTTGGGTCCTGCACACTTTCTATGACGTCATGCGCACATCCAGGGGGCCTGCACACTTCATATGACGTCCTGCACACTCCCACTGGGGTCCTGCACACTTTCTAAGACGCACACTTCCAGTTGGGTCCTGCACACTTTATATTATGTCCTGCACACTCCCACTTGAGTCCTGCACACTATGGATGACGCACACTCCCACTTGGGACCTGCGCACTTTCTATGACATTCTGCACACTCCCACTGGGGTCCTGCACACTTCATATGACGTCCAGCACACTCCCATTGGGGTCCTGCACACTTTCTATGACGCACACTTACACTTGGGTCCTGCACACTTTATATGACGTCCTACACACTCCCACTGGGGTCCCGCACACTTTCTATGACGCACACTTCCACTTGGGTCCTGCACACTTTCTATGACGTCCTGCACACTCCCACTTGGGTCCTGCACACTATCGATGACACACACTCCCACTTGGGACCTGCGCACTTTCTACGACGTTCTGCACACTCCCACTGGGGTCCTGCACACTTTCTATGACGTCCTGCGCACTCCGACGGGGCCTGCACACTTTATATGACGCACACTCCCACTTGGGTCCTGCACACTTTATATGACGTCCTACACACTCCCACTTGGGTCTTGCACACTTTCTATACCCTCCTGCATACTCTCGTTTGGGTCCTGCACACATTCTATGACTTCCTGCATACTCCCGTTTGGGTCCTGCCCACTCCCACTTTGGTCCTGCACACTTTCTATGACGTCCTGCACACTCCCACTGGGGAACTGCGCACTTTCTATTACGTTCTGCATACCCCCACTGGGGTCCTGCACACTTTCTATGACGTCATGCGCACATCCAGGGGGGCCTGCACACTTCATATGACGTCCTGCACACTCCCACTGGGGTCCTGCACACTTTCTAAGACGCACACTTTCAGTTGGGTCCTGCACACTTTATATTATGTCCTGCACACTCCCACTTGAGTCCTGCACACTATGGATGACGCACACTCCCACTTGGGACCTGCGCACTTTCTATGACATTCTGCACACTCCCACTGGGGTCCTGCACACTTCATATGACGTCCAGCACACTCCCATTGGGGTCCTGCACACTTTCTATGACGCACACTTACACTTGGGTCCTGCACACTTTATATTACGTCCTGCACACTCCAACTTGGGTCTTGCACACTATCGATGACGCACACTCCCACTTGGGACCTGCGCACTTTCTATGACGTCCTGCACACTCCCACTTGGGTCCTGCACACTTTCTATGACGCACACTTCCACTTGGGTCCTGCACACTTAATATTACGTCCTGCACACTCCCACTTGGGTCCTGCACACTATCGATGACGCACACTCCCACTTGGGTCCTGCACACTTTCTATGACGTCATGCGCACATCCAGGGGGCCTGCACACATCATATGACGTCCTGCACACTCCCACTGGGGTCCTGCACACTTTCTAAGACGCACACTCCCACTTGGGTCCTGCACACTATCGATGACGCACACTCCCACTCGGGTCCTGCACTCCTTCTATGACGTCCTGCACACTCCCACTTGGGTCCTGCACACTTTCTATGACGTCCTGCACACTCCCACTGGGGTCCTGCACACTTTCTATGACGCACACTTCCACTTGGCACCTGCACACTTCATAGTACGTCCTGCACACTCCCACTTGGGTCCTGCACTATCGATGACGCACACTCCCACTTGGGTCCTGCACACTTTCTATGACGTCATGCGCACATCCAGGGAGCCTGCACACTTCATATGACGTCCTGCACACTCCCACTGGGGTCCTGCACACTTTCTAAGACGCACACTTCCAGTTGGGTCCTGCACACTTTATATTATGTCCTGCACACTCCCACTTGAGTCCTGCACACTATGGATGACGCACACTCCCACTTGGGACCTGCGCACTTTCTATGACATTCTGCACACTCCCACTGGGGTCCTGCACACTTCATATGACGTCCAGCACACTCCCATTGGGGTCCTGCACACTTTCTATGACGCACACTTACACTTGGGTCCTGCACACTTTATATGACGTCCTACACACTCCCACTGGGGTCCCGCACACTTTCTATGACGCACACTTCCACTTGGGTCCTGCACACTTTCTATGACGTCCTGCACACTCCCACTTGGGTCCTGCACACTATCGATGACGCACACTCCCACTTGGGACCTGCGCACTTTCTACGACGTTCTGCACACTCCCACTGGGGTCCTGCACACTTTCTATGACGTCCTGCGCACTCCGACGGGGGCCTGCACACTTTATATGACGCACACTCCCACTTGGGTCCTGCACACTTTATATGACGTCCTACACACTCCCACTTGGGTCTTGCACACTTTCTATAACCTCCTGCATACTCTCGTTTGGGTCCTGCACACATTCTATGACTTCCTGCATACTCCCGTTTGGGTCCTGCACACTTTCTATGACGTCCTGCACACTCCCACTCGGGTCCTGCACACTTTCTATGACGTCCTGCACACTCCCACTTGGGTCCTGCACACTTTCTATGACGTCCTGCACACTCCCGTTTGGGTCCTGCCCACTCCCACTTTGGTCCTGCACACTTTCTATGACGTCCTGCACACTCCCACTTGGGTCCTGCGCACTTTCTATGACGTTCACACACTTCCACTTGGGTCCTGCACTTGACGCACGCTTAACCGCACACTATGGTGCACTGCACTTTTAATAATCTCCTGCACACTCCACTTGGGTCCTGCACACTTTCTATGACGTCATGCGCACATCCAGGGGCCTGCACACTTCATATGACGTCCTGCACACTCCCACTGGGGTCCTGCACACTTTCTAAGACGCACACTTTCACTTGGGTCCTGCACACTTTATATTACGTCCTGCACACTCCCACTTGAGTCCTGCACACTATGGATGACGCACACTCCCACTTGGGACCTGCGCACTTTCTATGACATTCTGCACACTCCCACTGGGGTCCTGCACACTTCATATGACGTCCAGCACACTCCCGCCGGGTCCTGCACACTTTCTATGACGCACACTTACACTTGGGTCCTGCACACTTTATATTACGTCCTGCACACTCCAACTTGGGTCCTGCACACTTTATGACGCACACTCCCACTTGGGTCCTGCACACTTTATATGACGTCCTGCACACACTCCCACTGGGGTCCTGCACACTTTCTATGACGCACACTTCCACTTGGGTCCTGCACACTTTATATTACGTCCTGCATACTGCCACTTGGGTCCTGCACACTATCGATGACGCTCACTCCCACTTGGGACCTGCACACTTCATATGACGTCCTGCACACTCCCACTGGGGTCCTGCACACTTTCTATGACGTCCTGCACACTCCCACGGGTCCTGCACACACTTTATATTACGTCCTGCACACTCCCACTTGGGTCCTGCACACTATCGATGACGCACACACTCCACTGGGGTCCTGCACACCTTCTATGACGTCCTGCACACTCCCACTTGGGTCCTGCACACCTTCTATGACGTCCTGCACACTCCCACTTGGGTCCTGCACACTTTATATGACGTCCTACACACTCCCACTGGGGTCCTGCACACTTTCTATGACGCACACTTCCACTTGGGTCCTGCACACTTTATATTACGTCCTGCACACTCCCACTTGGGTCCCTGCACACTATCGATGACGCACACTCCCACTTGGGACCTGCACACTTTCTACGACGTTCTGCACACTCCCACTGGGGTCCTGCACACTTCTATGACGTCCTGCACACTCCCACTGGGGTCCTGCACACTTTATATGACGCACACTCCCAGTTGGGTCCTGCACACTTATATGACGTCCACACACTCCCACTTGGGTCTGCACACTATGGATAACCTCCTGCATACTCTCGTTTGGGTCCTGCACATTCTATGACTTCCTGCATACTCCCGTTTGGGTCCTGCACACTTTATATGACGTCCTGCACACTCCCACTTGGGTCCTGCACACTTTCTATGACGTCCTGCACACTCCCACTTTGGGTCCTGCACACTTTCTATGACGTCCTGCACACTCCCGTTTGGGTCCTGCCCACTCCCACTTTGGTCCTGCACACTTTCTATGACGTCCTGCACACTCCCACTGGGGAACTGCGCACTTTCTATTACGTTCTGCACACCCCACTGGGGTCCTGCACACTTTCTATGACGTCATGCGCACATCCAGGGCCTGCACACTTCATATGACGTCCTGCACACTCCCACTGGGGTCCTGCACACTTTCTATGACGCACACTTCCACTTGGGTCCTGCACACTTTATATTACGTCCTGCACACTCCCACTTGGGTCCTGCACACTATGGATGACGCACACTCCCACTCTGGGTCCTGCGCACTTTCTATGACGTCATGCACACTCCACTGGGGTCCTGCACACTTCATATGACGTCCAGCACACTCCCATTGGGGTCCTGCACACTTTCTATGACGCACACTTACACTTGGGTCCTGCACACTTTATATTACGTCCTGCACACTCCAACTTGGGTCCTGCACACTATCGATGACGCACACTCCCACTTGGGACCTGCGCACTTTCTATGACGTCCTGCACACTCCCACTTGGGTCCTGCACACCTTCTATGACGTCCCACACTCCCACTTGGGTCCTGCACACTTTCTAATATTACGTCCTGCACACTCACGTTTGGGTCCTGCCCACTCCCACTTTGGTCCTGCACACTTTCTATGACGTCATGCACACTCCCACTGGGGCCTGCACACTTTCATATGACGTCCTGCACACTCCCACTGGGGACCTGCGCACTTTCTATTACGTTCTGCACACTCCCACTGGGGTCCTGCACACTTTCTATGATGCACACTTCCACTTGGGTCCTGCACACTATCGATGACCCACACTCCCACTTAGAACCTGCGCACTTTCTATGACGTTCTGCACACTCCCACTGTGGTCCTGCACACTTTCTATGACGTCATGCGCACATCCAGGGGGGCCTGCACACTTCATATGACGTCCTGCACACTCCCACTGGGGTCCTGCACACTTTCTAAGACGCACACTTCCAGTTGGGTCCTGCACACTTTATATTATGTCCTGCACACTCCCACTTTGGGTCCTGCACACTATGGATGACGCACACTCCCACTTGGGTCCTGCACACTTTCTAAGACATTCTGCACACTCCCACTGGGGTCCTGCACACTTCATATGACGTCCTGCACACTCCCACTAGGGTCCTGCACACTTTCTATGACGCACACTTACACTTTGGGTCCTGCACACTTTATATGACGTCCTACACACTCCCACTGGGGTCCTGCACACTTTCTATGACGCACACTTCCACTTGGGTCCTGCACACTTTCTATGACGTCCTGCACACTCCCACTTGGGTCCTGCACACTATCGATGACGCACACTCCCACTTGGGACCTGCGCGCTTTCTACGACGTTTTGCACACTCCCACTGGGGTCATGCACACTTTTTATGACGTCCTGCGCACTCCCACGGGGGCCTGCACACTTTATATGACGCGCACTCCCACTTGGGTCCTGCACACTTTATATGACGTCCTGCACACTCCCACTCTGGGTCCTGCACACTTTCTATAACCTCTGCATACCTCCACTTTGGGTCCTGCACACTTTCTATGACTTCCTGCACACTCCCACTTTGGGTCCTGCACACTATCGATGACGTCCTGCACACTCCCACTCGGGTCCTGCGCACTTTCTATGACGTCCTGCACACTCCCACTTGGGTCCTGCACACCTTTCTATGACGTCATGCGCACATCCAGGGAGACCTGCACACTTTCATATGACGTCCTGCACACTCCCACTGGGGTCCTGCACACTTTCTATGACGTTCTGCACACCTCCACTTGGGTCCTGCACACTTTCTATGACGTCCTGCACACTCCCACTTGGGTCCTGCACACTATCGATGACGCACACTCCCACTTGGGTCCTGCACACTTTCTATGACGTCATGCACATCCAGGGGGTCCTGCACACTTCATATGACGTCCTGCACACTCCCACTTGGGTCCTGCACACTATGGATGACGCACACTCCCACTTGGGTCCTGCACACTTTATATGACGTCCTGCACACTCCCACTTGGGTCCTGCACACTATCTATGACGTCCAGCACACTCCCACTTGGGTCCTGCACACTTTCTATGACGTCCTGCACACTCCCACTTGGGTCCTGCACACTTTCTATGACGTCCTGCACACTCCCACTTGGGTCCTGCACACTTTCTATGACGTCCTGCACACTCCCACTTGGGTCCTGCACACTTTCTATGACGCACACTCCCACTTGGGTCCTGCACACTTTCTATGACGCACACTCCCACTTGGGTCCTGCACACTTAATATTACGTTTTGCACACTCCCACTTGGGTCCTGCACACTATCGATGACGCACACTCCCACTTGGGTCCTGCACACTTTCTATGACGTCATGCGCACATCCAGGGGGGAGCCTGCACACATCATATGACGTCCTGCACACTCCCACTGGGGTCCTGCACACTTTCTATGACGCACACTTACACTTGGGTCCTGCACACTTTATATTACGTCCTGCACACTCCAATTTGGGTCCTGCACACTATCGATAACGCACACTCCCACTTGGGACCTGCGCACATTCTATGACGTCCTGCACACTCCCACTTGGGTCCTGCACACCTTCTATGACGTCCTGCGCACTCCCACGGGGGCCTGCACACTTTATATGACGCACACTCCCACTTGGGTCCTGCACACTTTATATGACGTCCTACACACTCCCACTGGGGTCCTGCACACTTTCTATGACGCACACTTCCACTCTGGGTCCTGCACACTTTATGACGTCCTGCACACTCCCACTTGGGTCCTGCACACTATCGATGACGCACACCCACTTGGGACCTGCGCACTTTCTACGACGTTCTGCACACTCCCACTGGGGTCCTGCACACTTTCTATGACGTCCTGCGCACACTCCGACGGGGCCTGCACACTTTATATGACGCACACTCCCACTTGGGTCCTGCACACTTTATATGACGTCCCACACACTCCCACTTGGGTCTTGCACACTTTCTAACCTCCTGCATACTCGTTTGGGTCCTGCACACATTCTATGACTTCCTGCATACCCCGTTTGGGTCCTGCACACTTTCTATGACGTCCTGCACACTCCCACTTGGGTCCTGCACACTTTCTATGACGTCTTGCACACTCCCACTTGGGTCCTGCACACTTTCTATGACGTCCTGCACACTCCCACTTGGGTCCTGCACACTTTATATTATGTCCTGCACACTCCCACTGGTCCTGCACACTTTCTATGACGTCCTGCACACTCCCACTGGGGAACTGCGCACTTTCTATTACGTTCTGCACACCCCACTGGGGTCCTGCACACTTTCTATGACGTCATGCGCACATCCAGGGGGCCTGCACACTTCATATGACGTCCTGCACACTCCCACTGGGGTCCTGCACACTTTCTATGACGCACACTTCACTTGGGTCCTGCACGCTTAATATTACGTCCTGCACACTCCCACTTGGGTCCTGCACACTATCGATGACGCACACTCCCACCTGGGTCCTGCACACTTTCTATGACGTCATGCGCACGTCCAGGGAGCCTGCACACTTCATATGACGTCCTGCACACTCCCACTGGGGTCCTGCACACTTTCAATGACGTCCCGCACCCTTCCACTTGGGTCCTGCACACTTTATTTTCCGTCCTGCACACTCCCACTTGGGTCCTGCACACTTTCTATGACGCACACTCCCACTTGGGACCTGCGCACTTTCTATGACGTCCTGCACACTCCCACTTGGGTCCTGCACACCTTCTATGACGTCCTGCACACTCCCACTTGGGTCCTGCACACTTTCTATGACGTCCTGCACACTCACGTTTGGGTCCTGCCCACTCCCACTTTGGTCCTGCACACTTTCTATGACGTCCTGCACACTCCCACTGGGGACCTGCGCACTTTCTATTACGTTCTGCACACTCCCACTGGGGTCCTGCACACTTTCTATGACGCACACTTCCACTTGGGTCCTGCACACTTTATATTACGTCCTGCACACTCCCACTCGGGTCCTGCACACTATCGATGACCCACACTCCCACTTAGAACCTGCGCACTTTCTATGACGTTCTGCACACTCCCACTGGGGTCTTGCACACTTTCTATGACGTCATGCGCACATCCAGGGGACCTGCACACTTCATATGACGTCCTGCACACTCCCACTGGGGTCCTGCACACTTTCTATGACGCACACTTCCACTTGGGTCCTGCACACTTAATATTACGTCCTGCACACTCCCACTTGGGTCCTGCACACTATCGATGACGCACACTCCCACTTGGGTCCTGCACACTTTCTATGACGTCATGCGCACATCCAGGGGGGAGCCTGCACACTTCATATGACGTCCTGCACACTCCCACTAGGGTCCTGCACACTTTCAATGACGCACACTTACACTTGAGTCCTGCACACTTTATATTACGTCCTGCACACTCCAACTTGGGTCCTGCACACTATCGATGACGCACACTCCCACTTGGGACCTGCGCACTTTCTATGACGTCCTGCACACTCCCACTTGGGTCCTGCCCACCTTCTATGACGTCCTGCACACTCCCACTTGGGTCCTGCACATTTTCTATGACGTCCTGCACACTCACGTTTGGGTCCTGCCCACTCCCACTTTGGTCCTGCTCACTTTCTATGACGTCCTGCACACTCCCACTGGGGACCTGCGCACTTTCTATTACGTTCTGCACACTCCCACTGGGGTCCTGAACACTTTCTATGACGCACACTTCCACTTGGGTCCTGCACACTTTATATTATGTCCTGCACACTCCCACTCGGGTCCTGCACACTATCGATGACCCACACTCCCACTTGGAACCTGCGCACTTTCTATGACGTTCTGCACACTCCCACTGGGGTCCTGCACACTTTCTATGACGTCATGCGCACATCCTGGGGGCCTGCACACTTCATATGACGTCCTGCACACTCCCACTGGGGTCCTGCACACTTTCTATGACGCACACTCCCACTTGGGTCCTGCACACTTAATATTACGTCCTGCACACTCCCACTAGGGTCCTGCACACTATCGATGACGCACACTCCCACTTGGGTCCTGCACACTTTCTATGACGTCATGCGCACATCCACGGGGGAGCCTGGACACTTCATATGCCGTCCTGCACACTCCCACTACGGTCCTGCACACTTTCAATGACGCACACTTACACTTGGGTCCTGCACACTTTATATTACGTCCTGCACACTCCAACTTGGGTCCTGCACACTATCGATGACGCACACTCCCACTTGGGACCTGCGCACTTTCTATGACGTCCTGCACACTCCCACTTGGGTCCTGCACACCTTCTATGACGTCCTGCACACTCCCACTTGGGTCCTGCACACTTTCTATGACGTCCTGCACACTCACGTTTGGGTCCTGCCCACTCCCACTTTGGTCCTGCACACTTTCTATGACGTCCTGCACACTCCCACTGGGGACCTGCGCACTTTCTATTACGTTCTGCACACTCCCACTGGGGTCCTGCACACTTTCTATGACGCACACTTCCACTTGGGTCCTGCACACTTTATATTACGTCCTGCACACTGCCACTTGGGTCCTGCACACTATCGATGACGCACACTCCCACTTGGGTCCTGCACACTTTCTATGACTCTCATGCGCACATCCAGGGGGGCCTGCACACTTCATATGACGTCCTGCACACTCCCACTGGGGTCCTGCACACTTTCTATGACGCACACTTCCAGTTGGGTCCTGCACACTTTATATTATGTCCTGCACACTCCCACTTGGGTCCTGCACACTATCGATGACGCTCACTCCCACTTGGGACCTGCGAACTTTCTATGACATTCTGCACACTCCCAGTGGGGTCCTGCACACTTTCTATGACGTCCTGCGCACTCCCACGGGGGCCTGCACACTTTATATGACGTCCTACACACTCCGACTGGGGTCCTGCACACTTTCTATGACGCACACTTCCACTTGGGTCCTGCACACTTTATATTATGTCCTGCACACTCCCACTTGGGTCCTGCACACTATCGATGACACACACTCCCACTTGGGACCTGCGCACTTTCTACGACGTTCTGCACACTCCGACTGGGGTCCTGCACACTTTCTATGACGTCCTGCGCACTCCCACGGGGGCCTGCACACTTTATATGACGCACACTCCCACTTGGGTCCTGCACACTTTATATGACGTCCTACACACTCCCACTTGGGTCTTGCACACTTTCTATGACCTCCTGCATACTCTCGTTTGGGTCCTGCACACATTCTATGACTTCCTGCATACTCCCGTTTGGGTCCTGCACACTTTCTATGACGTCATGCGCACATCCAGAGGGGCCTGCACACTTCATATGACGTCCTGCACACTCCCACTGGGGTCCTGCACACTTTCTATGACGCACACTTCCAGTTGGGTCCTGCACACTTTATATTATGTCCTGCACACTCCCACTTGGGTCCTGCACACTATCGATGACGTACACTCCCACTTGGGTCCTGCACACTTCATATGACGTCCTGCACACTCCCACTGGGGTCCTGCGCACTTTCTATGACATTCTGCACACTCCCACTGGGGTCCTGCACACTTTCTATGACGTCCTGCGCACTCCCACGGGGGCCTGCACACTTTATATGACGCACACTCCCACTTGGGTCCTGCACACTTTATATGACGTCCTACACACTCCCACTGGGGTCCTGCACACTTTCTATGACGCACACTTCCACTTGGGTCCTGCACACTTTATATTATGTCCTGCACACTCCCACTCGTGTCCTGCACACTATCGATGACCCACACTCCCACTTGGAACCTGCGCACTTTCTATGACGTTCTGCACACTCCCACTTGGGTCCTGCACACTTTATATGACGTCCTACACACTCCCACTTGGGTCTTGCACACTTTCTATGACCTCCTGCATACTCTCGTTTGGGTCCTGCACACATTCTATGACTTCCTGCATACTCCCGTTTGGGTCCTGCACACTTTCTATGACGTCCTGCACACTCCCACTTGGGTCCTGCACACTTTCTATGACGTCCTGCACACTCCCACTTGGGTCCTGCACACTTTCTATAACGTCCTGCACACTCCCGTTTGGGTCCTGCCCACTCCCACTTTGGTCCTGCACACTTTCTATTACGTTCTGCACACTCCCACTGGGGTCCTCCACACTTTCTATGACGCACACTTCCACTTGGGTCCTGCACACTATCGATGACGCACACTCCCACTTGGGTCCTGCACACTTTCTATGACGTCATGCGCACATCCAGAGGGGCCTGCACACTTCATATGACGTCCTGCACACTCCCACTGGGGTCCTGCACACTTTCTATGACGCACACTTCCAGTTGGGTCCTGCACACTTTATATTATGTCCTGCACACTCCCACTTGGGTCCTGCACACTATCGATGACGTACACTCCCACTTGGGACCTGCGCACTTTCTATGACATTCTGCACACTCCCACTGGGGTCCTGCACACTTTCTATGACGTCCTGCGCACTCCCACGGGGGCCTGCACACTTTATATGACGCACACTCCCACTTGGGTCCTGCACACTTTATATGACGTCCTACACACTCCCACTGGGGTCCTGCACACTTTCTATGACGCACACTTCCACTTGGGTCCTGCACACTTTATATTATGTCCTGCACACTCCCACTCGTGTCCTGCACACTATCGATGACCCACACTCCCACTTGGAACCTGCGCACTTTCTATGACGTTCTGCACACTCCGACTGGGGTCCTGCACACTTTCTATGACGTTGTGCACACTGACATTTGGGTCCTGCACACTTTCTATGACATCCTGCACACTCCCACTTGGGTCCTGCACACTTTCTATGACGTCCTGCACACTCCCACTGGGGTCCTGCACACTTTCTATGACGTCCTGCACACTCCCACTTGGGTCCTGCACACTTTCTATGACGTCCTGCACACACTCCCACTTGGGTCCTGCACACTTTCTATGACGTCCCTGCACACTCCCACTTGGGTCCTGCACACTTTCTATGACGTCCTGCACACTCCCACTTGGGTCCTGCACACTTTCTATAACGTCCTGCACACACCACTTTGGGTCCTGCACACTTTCTATGACGTCCTGCACACTCACTTTGGGTACCTGCCCACTCCCACTTTGGGTCCTGCACACTTTCTATGACGCACACTCCCACTTGGGTCCTGCACACTTTCTATGACGTCCTGCACACTTCCACTTGGGCCCTGCACAGTTTCTATGCCGCCCTGCCCACTTCCACTTGGATCCTGCACACTTTCTATGACGTCCTGCACACTTCCACTTGGGTCCTGCACACTTTCTATGACGTCCTGCACACTTTCTATGACGTCCTGCACACTTCCACTTGGGTCCTGCACACTTTATATGACGTCCTGCACACTCCCACTGGGGTCCTGCACACTTTCTATGACGCACACTTCCACTTGGGTCCTGCACACTTTATATTACGTCCTGCACACTGCCACTTGGGTCCTGCACACTATCGATGACGCACACTCCCACTTGGGTCCTGCACAGTTTCTATGACGTCATGCGCACATCCAGGGGGGCCTGCACACTTCATATGACGTCCTGCACACTCCCACTGGGGTCCTGCACACTTTCTATGACGCACACTTCCAGTTGGGTCCTGCACACTTTATATTATGTCCTGCACACTCCCACTTGAGTCCTGCACACTATCGATGACGCACACTCCCACTTGGGACCTGCGAACTTTCTATGACATTCTGCACACTCCCACTGGGGTCCTGCACACTTTCTATGACGTCCTGCGCACTCCCACGGGGGCCTGCACACTTTTTATGACGCACACTCCCACTTGGGTCCTGCACACTTTATATGACGTCCTACACACTCCGACTGGGGTCCTGCACACTTTCTATGACGCACACTTCCACTTGGGTCCTGCACACTTTCTATGACGTCATGCGCACATCCAGAGGGGCCTGCACACTTCATATGACGTCCTGCACACTCCCACTGGGGTCCTGCACACTTTCTATGACGCACACTTCCAGTTGGGTCCTGCACACTTTATATTATGTCCTGCACACTCCCACTTGGGTCCTGCACACTATCGATGACGTACACTCCCACTTGGAACCTGCGCACTTTCTATGACGTTCTGCAGACTCCCACTGGGGTCCTGCACACTTTCTATGACGTCATGCGCACTCCCACTAGGGTCCTGCACACTTTCAATGACGCACACTTACACTTGGGTCCTGCACACTTTATATTACGTCCTGCACACTCCAACTTGGGTCCTGCACACTATCTATGACGCACACTCTCGTTTGGGTCCTGCACACATTCTATGACTTCCTGCACACTCCCACTTTGGGTCCTGCACACTATCGATGACGTCCACACACTCCCACTTGGGTCCTGCACACTTTCTATGACGTTCCTGCACACCTCCCACTGGGGTCCTGCACACTTTCTATGACGTCCTGCGCACTCCCACTTGGGTCCTGCACACTTTATATGACGCACACTCCCACTTGGGTCCTGCACACTTTATATGACGTCCTACAAACTCCCACTTGGGTCTTGCACACTTTCTATGACCTCCTGCATACTCTCGTTTGGGTCCTGCACACATTCTATGACTTCCTGCGTACTCCCGTTTGGGTCCTGCACCCTTTCTATGACGTCCTGCCCACTCCCACTTGGGTCCTGCCCACTTTCTATGACGTCCTGCACACTCCCACTTGGGTCCTGCACACTTTCTATGACGCACACTTCCACTTGGGTCCTGCACACTTTATATTATGTCCTGCACACTCCCACTTGAGTCCTGCACACTATCGATGACGCACACTCCCACTTGGGACCTGCACACTTTCTATGACATTCTGCACACTCCCACTGGGGTCCTGCACACTTTCTATGACGTCCTGCGCACTCCCGGGGGTCCTGCACACTTTCTATGACGCACACTCCCACTTGGGTCCTGCACACTTTATATGACGTCCTACACACTCCGACTGGGGTCCTGCACACTTTCTATGACGCACACTTCCACTTGGGTCCTGCACACTTTCTATGACGTCATGCGCACATCCAGAGGGGCCTGCACACTTCATATGACGTCCTGCACACTCCCACTGGGGTCCTGCACACTTTCTATGACGTTCTGCACACCTCCCACTTGGGTCCTGCACACTTTATATTATGTCCTGCACACTCCCACTTGGGTCCTGCACACTATCGATGACGTACACTCCCACTTGGGACCTGCGCACTTTCTATGACATTCTGCACACTCCCACTGGGGTCCTGCACACTTTCTATGACGTCCTGCGCACTCCCACGGGGGCCTGCACACTTTATATGACGCACACTCCCACTAGGGTCCTGCACACTTTATATGACGTCCTACACACTCCCACTTGGGTCCTGCACACTTTCTATGACGCACACTTCCACTTGGGTCCTGCACACTTTATATTATGTCCTGCACACTCCCACTCGGGTCCTGCACACTATCGATGACCCACACACCCACACTTGGAACCTGGGTCCTGCACACTTTCTATGACGTCCTGCACACTCCCACTGGGGTCCTGCACACTTTCTATGACGTCCTGCGCACTCCCACTTTTGGGTCCTGCACACTTTATATTATGTCCTGCACACTCCCACTTGGGTCCTGCACACTATCGATGACCCACACTCCCACTTGGAACCTGCGCACTTTCTATGACGTTCTGCACACTCCCACTGGGGTCCTGCACACTTTCTATGACGTCATGCGCACATCCAGGGAGCCTGCACACTTCATATGACGTCCTGCACACTCCCACTGGGGTCCTGCACACTTTCTATGACGCACACTTCCACTTGGGTCCTGCACACTTAATATTACGTCCTGCACACTCCCACTTGGGTCCTGCACACTATCGATGACGCACACTCCCACTTGGGTCCTGCACACTTTCTATGACGTCATGCGCACATCCAGGGGGGAGCCTGCACACTTCATATGACGTCCTGCACACTCCCACTAGGGTCCTGCACACTTTCAATGACGCACACTTACACTTGGGTCCTGCACACTTTATATTACGTCCTGCACACTCCAACTTGGGTCCTGCACACTATCGATGACGCACACTCCCACTTGGGACCTGCGCACATTCTATGACGTCCTGCACACTCCCACTTGGGTACTGCACACCTTCTATGACGTCCTGCACACTCTCACTTGGGTCCTGCACACTTTCTATGACGTCCTGCACACTCACGTTTGGGTCCTGCCCACTCCCACTTTGGTCCTGCACACTTTCTATGACGTCCTGCACACTCCCACTGGGGACCTGCGCACTTTCTATTACGTTCTGCACACTCCCACTGGGGTCCTGCACACTTTCTATGACGCACACTTCCACTTGGGTCCTGCACACTTTATATTACGTTCTGCACACTGCCACTTGGGTCCTGCACACTATCGATGACGCACACTCCCACTTGGGTCCTGCACACTTTCTATGACGTCATGCGCACATCCAGGGGGGCCTGCACACTTCATGTGACGTCCTGCACACTCCCACTGGGGTCCTGCACACTTTCTATGACGCACACTTCCAGTTGGGTCCTGCACACTTTATATTATGTCCTGCACACTCCCACTTGGGTCCTGCACACTATCGATGACGCACACTCCCACTTGGGACCTGCGAACTTTCTATGACATTCTGCACACTCCCACTGGGGTCCTGCGCACTTTCTATGGCGTCCTGCGCACTCCAACGGGGGCCTGTACACTTTATATGACGCACACTCCCACTTGGGTCCTGCACACTTTATATGACGTCCTACACACTCCGACTGGGGTCCTGCACACTTTCTATGACGCACACTTCCACTTGGGTCCTGCACACTTTATATTATGTCCTGCACACTCCCACTTGGGTCCTGCACACTATCGATGACACACACTCCCACTTGGGACCTGCGCACTTTCTACGACGTTCTGCACACTCCGACTGGGGTCCTGCACACTTTCTATGACGTCCTGTGCACTCCCACGGGGGCCTGCACACTTTATATGACGCACACTCCCACTTGGGTCCTGCACACTTTATATGACGTCCTACACACTTCCACTTGGGTCTTGCACACTTTCTATGACCTCCTGCATACTCTCGTTTGGGTCCTGCACACATTCTATGACTTCCTGCATACTCCCGTTTGGGTCCTGCACACTTTCTATGACGTCCTGCACACTCCCACTTGGGTCCTGCACACTTTCTATGACGTCCTGCACACTCCCACTTGGGTCCTGCACACTTTCTATAACGTCCTGCACACTCACTTTTGGGTCCTGCCCACTCCCACTTTGGTCCTGCACACTTTCCATTACGTTCTGCACACTCCCACTGAGGTCCTCCACACTTTCTATGACGCACACTTCCACTTGGTCCTGCACACTTTTTATGACGTCATGCGCACATCCAGAGGGCCTGCACACTTCATATGACGTCCTGCACACTCCCACTGGGGTCCTGCACACTTTCTATGCCGTCATGCGCACATCCAGAGGGGCCTGCACACTTCATATGACGTCCTGCACACTCCCACTGGGGTCCTGCACACTTTCTATGACGCACACTTCCAGTTGAGTCCTGCGCACTTTCTATGACATTCTGCACACTCCCACTGGGGTCCTGCACACTTTCTATGACGTCCTGCGCACTCCCACGGGGGCCTGCACACTTTATATGACGCACACTCCCACTTGGGTCCTGCACACTTTATATGACGTCCTACACACTCCCACTTGGGTCCTGCACACTTTCTATGACGCACACTTCCACTTGGGTCCTGCACACTTTATATTATGTCCTGCACACTCCCACTTGGGTCCTGCACACTATCGATGACACACACTCCCACTTGGGACCTGCCCACTTTCTACGACGTTCTGCACACTCCCACTGGGGTCCTGCACACTTTCTATGACGTCCTGCGCACTCCCACGGGGCCTGCACACTTTATATGACGTCCTGCACACCTCCCACTGGGGTTCTGCACACTTTATATGACGTCCCACACACTCCCACTTGGGTCCTGCACACTTTCTATGACCTCCTGCATACTCTCGTTTGGGTCCTGCACACTATCTATGACTTCCTGCATACTCCCACTTGGGTCCTGCACACTTTCTATGACGTCATGCACACATCCCACTCTGGGTCCTGCACACTTTCTATGACGTCCTGCACACTCCCACTTGGGTCCTGCACACTATCGATGACGCACACTCCCACTTGGGACCTGCGCACTTTCTATGACGTCCTGCCCACTCCCACTTTGGTCCTGCACACTTTCCATTACGTTCTGCACACTCCCACTGAGGTCCTCCACACTTTCTATGACGCACACTTCCACTTGGTCCTGCACACTTTTTATGACGTCCTGCGCACTCCCACGGGGGCCTGCACACTTTATATGACGCACACTCCCACTAGGGTCCTGCACACTTTATATGACGTCCTACACACTCCCACTTGGGTCCTGCACACTTTCTATGACGCACACTTCCACTTGGGTCCTGCACACTTTATATTATGTCCTGCACACTCCCACTTGGGTCCTGCACACTATCGATGGCGCACACTCCCACTTGGGACCTGCGCACTTTTTATGACGTTCTGCACACTCCCACTGGGGTCCTGCACACCTTCTATGACGTCCTGCGCACTCACACGGGGGTTCTGCACACTTTCTATGACGCACACTTCCACTTGGGTCCTGCACACTTTATATTATGTCCTGCACACTCCACTTGAGTCCTGCACACTATCGATGACGCACACTCCCACTTGGGACCTGCGCACTTTTATGACGTTCTGCACACTCCCACTGGGGTCCTGCACACTTTCTATGACGTCCTGCGCACTCACACGGGGTCCTGCACACTTTATATGACGCACACTCCCACTTGGGTCCTGCACACTTTATATGACGTCCTGCACACTCCCACTTGGGTCCTGCACACTTTCTATGACCCACACTCCCACTTGGGTCCTGCACACTTTATATTATGTCCTGCAAACTCCCCCTTGGGTCCTGCACACTATCGATGACGCTCACTCCCACTTGGGACCTGCGCACTTTCCATGACGTTACGCACACTCCCACTGGGGTCCTGCACACTTTCTATGACGTCATGCGCACATCCAGGGGGGCCTGCACACTTCATATGACGTCCTGCACACTCCCAGTGGGGTCCTGCACACTTTCTATGACGTCCTACACACTCCACTTGGGTCCTGCACACTTTCTATTTTGTCCTGCATACTCCCACTTGGGTCCTGCACACTTCTATGACGTTCTGCACACTCCCACTTGGGACCTGCGCACTTTCTATGACGTTCTGCACACTCCCACTGGGGTCCTGCACACTTTCTATGACGTCCTGCACACTCACACGGGGGTCCTCCACACTTTCTATGACCTGCACACTTCCACTTGGGTCCTGCACACTTTATATTACGTCCTGCACACTCCCACTTGGGTCCTGCACACTATCGATGACGCACACTCCCACTCTGGGTCCTGCACACTTTCTATGACGTCATACGCACATCCCAGGGTCCTGCACACTTCATATGACGTCCTGCACACCCCACTGGGGTCCTGCACTTACTATTATGTCCTGCACACTCCCACTGGGTCCTGCACACTTTCTATGACGCACACTCCCACTTGGGTCCTGCGCACTTTCTATGACATTCTGCACACCCCACTGGGGTCCTGCACACTTTCATGACGTCCTGCACACTCCCACTTGGGTCCTGCACACTTTATATGACGTCCTGCACACCCCCACTTGGGTCCTGCACACTTTCTATGACGTCCTGCACACTCCACGTTTGGGTCCTGAACACTTATGACGCACACTTCCACTTGGGTCCTGCACACTTTATATGACGTCCTGCACACTCCCACTCGGGTCCTGCACACTATCGATGACCCACACCCCACTTGGAACCTGCGCACTTTCTATGACGTTCTGCACACCTCCCACTGGGGTCCTGCACACTTTCTATGACGTCATGCGCACATCCAGGGGGCCTGCACACTTCATATGACGTCCTGCACACTCCCACTGGGGTCCTGCACACTTTCTATGACGCACACTTCCACTTGGGTCCTGAACACTTAATATTACGTCCTGCACACTCCCACTTGGGTCCTGCACACTATCGATGACGCACACTCCCACTTGGGTCCTGCACACTTTCTATGACGTCATGCGCACATCCAGGGGGAGCCTGCACACTTCATATGACGTCCTGCACACTTCAACTTGGGTCCTGCACACTATCGATGACGCACACTCCCACTTGGGACCTGCGCACATTCTATGTTACGTCCTGCACACTCCCACTTGGGTCCTGCACACTATCTATGACGTCCTGCACACTCCCACTTGGGACCTGCACACTTTCTATGACGTCCTGCACACTCACGTTTGGGTCCTGCACTCCCACTGTCCTGCACACTCTATGACGTCCTGCACACTCCCACTTGGGTCCTGCACACTTTCTATGACGTCCTGCACACCCTGCTTGGTTTCTGCCCACCCCACTTGGGTCCTGCACACTTTCTGACACGTTCTGCACACTCCCACTGGGGTCCTGCACACTTTCTATCACGTTCTGCACACTCCCACTGGGGTCCTGCACACCTTCTATGACGTCCTGCGCACTCACACACGGGGTTCTGCACACTTTCTATGACGCACACTTCCAGTTGGGTCCTGCACACTTTATATTATGTCCTGCACACTCCCACTTGGGTCCTGCACACTATCGATGACGCACACTCCCACTCTGGGACCTGCGCACTTTCTATGACGTTCTGCACACTCCCACTGGGGTCCTGCACACTTTCTATGACGTCCTGCGCACTCACACGGGGTCCTCCACACTTTCTATGACGCACACTTCCACTTGGTCCTGCACACTTTATATAACGTCCTGCACACTCCCACTTGGGTCCTGCACACTATCGGTGACCCACACTCCCACTTCTGGGTCCTGCACACTTTATATTATGTCCTGCAAACTCCCACTTGGGTCCTGCACACTATCGATGACGCACACCCCACTTGGGACCTGCACTTTCTATGACTTTCTGCACACTCCCACTGGGGTCCTGCACACTTTCTATGACGACATGCGCACATCCAGGGGAACTGCACACTTCATATGACGTCCTGCACACTCCCACTGGGGTCCTGCACACTTTCTATGACGTCCTGCACACTTCCACTTGGGTCCTGCACACTTTATATTTTGTCCTGCAAACTCCCACTTGGGTCCTGCACACTATCGATGACGCACACTCCCACTTGGGACCTGCGCACTTTCTATGACTTTCTGCACACTCCCACTGGGGACCTGCACACCTTCTATGACGTCCTGCGCACTCACACGGGGGTCCTCCACACTTTCTATGACGCACACTTCCACTTGGGTCCTGCACACTTTATATTACGTCCTGCACACTCCCACTTGGGTCCTGCACACTATCGGTGACGCACACTCCCACATGGGTCCTGCACACTTTCTATGACGTCATGCGCACATCCAGGGGGACTGCACACTTCATATGACGTCCTGCACACTCCCACTGGAGTCCTGCACACTTTATATTATGTCCTGCACACCCCACTTGGGTCCTGCACACTATCGATGACCCACACTCCCACTTGGGACCTGCGCACTTTCTATGACTTTCTGCACACTCCCACTGGGGTCCTGCACACTTTCTATGACGTCCTGCACACTCCCACTTGGGTCCTGCACACTTTCTATGACGTCCTGCACACTCCCACTTGGGTCCTGCACACTTTCTATGACGTCCTGCACACTCCCGTTTGGGTCCTGCCCACTCCCACTTTGGTCCTGCAAACTTTCTATGACGTCCTGCACACTCCCACTGGGGAACTGCTCACTTTCTATTACGTTCTGCACACCCCCACTGGGGTCCTGCACACTTTCTATGACGTCATGCGCACATCCAGGGGGCCTGCACACTTCATATGACGTCCTGCACACTCCCACTGAGGTCCTGCACACTTTCTATGACGCACACTTCCACTTGAGTCCTGCACACTTAATATTATGTCCTGCACACTCCCACTTGTGTCCTGCACACTATCGATGACGCACACTCCCACTTGGGTCCTGCACACTTTCTATGACGTCATGCGCACATCCAGGGGGGAGCCTGCACACTTCATATGACGTCCTGCACACTCCCACTGGGGTCCTGCACACTTTCTATGACGCACACTTACACTTGGGTCCTGCACACTCCAACTTGTGTCCTGCACACTATCGATGACGCACACTCCCACTTGGGACCTGCGCACTTTCTATGACTTTCTGCACACTCCCACTGGGGTCCTGCACACTTTCTATGACGACATGCGCACATCCAGGGGGACTGCACACTTCATATGACGTCCTGCACACTCCCACTGGGGTCCTGCACACTTTCTATGACGCACACTTCCACTTGGGTCCTGCACACTTTATATTTTGTCCTGCAAACTCCCACTCTGGGTCCTGCACACTATCGATGACGCACACTCCCACTCTCTGGGACCTGCGTGCACTTTCTATGACTTTCTGCACACTCCCACTGGGGTCCTGCACACCTTCTATGACGTCCTGCGCACTCACACGGGGTCCTCCACACTTTCTATGACGCACACTTCCACTCTGGGTCCTGCACACTTTATATTACGTCCTGCACACTCCCACTTGGGTCCTGCACACTATCGGTGACGCACACTCCCACTTGGGTCCTGCACACTTTCTATGACGTCATGCGCACATCCAGGGGGACTGCACACTTCATATGACGTCCTGCACACTCCCACTGGGGTCCTGCACACTTTATATTATGTCCTGCACACTCCCACTTGGGTCCTGCACACTATCGATGACGCACACTCCCACTTGGGACCTGCGCACTTTCTATGACTTTCTGCACACTCCCACTGGGGTCCTGCACACTTTCTATGACGTCCTGCACACTCCCACTTGGGTCCTGCACACTTTCTATGACGTCCTGCACACTCCCACGTGGGTCCTGCACACTTTCTATGACGTCCTGCACACTCCCGTTTGGGTCCTGCCCACTCCCACTTTGGTCCTGCAAACTTTCTATGACGTCCTGCACACTCCCACTGGGGAACTGCGCACTTTCTATTACGTTCTGCACACCCCCACTGGGGTCCTGCACACTTTCTATGACGTCATGCGCACATCCAGGGGGCCTGCACACTTCATATGACGTCCTGCACACTCCCACTGGGGTCCTGCACACTTTCTATGACGCACACTTCCACTTGAGTCCTGCACACTTAATATTATGTCCTGCACACTCCCACTTGTGTCCTGCACACTATCGATGACGCACACTCCCACTTGGGTCCTGCACACTTTCTATGACGTCATGCGCACATCCAGGGGGGAGCCTGCACACTTTATATGACGTCCTGCACACTCCCACTGGGGTCCTGCACACTTTCTATGACGCACACTTACACTTGGGTCCTGCACACTTTATGTTACGTCCTGCACACTCCAACTTGTGTCCTGCACACTATCGATGACGCACACTCCCACTTGGGACCTGCGCACTTTCTATGACGTCCTGCACACTCCCACTTGGGTCCTGCACACCTTCTATGACGTCCTGCACACTCCCACTTGGGTACTGCACACTTTCTATGACGTCCTGCACACTCCCACTGGGGTCCTGCACACTTTCTATGACGCACACTTCCACTTGGGTCCTGCACACTTTATATTTTGTCCTGCAAACTCCCACTTGGGTCCTGCACACTATCGATGACGCACACTCCCACTTGGGACCTGCGCACTTTCTATGACTTTCTGCACACTCCCACTGGGGTCCTGCACACCTTCTATGACGTCCTGCGCACTCACACGGGGGTCCTCCACACTTTCTATGACGCACACTTCCACTTGGGTCCTGCACACTTTATATTACGTCCTGCACACTCCCACTTGGGTCCTGCACACTATCGGTGACGCACACTCCCACTTGGGTCCTGCACACTTTCTATGACGTCATACGCACATCCAGGGGGACTGCACACTTCATATGACGTCCTGCACACTCCCACTGGGGTCCTGCACACTTTATATTATGTCCTGCACACTCCCACTTGGGTCCTGCACACTATCGATGACGCACACTCCCACTTGGGACCTGCGCACTTTCTATGACTTTCTGCACACTCCCACTGGGGTCCTGCACACTTTCTATGACGTCCTGCACACTCCCACTTGGGTCCTGCACACTTTCTATGACGTCCTGCACACTCCCACTTGGGTCCTGCACACTTTCTATGACGTCCTGCACACTCCCGTTTGGGTCCTGCCCACTCCCACTTTGGTCCTGCAAACTTTCTATGACGTCCTGCACACTCCCACTGGGGAACTGCGCACTTTCTATTACGTTCTGCACACCCCCACTGGGGTCCTGCACACTTTCTATGACGTCATGCGCACATCCAGGGGGCCTGCACACTTCATATGACGTCCTGCACACTCCCACTGGGGTCCTGCACACTTTCTATGACGCACACTTCCACTTGAGTCCTGCACACTTAATATTATGTCCTGCACACTCCCACTTGTGTCCTGCACACTATCGATGACGCACACTCCCACTTGGGTCCTGCACACTTTCTATGACGTCATGCGCACATCCAGGGGGGAGCCTGCACACTTTATATGACGTCCTGCACACTCCCACTGGGGTCCTGCACACTTTCTATGACGCACACTTACACTTGGGTCCTGCACACTTTATGTTACGTCCTGCACACTCCAACTTGTGTCCTGCACACTATCGATGACGCACACTCCCACTTGGGACCTTCGCACTTTCTATGACGTCCTGCACACTCCCACTTGGGTCCTGCACACCTTCTATGACGTCCTGCACACTCCCACTCGGGTACTGCACACTTTCTATGACGTCCTGCACACTCCCGTTTGGGTTCTGCCCACTCCCACTTTGGTCCTGCACACTTTCTATGACGTCCTGCACACTCCCACTTGGGACCTGCGCACTTTTTATGACGTTCTGCACACTCCCACTGGGGTCCTGCACACCTTCTATGACGTCCTGCGCACTCACACGGGGGTTCTGCACACTTTCTATGACGCACACTTCCACTTGGGTCCTGCACACTCCCACTTGGGTCCTGCACACTATCGATGACGCACACTCCCACTTGGGACCTGCGCACTTTTTATGACGTTCTGCACACTCCCACTGGGGTCCTGCACACCTTCTATGACGTCCTGCGCACTCACACGGGGGTCCTCCACACTTTCTATGACGCACACTTCCACTTGGTCCTGCACACTTTATATTACGTCCTGCACACTCCCACTTGGGTCCTGCACACTATCGGTGACCCACACTCCCACTTGGGTCCTGCACACTTTATATTATGTCCTGCAAACTCCCACTTGGGTCCTGCACACTATCGATGACGCACACTCCCACTTGGGACCTGCGCACTTTCTATGACTTTCTGCACACTCCCACTGGGGTCCTGCACACTTTCTATGACGACATGCGCACATCCAGGGGGACTGCACACTTCATATGACGTCCTGCACACTCCCACTGGGGTCCTGCACACTTTCTATGACGCACACTTCCACTTGGGTCCTGCACACTTTATATTTTGTCCTGCAAACTCCCACTTGGGTCCTGCACACTATCGATGACGCACACTCCCACTTGGGACCTGCGCACTTTCTATGACTTTCTGCACACTCCCACTGGGGTCCTGCACACCTTCTATGACGTCCTGCGCACTCACACGGGGGTCCTCCACACTTTCTATGACGCACACTTCCACTTGGGTCCTGCACACTTTATATTACGTCCTGCACACTCCCACTTGGGTCCTGCACACTATCGGTGACGCACACTCCCACTTGGGTCCTGCACACTTTCTATGACGTTATGCGCACATCCAGGGGGACTGCACACTTCATATGACGTCCTGCACACTCCCACTGGGGTCCTGCACACTTTATATTATGTCCTGCACACTCCCACTTGGGTCCTGCACACTATCGATGACGCACACTCCCACTTGGGACCTGCGCACTTTCTATGACTTTCTGCACACTCCCACTGGGGTCCTGCACACTTTCTATGACGTCCTGCACACTCCCACTTGGGTCCTGCACACCTTCTATGACGCACACTTACACTTGGGTCCTGCACACTTTATGTTACGTCCTGCACACTCCAACTTGTGTCCTGCACAATACTTATGACTTCCCACACTCAACGATGACGCTATGACTTCACTCCCACTTCTGGGACCTGCGCACTTTCTATGACGTCCTGCACACTCCCACTTGGGTCCTGCACACCTTCTATGACGTCCTGCACACTCCCACTTGGGTACTGCACACTTTCTATGACGTCCTGCACACTCCCGTTTGGTTTCTGCCCACTCCCACTTTGGTCCTGCACACTTTCTATGACGTCCTGCACACTCCCACTGGGGACCTGCGCACTTTCTATTACGTTCTGCACATTCCCACTGGGGTCCTGCACACCTTCTATGACGTCCTGCGCACTCACACGGGGGTTCTGCACACTTTCTATGACGCACACTTCCACTTGGGTCCTGCACACTCCCACTTGGGTCCTGCACACTATCGATGACGCACACTCCCACTTGGGACCTGCGCACTTTTTATGACGTTCTGCACACTCCCACTGGGGTCCTGCACACCTTCTATGACGTCCTGCGCACTCACACGGGGGTCCTCCACACTTTCTATGACGCACACTTCCACTTGGTCCTGCACACTTTATATTACGTCCTGCACACTCCCACTTGGGTCCTGCACACTATCGGTGACCCACACTCCCACTTGGGTCCTGCACACTTTATATTATGTCCTGCAAACTCCCACTTGGGTCCTGCACACTATCGATGACGCACACTCCCACTTTGGGACCTGCGCACTTTCTATGACTTTCTGCACACTCCCACTGGGGTCCTGCACACTTTCTATGACGACATGCGCACATCCAGGGGGGAGCCTGCACACTTCATATGACGTCCTGCACACTCCCACTGGGGTCCTGCACACTTTCTATGACGCACACTTCCATTTGGGTCCTGCACACTTTATATTTTGTCCTGCAAACTCCCACTTGGGTCCTGCACACTATCGATGACGCACACTCCCACTTGGGACCTGCGCACTTTCTATGACTTTCTGCACACTCCCACTGGGGTCCTGCACACCTTCTATGACGTCCTGCGCACTCACACGGGGGTCCTCCACACTTTCTATGACGCACACTTCCACTTGGGTCCTGCACACTTTATATTACGTCCTGCACACTCCCACTTGGGTCCTGCACACTATCGGTGACGCACACTCCCACTTGGGTCCTGCACACTTTCTATGACGTCATGCGCACATCCAGGGGGACTGCACACTTCATATGACGTCCTGCACACTCCCACTGGGGTCCTGCACACTTTATATTATGTCCTGCACACTCCCACTTGGGTCCTGCACACTATCGATGACGCACACTCCCACTTGGGACCTGCGCACTTTCTATGACTTTCTGCACACCACTGGGGTCCTGCCCACTTTCTATGACGTCCTGCCCACTCCCACTTGGGTCCTGCACACTTTCTATGACGTCCTGCACACTTCCACTTGGGTCCTGCACACTTTCTATGACGTCCTGCACACTCCCGTTTGGGTCCTGCCCACTCCCACTTTGGTCCTGCAAACTTTCTATGACCACCTCCACACTCCCACTGGGGAACTGCGCACTTTCTATTACGTTTTGCACACCACTGGGGTCCTGCACACTTTCATGACGTCATGCGCACATCCAGGGGGCCTGCACACTTCATATGACGTCCTGCACACTCCCACTGGGGTCCTGCACACTTTCTATGACGCACACTTCCACTTGAGTCCTGCACACTTAATATTATGTCCTGCACACTCCCACTTGTGTCCTGCACACTATCGATGACGCACACTCTCACTTGGGTCCTGCACACTTTCTATGACGTCATGCGCACATCCAGGGGGGAGCCTGCACACTTCATATGACGTCCTGCACACTCCCACTGGGGTCCTGCACACTTTCTATGACGCACACTTACACTTGGGTCCTGCACACTTTATGTTACGTCCTGCACACTCCAACTTGTGTCCTGCACACTATCGATGACGCACACTCCCACTTGGGACCTGCGCACTTTCTATGACGTCCTGCACACTCCCACTTGGGTCCTGCACACCTTCTATGACGTCCTGCACACTCCCACGTGGGTACTGCACACTTTCTATGACGTCCTGCACACTCCCGTTTGGGTTCTGCCCACTCCCACTTTGGTCCTGCACACTTTCTATGACGTCCTGCACACTCCCACTGGGGACCTGCGCACTTTCTATTACGTTCTGCACACTCCCACTGGGGTCCTGCACACCTTCTATGACGTCCTGCGCACTCACACGGGGGTTCTGCACACTTTCTATGACGCACACTTCCACTTGGGTCCTGCACACTCCCACTTGGGTCCTGCACACTATCGATGACGCACACTCCCACTTGGGACCTGCGCACTTTTTATGACGTTCTGCACACTCCCACTGGGGTCCTGCACACCTTCTATGACGTCCTGCGCACTCACACGGGGGTCCTCCACACTTTCTATGACGCACACTTCCACTTGGGTCCTGCACACTTTATATTACGTCCTGCACACTCCCACTTGGGTCCTGCACACTATCGGTGACCAACACTCCCACTTGGGTCCTGCACACTTTATATTATGTCCTGCAAACTCCCACTTGGGTCCTGCACACTATCGATGACGCACACTCCCACTTGGGACCTGCGCACTTTCTATGACTTTCTGCACACTCCCACTGGGGTCCTGCACACTTTCTATGACGACATGCGCACATCCAGGGGGACTGCACACTTCATATGACGTCCTGCACACTCCCACTGGGGTCCTGCACACTTTCTATGACGCACACTTCCACTTGGGTCCTGCACACTTTATATTATGTCCTGCAAACTCCCACTTGGGTCCTGCACACTATCGATGACGCACACTCCCACTTGGGGCCTGCGCACTTTCTATGACTTTCTGCACACTCCCACTGGGGTCCTGCACACCTTCTATGACGTCCTGCGCACTCACACGGGGGTCCTCCACACTTTCTATGACGCACACTTCCACTTGGGTCCTGCACACTTTATATTACGTCCTGCACACTCCCACTTGGGTCCTGCACACTATCGGTGACGCACACTCCCACTTGGGTCCTGCACACTTTCTATGACGTCATGCGCACATCCAGGGGGACTGCACACTTCATATGACGTCCTGCACACTCCCACTGGGGTCCTGCACACTTTATATTATGTCCTGCACACTCCCACTTGGGTCCTGCACACTATCGATGACGCACACTCCCACTTGGGACCTGCGCACTTTCTATGACTTTCTGCACACTCCCACTGGGGTCCTGCACACTTTCTATGACGTCCTGCACACTCCCACTTGGGTCCTGCACACTTTCTATGACGTCCTGCACACTCCCGTTTGGGTCCTGCACACTTTCTTTGACGTCCTGCACACTCCCACTTGGGTCCTGCACACTTTCTATGACGTCCTGCACACTCCCACTTGGGTCCTGCACACTTTCTATGACGTCCTGCACACTCCCGTTTGGGTCCTGCCCACTCCCACTTTGGTCCTGCAAACTTTCTATGACGTCCTGCACACTCCCACTGGGGAACTGCGCACTTTCTATTACGTTCTGCACACCCCCACTGGGGTCCTGCACACTTTCGATGACGTCATGCGCACATCCAGGGGGCCTGCAGACTTCATATGACGTCCTGCACACTCCCACTGGGGTCCTGCACACTTTCTATGACGCACACTTCCACTTGAGTCCTGCACACTTAATATTATGTCCTGCACACTCCCACTTGTGTCCTGCACACTATCGATGACGCACACTCCCACTTGGGTCCTGCACACTTTCTATGACGTCATGCGCACATCCAGGGGGAGCCTGCACACTTCATATGACGTCCTGCACACTCCCACTGGGGTCCTGCACACTTTCTATGACGCACACTTACACTTGGGTCCTGCACACTTTATATTACGTCCTGCACACTCCAACTTGGGTCCTGCACACTATCGATGACGCACACTCCCACTTGGGACCTGCGCACTTTCTATGACGTCCTGCACACTCCCACTTGGGTCCTGCACACCTTCTATGACGTCCTGCACACTCCCACTTGGGTACTGCACACTTTCTATGACGTCCTGCACACTCCCGTTTGGGTTCTGCCCACTCCCACTTTGGTCCTGCACACTTTCTATGACGTCCTGCACACTCCCACTTGGACCCTGCGCACTTTCTATGACGTTCTGCACACTCCCACTGGGGTCCTGCACACTTTCTATGACGCACACTTCCACTTGGGTCCTGCACACTTTATATTACGTCCTGCACACTCCCACTTCGGTCCTGCACACTTTCTATGACGTCATGCGCACATCCAGGGGGGCCTGCGCACTTCATATGACGTCCTGCACACTCCCACTGGGGTCCTTCACACTTTCTATGACGCACACTTCCAGTTGGGTCCTGCACACTTTATATTATGTCCTGCACACTCCCACTTGGGTCCTGCATACTATCGATGACGCACACTCCCACTTGGGACCTGCGCACTTTCTATGACATTCTGCACACTCCCACTGGGGTCCTGCACACTTTCTATGACGTCCTGCGCACTCCCACGGGGGCCTGCACACTTTATATGACGCACACTCCCACTTGGGTCCTGCACACTTTATATGGCGTCCTACACACTCCCACTGAGGTCCTGCACACTTTCTATGACGCACACTTCCACTTGGGTCCTGCACACTTTATATTATGTCCTGCACACTCCCACTTGGGTCCTGCACACTATCAATGACGCACACTCCCACTTGGGTCCTGCGCACTTTCTATGACGTCCTGCACACTCCCACTTGGGTCCTGCACATCTTCTATGACGTCCTGCACACTCCCACTTGGGTCCTGCACACTTTCTATGACGTCCTGCACACTCCCGTTTGGGTCCTTCCCACTCCCACTTTGGTCCTGCACACTTTCTATGACGTCCTGCACACTCCCACTGGGGACCTGCGCACTTTCTATTACGTTCTGCACACTCCCACTGGGGTCCTGCACACTTTATATTACGTCCTGCACACTCCCACTTGGGTCCTGCACACTATCGATGATGCACACTCCCACTTGGGTCCTGCACACTTTCTATGACGTCATGCGCACATCCAGGGGGGCCTGCACACTTCATATGACGTCCTGCACACTCCCACTGGGGTCCTGCACACTTTCTATGACGCACACTTCCAGTTGGGTCCTGCACACTTTATATTATGTCCTGCACACTCCCACTTGGGTCCTACATACTATCGATGACGCACACTCCCACTTGGGACCTGCGCACTTTCTATGACATTCTGCACACTCCCACTGGGGTCCTGCACACTTTCTATGACGTCCTGCGCAGTCCCACGGGGGCCTGCACACTTTATATGACGCACACTCCCACTTGGGTCCTGCACACTTTATATGACGTCCTACACACTCCCACTGGGGTCCTGCACACTTTCTATGACGCACACTTCCACTTGGGTCCTGCACACTTTATATTATGTCCTGCACACTCCCACTTGGGTCCTGCACACTATCGATGACGCACACTCCCACTTGGAACCTGCGCACTTTCTACGACGTTCTGCACACTCCCACTTGGGTCCTGCACACTTTATATGACGCACACTTCCACTTGGGTCCTGCACACTTTATATTACGTCCTGCACACTCCCACTTGGGTCCTGCACACTATCGGTGACGCACACTCCCACTTGGGTCCTGCACACTTTCTATGACGTCATGCGCACATCCAGGGGGACTGCACACTTCATATGACGTCCTGCACACTCCCACTGGGGTCCTGCACACTTTCTATGACGCACACTTCCACTTGGGTCCTGCACAGTTTATATTATGTCCTGCACACTCCCACTTGGGTCCTGCACACTATCGATGACGCACACTCCCACTTGGGACCTGCGCACTTTCTATGACGTTCTGCACACTCCCACTGGGGTCATGCACACCTTCTATGACGTCCTGCGCACTCACACGGGGGTCCTCCACACTTTCTATGACGCACACTTCCACTTGGGTCCTGCACACTTTATATGACGCACACTCCCACTTGGATCCTGCACACTTTATATGACGTCCTGCACACTCCCACTTGGGTCTTGCACACTTTCTATGACCTCCTGCATACTCTCGTTTGGGTCCTGCACACTTTCTATGACTTCCCTTGGGTCCTGCATGACGTCCCGCACTTCCCGCACACTCTGACGTCCTGCACACTCTCACTCTGGGTCCTATTCTATGACGTCCCGCACACTCCCGTTTGGGTACCGCCCACTCCCACTTTGGTCTTTCTATGACGTCCTGCACACTCCCACCGGGGAACTGCGCACTTTCTCTTACGTTCTGCACACCCCACTGGGGTCCTGCACACCATCGATACCCACACCCCCACTCCTGGAACCTGCGCACTTTCTATGACGTTCCTGCACACTCCCACTTTGGGTCCTGCACACTTTCTATGACGTCATGCGCACATCCAGGGGCCTGCACACTTCATATGACGTCCTGCACACTCCCACTGGGGTCCTGCACACTTTCTATGACGCACACTCCCACTTGGGTCCTGCACACTTATATGACGTCCTGCACACTCCCACTTGGGTCCTGCACACTATCGATGACGCACACCCCACTCTGGGACCTGCGCACTTTCTACGACGTTCTGCACACTCCCACTGGGGTCCTGCACACTTTCTATGACGTCCTGCGCACTCCACGGGGGGCCTGCACACTTCTAGTTACGTGACGCACACTCCACTCTTGGGTCCTGCTCACTTTATATGACGTCCTGCACACTCCCACTGGGGTCCTGCACACTTTCTATGACGCACACTTCCACTTGGGTCCTGCACACTTTATATTACGTCCTGCATACTGCCACTTGGGTCCTGCACACTATCGATGACGCTCACTCCCACTTGGGACCTGCGCACTTTCCATGACGTTACGCACACTCCCACTGGGGTCCTGCACACTTTCTATGACGTCATGCGCACATCCAGGGGGGCCTGCACACACTTTATATGACGCACACTGCCATTTGGGTCCTGCACATTTTCTATACGTCCTGCACACTCCCACTTGGGTCCTGCACACTTTCTATGACTTCCTGCATACTCCCGTTCGGGTCCTGCACACTTCCTATGACGTCCTGCACACTCCCATTTGGGTCCTGCAAACTTTCTATGACGTCCTGCACACTCCCATTTGGGTCCTGCAGACTTAATATGACGTTCTGCACACTCCCACTGGGGTCCTGCACACTTTATATGACGTCCTGCATACCCCACTTGGGTCCTGCACACTTTCTATGACGTCCTGCACACTCCCATTTGGGTCCTGCACACTTTCTATGACGTCATGCACGTTCCCACTTGGGTCCTGCACACTTTCTATGACTTCCTGCACACTCCCACTGGGGTCCTGCACACTTTCTATGACGTCCTGCACACTCCTACTTGGGTCCTGCACACTTTCTATGACTTCCTGCACACCTCCCACTTGGGTCCTGCACACTTTCTATGACGTCCTGCACACTCCCACTTGGGTCCTGCACACTATCGATGACCCACACTCCCACTTGGAACCTGCGCACTTTCTATGACGTTCTGCACACTCCCACTGGGGTCCTGCACACTTTCTATGACGTCATGCGCACATCCAGGGGGCCTGCACACTTCATATGACGTCCTGCACACTCCCACTGGGGTCCTGCACACTTTCTATGACGCACACTTCCACTTGGGTCCTGAACACTTAATATTACGTCCTGCACACTCCCACTTGGGTCCTGCACACTATCGATGACGCACACTCCCACTTGGGTCCTGCACACTTTCTATGACGTCATGCGCACATCCAGGGGGGAGCCTGCACACTTCATATGACGTCCTGCACACTTCAACTTGGGTCCTGCACACTATCGATGACGCACACTCCCACTTGGGACCTGCACGCTTTCTATGACGTTCTGCACACTCCCACTTGGGTCCTGCACACTTTCTATGACGTCCTGCATACTCCACGTTTGGGTCCTGCACACTTTCTATGACTTCCTGCGCACTCCCACTTGGGTCCTGCACACTTTATATGACGTCCTGCACACTCCCACTCTGGGTCCTGCACACTTTCTATGACGTCCTGCACACTCCCACTTGGGTCCTGCACACTTTCTATGACGTCCTGCACACTCCCGTTTGGGTCCTGCACACTTTCTATGACGTCCTGCACACTCCCACTGGGTCCTGCACACTTTCTATGACGTCCTGCGCACCCCACCGGGGTCCTGCACACTTTCTATGACGTCATGCGCACATCCAGGGGTCCTGCACACTTCATATGACGTCCTGCACACTCCCACTGGGGTCCTGCACACTTTCTATGACGCACACTTCCGTTTGGGTCCTGCACACTTTATATTACGTCCTGCACACTCCCACTTGGGTCCTGCACACTTTCTATGACGTCCTGCACACTCCCACTTGGGAACCTGCGCACTTTCTATGACGTTCTGCACACTCCCACTTGGGTCCTGCACACTTTCTATGACGTCCTGCACACATCCAGGGGTCCTGCACACTTTCTATGACGTCCTGCACACTCCCACTGGGGTCCTGCACACTTTCTATGACGCACACTTCCACTTGGGTCCTGCACACTTTATATGACGTCCTGCACACTCCCACTTGGGTCCTGCACACTTTCTATGACGTCCTGCACACTCCACTTTGGGTCCTGCACACTTTCTATGACGTCCTGCGCATACTCCACGTTTGGGTCCTGCACACTTCATATGACGTCCTGCACACTCCCACTGGGGTCCTGCACACTTTCTATGACGTCCTGCACACTTCCACTTGGGTCCTGCACACTTTCTATGACGTCCTGCACACTCCCACTTGGGTCCTGCACACTTTCTCGATGACGCACACTCCCACTTGGGTCCTGCACACTTTCTATGACGTCCTGCACACTCCCACTGGGAGCCTGCACACTTTCTCTTACAATCTGCACACCCCCACTGGGGTCCTGCACACTTTCTATGACGTCATGCGCACATCCAGGGGGGCCTGCACACTTCATATGACGTCCTGCACACTCCCACTGGGGTCCTGCACACTTTCTATGACGCACACTTCCACTTGGGTCCTGCACACTTTATATTACGTCCTGCACACTCCCACTTGGGTCCTGCACACTATCGATGACACACACTCCCACTTGGAACCTGCGCACTTTCTATGACGTTCTGCACACTCCCACTGGGGTCCAGCACACTTTCTATGACGTCATGCGCACATCCAGGGGGCCTGCACACTTCATATGACGTCCTGCACACTCCCACTGGGGTCCTGCACACTTTCTATGACGCACACTTCCACTTGGGTCCTGAACATTTAATATTACGTCCTGCACACTCCCACTTGGGTCCTGCACACTATCGATGACGCACACTCCCACTTGGGACCTGCGCGCTTTCTATGACGTTCTGCACACTCCCACTGGGGTCCTGCACACTTTTTATGACGTCCTGCGCACTCCCACGGGGGCCTGCACACTTTATATGACGCGCACTCCCACTTCGGTCCTGCACACTTTATATGACGTCCTGCACACTCCCACTTGGGTCCTGCACACTTTCTATGACTTCCTACATACTCCCGTTTGGGTCCTGCACACTTTCTATGACTTCCTACATACTCCCGTTTGGGTCCTGCACACTTTCTATGACGTTCTGCACACTCCCAGTGGGGTCCTGCACACTTTCTATGACATCCTGCGCACTCCCACGGGGGCCTGCACACTTTATATGACGCGCACTCCCACTTGGGTCCTGCACACTTTATATGACGTCCTGCACACTCCCACTTGGGTCCTGCACACTTTCTATGACTTCCTGCATACTCCCACTGGGTCCTGCACACTTTCTATGACTTCCTGCATACTCCCGTTTGGGTCCTGCACACTTTCTATGACGTCCTGCACACTCCCACTTGGGTCCTGCACACTTTCTATGACGTCCTGCACACTCCCACTTGGGTCCTGCACACTTTCTATGACACCCTGCACACTCCTGTTTGGGGCCTGCACACTTCATGCTGACGTCCTGCACACTCCCACTTTGGTACTTCACACTTTCTATGACGTCCTGCACACTCCCACTTGGGACCTGCGCACTTTCTATTACATTCTGCACACCCCACTGTGGTCCTGCACACTTTCTATGACGTCCTGCGCACTCTCACGGGGCCTGCACACTTTATATGACGTCCTGCACTCTCCCACTGGGGCCCTGCACACTTTCTATGACGTCCTGCACACTCCCACTTGGGTCCTGCACACTTTCTATGACGTCCTGCACACTCCCACTTTGGTTCTGCACACTCCCACTGGGGACCTGAGCACTTTCTATGACGTTCTGCACACTCCCACTGGTGTCCTGCACACTTTATATGACGTCCTGCACATTCCCACTTGGGTCCTGCACACTTTCTGTGACGTCCTGCACACTCCCACTTGGGTCCTGCACACCACGATGACGCACACTCCCACTGGGGACCTGCGCACTTTCTATGACGTTCTGCACACCTCCCACTGGGGTCCTGCACACTTTCTATGACGTCCTGCGCACTCCCACGGGGGCCTGCACACTTTGTATGACGCACACTTACACTTGGGTCCTGCACACTTTATATTACGTCCCGCACACTCCAACTTGGGTCCTGCACACTATCGATAACGCACACTCTCGTTTGGGTCCTTCACACTTTCTATGACGTTCTGCACACTCCCACTGGGGTCCTGCACACTTTATATGACGCGCACTCCCACTTGGGTCCTGCACACTTTATATGACGTCCTGCACACTCCCACTTGGGTCCTGCACACTTTCTATGACTTCCTGCATACTCTCGTTTGGGTCCTGCACACTTTCTATGACTTCCTGCACACTCCCGTTTGGGTCCTGCACACTTTCTATGACGTTCTGCACACTCCCACTGGGGTCCTGCTCACTTTCTGTGCCGTCCTGCACACCCCCACCGGGGCCTGCACACTTTATATGACGCGCACTCCCACTTGGGTCCTGCACACTTTATATGACGTCCTGCACACTCCCACTCTGGGTCCTGCACACTTTCTATGACTTCCTGCATACTCTCGTTTGGGTCCTGCACACTTTCTATGACTTCCTGCATACTCCCGTTTGGGTCCTGCACACTTTCTATGACGTCCTGCACACTCCCACTGGGGAACTGCGCACTTCCTCTTACGTTCTGCACACCCCCACTGGGGTCCTGCACACTATCGATGACCCACACTCCCACTTGGAACCTGCGCACTTTCTATGACGTTCTGCACACTCCCACTGGGGTCCTGCACACTTTCTATGACGTCATGCGCACATCCAGGGGGCCTGCACACTTCATATGACGTCCTGCACACTCCCACTGGGGTCCTGCACACTTTCTATGACGCACACTTCCACTTGGGTCCTGAACACTTAATATTACGTCCTGCACACTCCCACTTGGGTCCTGCACACTATCGATGACGCACACTCCCACTTGGGTCCTGCACACTTTCTATGACGTCATGCGCACATCCAGGGGGGAGCCTGCACACTTCATATGACGTCCTGCACACTTCAACTTGGGTCCTGCACACTATCGATGACGCACACTCCCACTTGGGACCTGCACGCTTTCTATGACGTTCTGCACACTCCCACTGGGGTCCTGCACACTTTTTATGACGTCCTGCGCACTCCCACGGGGGCCTGCACACTTTATATGACGCGCACTCCCACTTGGGTCCTGCACACTTTATATGACGTCCTGCACACCCCCACTTGGGTCCTGCACACTTTCTATGACTTCCTGCATACTCTCGTTTGGGTCCTTCACACTTTCTATGACTTCCTACATACTCCCGTTTGGGTCCTGCACACTTTCTATGACGTTCTGCACACTCCCACTTGGGTCCTGCACACTTTCTATGACGTCCTGCACACTCCCACTTGGGTCCTGCACACTTTCTATGACACCCTGCACACTCCTGTTTGGGTACTGCCCACTCCCACTTTGGTCCTGCACACTTTCTATGACGTCCTGCACACTCCCACTTGGGACCTGCGCACTTTCTATGACGTTCTGCACACTCCCACTGGGGTCCTGCACACCTTCTATGACGTCCTGCGCACTCACACGGGGGTCCTCCACACTTTCTATGACGCACACTTCCACTTGGGTCCTGCACACTTTATATGACGCACACTCCCACTTGGGTCCTGCACACTTTATATGACGTCCTGCACACTCCCACTTGGGTCTTGCACACTTTCTATGACCTCCTGCATACTCTCGTTTGGGTCCTGCACACTTTCTATGACTTCCTGCATACTCCCGTTTGGGTCCTGCACACCTTCTATGACGTCCTGCACACTCCCACTTGGGTCCTGCACACTTTCTATGACGTCCTGCACACTCCCACTTGGGTCCTGCACACTTTCTATGACGTCCTGCACACTCCCGTTTGGGTACTGCCCACTCCCACTTTGGTCCTGCACACTTTCTATGACGTCCTGCACACTCCCACTGGGGAACTGCGCACTTTCTCTTACAATCTGCACACCCCCACTGGGGTCCTGCACACTTTCTATGACGTCATGCGCACATCCAGGGGGGCCTGCACACTTCATATGACGTCCTGCACACTCCCACTGGGGTCCTGCACACTTTCTATGACGCACACTTCCACTTGGGTCCTGCACACTTTATATTACGTCCTGCACACTCCCACTTGGGTCCTGCACACTATCGATGACCCACACTCCCACTTGGAACCTGCGCACTTTCTATGACGTTCTGCACACTCCCACTGGGGTCCTGCACACTTTCTATGACGTCATGCGCACATCCAGGGGGCCTGCACACTTCATATGACGTCCTGCACACTCCCACTGGGGTCCTGCACACTTTCTATGACGCACACTTCCACTTGGGTCCTGAACACTTAATATTACGTCCTGCACACTCCCACTTGGGTCCTGCACACTATCGATGACGCACACTCCCACTTGGGTCCTGCACACTTTCTATGACGTCATGCGCACATCCAGGGGGGAGCCTGCACACTTCATATGACGTCCTGCACACTCCCACTGGGGTCCTGCACACTTTCTATGACGCACACTTACACTTGGGTCCTGCACACTTTATATTACGTCCTGCACACTTCAACTTGGGTCCTGCACACTATCGATGACGCACACTCCCACTTGGGACCTGCGCGCTTTCTATGACGTTCTGCACACTCCCACTGGGGTCCTGCACACTTTTTATGACGTCCTGCGCACTCCCACGGGGGCCTGCACACTTTATATGACGCGCACTCCCACTTGGGTCCTGCACACTTTATATGACGTCCTGCACACTCCCACTTGGGTCCTGCACACTTTCTATGACTTCCTGCATACTCTCGTTTGGGTCCTTCACACTTTCTATGACTTCCTACATACTCCCGTTTGGGTCCTGCACACTTTCTATGACGTTCTGCACACTCCCAGTGGGGTCCTGCACACTTTCTATGACATCCTGCGCACTCCCACGCGGGCCTGCACACTTTATATGACGCGCACTCCCACTTGGGTCCTGCACACTTTATATGACGTCCTGCACACTCCCACTTGGGTCCTGCACACTTTCTATGACACCCTGCACACTCCTGTTTGGGTCCTGCCCACTTTCTATGACTTCCTGCATACTCCAGTTTGGGTCCTGCACACTTTCTATGACGTCCTGCACACTCCTACTTGGGTCCTGCACACTTTCTATGACGTCATGCACACTTCCACTTGGGTCCTGCACCCTTTCTATGACACCCTGCACACTCCTGTTTGGGTACTGCCCCCTCCCACTTTGGTCCTGCAGACTTTCTATGACGTCCTGCACACTCCCACTTGGGACCTGCGCACTTTCTATGACGTTCTGCACACTCCCACTGTGGTCCTGCACACTTCTATGACGTCCTGCGCACTCTCACGGGGGTCCTGCACACTTTATATGACGTCCTGCACACTCCCACTGGGGTCCTGCACACTTTATATGACGTCCTGCACACTCCCACTTGGGTCCTGCACACTTTATATGACGTCCTGCACACTCCCACTTGGGGTCTTGCACACTTTCTATGACCTCCTGCATACTCTCGTTTGGGTCCTGCAGCACTTTCTATGACTTCCTGCATACTCCCGTTTGGGGTCCTGCACACTTTCTATGACGTCCTGCACATTCCCACTTGGGTCCTGCACACTTTCTATGACGTCCTGCACACTCCCACTCTGGGTCCTGCACACTCCCACTTTGACGTCCTGCACACACTCCCACTGGGGACCTGCGCACTTTCTATGACGTTCTGCACACCATCACTGGGGTCCTGCACACTTTCTATGACGTCCTGCACACTCCCACTGGGGAACTGCGCACTTTCTCTTACAATCTGCACACCCCACTGGGGTCCTGCACACTTTATATTACGTCCCGCACACTCCAACTTGGGTCCTGCACACTTTCATCGATAACGCACACACTCCCACTTGGGGTCCTGCACACTTTCTATGACGTCCTGCACACTCCCACTGGGGTCCTGCACACTTTATATGACGTCGCACTTCCACTTGGGTCCTGCACACTTTATATTACCTCCTGCACACTCCCACTTGGGTCCTGCACACTATCGATGACCCACACTCCCACTTGGAACCTGCGCACTTTCTATGACGTTCTGCACACTCCCACTGGGGTCCTGCACACTTTCTATGACGTCATGCGCACATCCAGGGGGCCTGCACACTTCATATGACGTCCTGCACACTCCCACTGGGGTCCTGCACACTTTCTATGACGCACACTTCCACTTGGGTCCTGAACACTTAATATTACGTCCTGCACACTCCCACTTGGGTCCTGCACACTATCGATGACGCACACTCCCACTTGGGTCCTGCACACTTTCTATGACGTCATGCGCACATCCAGGGGGGAGCCTGCACACTTCATATGACGTCCTGCACACTCCCACTGGGGTCCTGCACACTTTCTATGACGCACACTTACACTTGGGTCCAGCACACTTTATATTACGTCCTGCACACTTCAACTTGGGTCCTGCACACTATCGATGACGCACACTCCCACTTGGGACCTGCGCGCTTTCTATGACGTTCTGCACACTCCCACTGGGGTCCTGCACACTTTTTATGACGTCCTGCGCACTCCCACGGGGGCCTGCACACTTTATATGACGCGCACTCCCACTTCGGTCCTGCACACTTTATATGACGTCCTGCACACTCCCACTTGGGTCCTGCACACTTTCTATGACTTCCTGCATACTCTCGTTTGGGTCCTTCACACTTTCTATGACTTCCTACATACTCCCGTTTGGGTCCTGCACACTTTCTATGACGTTCTGCACACTCCCAGTGGGGTCCTGCACACTTTCTATGACATCCTGCGCACTCCCACGGGGGCCTGCACACTTTATATGACGCGCACTCCCACTTGGGTCCTGCACACTTTATATGACGTCCTGCACACTCCCACTTGGGTCCTGCACACTTTCTATGACTTCCTGCATACTCTCGTTTGGGTCCTGCACACTTTCTATGACTTCCTGCATACTCCCGTTTGGGTCCTGCACACTTTCTATGACGTCCTGCACACTCCCACTTGGGTCCTGCACACTTTCTATGACGTCCTGCACACTCCCACTTGGGTCCTGCACACTTTCTATGACACCCTGCACACTCCTGTTTGGGTCCTGCCCACTCCCACTTTGGTACTTCACACTTTCTATGACGTCCTGCACACTCCCACTGGGGACCTGCGCATTTTCTATTACATTCTGCACACTCCCACTGTGGTCCTGCACACTTTCTATGACGTCCTGCGCACTCTCACGGGGGCCTGCACACTTTATATGACGTCCTGCACTCTCCCACTGGGGCCCTGCACACTTTCTATGACGTCCTGCACACTCCCACTTGGGTCCTGCACACTTTCTATGACGTCCTGCACACTCCCACTTTGGTTCTGCACACTCCCACTGGAGACCTGAGCACTTTCTATGACGTTCTGCACACTCTCACTGGTGTCCTGCACACTTTATATGACGTCCTGCACATTCCCACTTGGGTCCTGCACACTTTCTGTGACGTCCTGCACACTCCCACTTGGGTCCTGCACACTCCCACTTTGGTCCTACACACTCCCACTGGGGACCTGCGCACTTTCTATGACGTTCTGCACACTATCACCGGGGTCCTGCACACTTTCTATGACGTCCTGCGCACTCCCACGGGGGCCTGCACACTTTGTATGACGCACACTTACACTTGGGTCCTGCACACTTTATATTACGTCCCGCACACTCCAACTTGGGTCCTGCACACTATCGATAACGCACACTCTCACTTGGGACCTGCGCACTTTCTATGACGTTCTGCACACTCCCACTGGGGTCCTGCACACTTTATATGACGCGCACTCCCACTTGGGTCCTGCACACTTTATATGACGTCCTGCACACTCCCACTTGGGTCCTGCACACTTTCTATGACTTCCTGCATACTCTCGTTTGGGTCCTGCACACTTTCTATGACTTCCTGCACACTCCCGTTTGGGTCCTGCACACTTTCTATGACGTTCTGCACACTCCCACTGGGGTCCTGCACACTTTCTATGACATCCTGCGCACTCCACCGGGGGCCTGCACACTTTATATGACGCGCACTCCCACTTGGGTCCTGCACACTTTATATGACGTCCTGCACACTCCCACTTGGGTCCTGCACACTTTCTATGACTTCCTGCATACTCTCGTTTGGGTCCTGCACACTTTCTATGACTTCCTGCATACTCCCGTTTGGGTCCTGCACACTTTCTATGACGTCCTGCACACTCCCACTTGGGTCCTGCACACTTTCTATGACGTCCTGCACACTCCCACTTGGGTCCTGCACACTTTCTATGACACCCTGCACACTCCTGTTTGGGTCCTGCCCACTCCCACTTTGGTACTTCACACTTTCTATGACGTCCTGCACACTCCCACTGGGGACCTGCGCACTTTCTATTACATTCTGCACACTCCCACTGTGGTCCTGCACACTTTCTATGACGTCCTGCGCACTCTCACGGGGGCCTGCACACTTTATATGACGTCCTGCACTCTCCCACTGGGGCCCTGCACACTTTCTATGACGTCCTGCACACTCCCACTTGGGTCCTGCACACTTTCTATGACGTCCTGCACACTCCCACTTTGGTTCTGCACACTCCCACTGGGGACCTGAGCACTTTCTATGACGTTCTGCACACTCTCACTGGTGTCCTGCACACTTTATATGACGTCCTGCACATTCCCACTTGGGTCCTGCACACTTAATGTGACGTCCTGCACACTCCCACTTGGGTCCTGCACACTCCCACTTTGGTCCTACACACTCCCACTGGGGACCTGCGCACTTTCTATGACGTTCTGCACACTATCACTGGGGTCCTGCACACTTTCTATGACGTCCTGCGCACTCCCACGGGGGCCTGCACACTTTGTATGACGCACACTTACACTTGGGTCCTGCACACTTTATATTACGTCCCGCACACTCCAACTTGGGTCCTGCACACTATCGATAACGCACACTCTCACTTGGGACCTGCGCACTTTCTATGACGTTCTGCACACTCCCACTGGGGTCCTGCACACTTTATATGACGCGCACTCCCACTTGGGTCCTGCACACTTTATATGACGTCCTGCACACTCCCACTTGGGTCCTGCACACTTTCTATGACTTCCTGCATACTCTCGTTTGGGTCCTGCACACTTTCTATGACTTCCTGCACACTCCCGTTTGGGTCCTGCACACTTTCTATGACGTTCTGCACACTCCCACTGGGGTCCTGCACACTTTCTATGACATCCTGCGCACTCCACCGGGGGCCTGCACACTTTATATGACGCGCACTCCCACTTGGGTCCTGCACACTTTATATGACGTCCTGCACACTCCCACTTGGGTCCTGCACACTTTCTATGACTTCCTGCAAACTCTCGTTTGGGTCCTGCACACTTTCTATGACTTCCTGCATACTCCCGTTTGGGTCCTGCACACTTTCTATGACGTCCTGCACACTCCCACTTGGGTCCTGCACACTTTCTATGACGTCCTGCACACCCCACTTGGGTCCTGCACACTTTCTATGACACCCTGCACACTCCTGTTTGGGTCCTGCCCACTCCCACTTTGGTACTGCACACTTTCTATGACGTCCTGCACACTCCCACTGGGGACCTGCGCACTTTCTATTACATTCTGCACACTCCCAATGGGGTCCTGCACACTTTCTATGACGTCCTGCGCACTCTCACGGGGCCTGCACACTTTATATGACGTCCTGCACTCTCCCACTGGGGCCCTGCACACTTTATATGACGTCCTGCACACTCCCACTTGGGTCCTGCACACTATCTATGACTTCCTGCAAACTCTCGTTTGGGTCCTGCACACTTTCTATGACTTCCTGCATACTCCCGTTTGGGTCCTGCACACTTTCTATGACGTCCTGCACTCCCACTTGGGTCCTGCACACTTTCTATGACGTCCTGCACACTCCCACTTGGGTCCTGCACACTTTCTATGACACCCTGCACACTCCTGTTTGGGTCCTGCCCACTCCCACTTTGGTACTGCACACTTTCTATGACGTCCTGCACACTCCCACTGGGAGCTGCGCACTTTCTATTACATTCTGCACACTCCCACTGGGGTCCTGCACACTTTATATGACGTCCTGCGCACTCTCACGGGGGCCTGCACACTTTATAGGACGTCCTGCACTCTCCCACTGGGGCCCTGCACACTTTCTATGACGTCCTGCACACTCCCACTTGGGTCCTGCACACTTTCTATGACGTCCTGCACACTCCCACTTGGGTTCTGCACACTCCCACTTTGGTTCTGCACACTCCCACTGGGGACCTGCGCACTTTCTATGACGTTCTGCACACACTATCACTGGGGTCCTGCACACATTCTATGACGTCCTGCGCACTCCCACGGGGGCCTGCACACTTTGTATGACACACACACTCCTACTTGGGTCCTGTACACTTTATATTATGTCCTGCACACTCCCACTTGGGTCCTGCACACTATCGATGACGCACACTCCCACTTTGGACGTGCGCACTTTCTATGACGTTCTGCACACTCCCACTGGGGTCCTGCACACTTTCTATGACGTCCTGCGCACTCCCACGGGGGCCTGCACACTTTATATGACGCACACTCCCACTTGGGTCCTGCACACTTTATATGACGTCCTGCACACTCCCACTTGGGTCTTGCACACTTTATATGACGTCCTGCACACTCCCGTTTGGGTCCTGCCCACTCCCACTTTGGTCCTGCACACTTTCTATGACGTCCTGCACACTCCCACTTGGGTCCTGCACACTTTCTATGACGTCCTGCACACTCCCACTTGGGTCCTGCACACTTTCTATGACACCCTGCACACTCCTGTTTGGGTCCTGCCCACTCCCACTTTGGTACTTCACACTTTCTATGACGTCCTGCACACTCCCACTGGGGACCTGCGCACTTTCTATTACATTCTGCACACTCCCACTGTGGTCCTGCACACTTTCTATGACGTCCTGCGCACTCTCACGGGGGCCTGCACACTTTATATGACGTCCTGCACTCTCCCACTGGGGCCCTGCACACTTTCTATGACGTCCTGCACACTCCCACTTGGGTCCTGCACACTTTCTATGACGTCCTGCACACTCCCACTTTGGTTCTGCACACTCCCACTGGGGACCTGAGCACTTTCTATGACGTTCTGCACACTCTCACTGGTGTCCTGCACACTTTATATGACGTCCTGCACATTCCCACTTGGGTCCTGCACACTTTCTGTGACGTCCTGCACACTCCCACTTGGGTCCTGCACACTCCCACTTTGGTCCTACACACTCCCACTGGGGACCTGCGCACTTTCTATGACGTTCTGCACACTATCACTGGGGTCCTGCACACTTTCTATGACGTCCTGCGCACTCCCACGGGGGCCTGCACACTTTGTATGACGCACACTTACACTTGGGTCCTGCACACTTTATATTACGTCCCGCACACTCCAACTTGGGTCCTGCACACTATCGATAACGCACACTCTCGTTTGGGTCCTTCACACTTTCTATGACGTTCTGCACACTCCCACTGGGGTCCTGCACACTTTATATGACGCGCACTCCCACTTGGGTCCTGCACACTTTATATGACGTCCTGCACACTCCCACTTGGGTCCTGCACACTTTCTATGACTTCCTGCATACTCTCGTTTGGGTCCTGCACACTTTCTATGACTTCCTGCACACTCCCGTTTGGGTCCTGCACACTTTCTATGACGTTCTGCACACTCCCACTGGGGTCCTGCACACTTTCTATGACATCCTGCGCACTCCACCGGGGGCCTGCACACTTTATATGACGCGCACTCCCACTTGGGTCCTGCACACTTTATATGACGTCCTGCACACTCCCACTTGGGTCCTGCACACTTTCTATGACTTCCTGCAAACTCTCGTTTGGGTCCTGCACACTTTCTATGACTTCCTGCATACTCCCGTTTGGGTCCTGCACACTTTCTATGACGTCCTGCACACTCCCACTTGGGTCCTGCACACTTTCTATGACGTCCTGCACACTCCCACTTGGGTCCTGCACACTTTCTATGACACCCTGCACACTCCTGTTTGGGTCCTGCCCACTCCCACTTTGGTACTGCACACTTTCTATGACGTCCTGCACACTCCCACTGGGGACCTGCGCACTTTCTATTACATTCTGCACACTCCCAATGGGATCCTGCACACTTTCTATGACGTCCTGCGCACTCTCACGGGGGCCTGCACACTTTATATGACGTCCTGCACTCTCCCACTGGGGCCCTGCACACTTTATATGACGTCCTGCACACTCCCACTTGGGTCCTGCACACTATCTATGACTTCCTGCAAACTCTCGTTTGGGTCCTGCACACTTTCTATGACTTCCTGCATACTCCCGTTTGGGTCCTGCACACTTTCTATGACGTCCTGCACACTCCCACTTGGGTCCTGCACACTTTCTATGACGTCCTGCACACTCCCACTTGGGTCCTGCACACTTTCTATGACACCCTGCACACTCCTGTTTGGGTCCTGCCCACTCCCACTTTGGTACTGCACACTTTCTATGACGTCCTGCACACTCCCACTGGGGAGCTGCGCACTTTCTATTACATTCTGCACACTCCCACTGGGGTCCTGCACACTTTCTATGACGTCCTGCGCACTCTCACGGGGGCCTGCACACTTTATAGGACGTCCTGCACTCTCCCACTGGGGCCCTGCACACTTTCTATGACGTCCTGCACACTCCCACTTGGGTCCTGCACACTTTCTATGACGTCCTGCACACTCCCACTTGGGTCCTGCACACTCCCACTTTGGTTCTGCACACTCCCACTGGGGACCTGCGCACTTTCTATGACGTTCTGTACACTATCACTGGGGTCCTGCACACATTCTATGACGTCCTGCGCACTCCCACGGGGGCCTGCACACTTTGTATGACGCACACTCCTACTTGGGTCCTGTACACTTTATATTATGTCCTGCACACTCCCACTTGGGTCCTGCACACTATCGATGACGCACACTCCCACTTTGGACGTGCGCACTTTCTATGACGTTCTGCACACTCCCACTGGGGTCCTGCACACTTTCTATGACGTCCTGCGCACTCCCACGGGGGCCTGCACACTTTATATGACGCACACTCCCACTTGGGTCCTGCACACTTTATATGACGTCCTGCACACTCCCGTTTGGATCCTGCCCACTCCCACTTTGGTCCTGCACACTTTCTATGACGTCCTGCACACTCCCACTGGGGACCTGCGCACTTTCTATTACATTCTGCACACTCCCACTGGGGTCCTGCACACTTTCTATGACGTCCTGCGCACTCTCACGGGGGCCTGCATACTTTATAGGACGTCCTGCACTCTCCCACTGGGACCCTGCACACTTTCTATGACGTCCTGCACACTCCCACTTGGGTCCTGCACACTTTCTATGACGTCCTGCACACTCCCACTTGGGTCCTGCACACTCCCACTTTGGTTCTGCACACTCCCACTTGGGACCTGCGCACTTTCTATGACGTTCTGCACACTATCACTGGGGTCCTGCACACATTCTATGACGTCCTGCGCACTCCCACGGGGGCCTGCACACTTTGTATGACCCACACTCCTACTTGGGTCCTGTACACTTTATATTATGTCCTGCACACTCCCACTTGGGTCCTGCACACTATCGATGACGCACACTCCCACTTTGGACCTGCGCACTTTCTATGACGTTCTGCACACTCCCACTGGGGTCCTGCACACTTTCTATGACGTCCTGCGCACTCACACGGGGGCCTGCACACTTTATATGACGCACACTCCCACTTGGGTCCTGCACACTTTCTATGACCTCCTGCATACTCTCGTTTGGGTCCTGCACACTTTCTATGACTTCCTGCATACTCCTGTTTGGGTCCTGTACACTTTATATGACATCCTGCACACTCCCGTTTGGGTCCTGCCCACTCCCACTTTGGTCCTGCACACTTTCTATGACGTCCTGCACACTCCCACTGGGGACCTGAGCACTTTATATTACGTTCTGCACACTCCCACTGAGGTCCTGCACACTTTCTATGACATCATGCGCACATCCAGGGGGGCCTGCACACTTCATATGACGTCCTTCACACTCCCACTGGGGTCCTGCACACTTTCTATGACGCACACTTCCACTTGGGTCCTGCACACTTTATATTACGTCCTGCACACTCCCACTTGGGTCCTGCACACTATCGATGACCCACACTCCCACTTGGAACCTGCGCACTTTCTATGACGTCATGAGCACATCCAGGGGTGAGCCTGCACACTTCATATGACGTCCTGCACACTCCCACTGGGGTCCTGCACACTTTCTATGACGCACACTTACACTTGGGTCCTGCACTCTTTATATTACGTCCTGCACACTCCAACTTGGGTCCTGCACACTATCGATGACGCACACTCCCACTTGGGACCTGCGCACTTTCTATGATGTTCTGCACACTCCCACTGGGATCCTGCACACTTTCTATGACGTCCTGCACACTCCCACTTGGGTCCTGCACACTTTCTATGGCGTCCTGCACACTCCCACTTGGGTCCTGCACACTATCTATGACACCCTGCACACTCCCGCTTGGGTCCTGCACACTTTATATTACGTCCTGCACACTCCCACTGGGGTCCTGCACACTTTCTATGACGTACTGCGCACTCTCACGGGGGCCTGCACACTTTATATGACGTCCTGCACTCTCCCACTGGGGCCCTGCACACTTTCTATGACGTCCTGCACACTCCCACTTGGTTCCTGCACACTCCCACTTTGGTTCTACACACTCCCACTGGGGACCTGCGCACTTTCTATGACGTTCTGCACACTCTCACTGGGGTCCTGCACACTTTCTATGACGTCCTGCGCACTCCCACGGGGGCCTGCACACTTTGTATGACGCACACTCCTACTTAGGTCCTGTACACTTTATATAACGTCCTGCACACTCCCACTTGGGTCCTGCACACTTTCTATGACTTCCTGCATACTCTCGTTTGGGTCCTGCACACTTTCGATGACGCACACTCCCACTTGGGCCCTGCACACTTTATATAAGGTCCTACACACTCCCACTTGGGTCCTGCACACTTTCTATGACGTCCTGCACACTCCCACTTGGCTCATACACACTTTCGATGACGCACACTCCCACTTGGATCCTGCGCTTTCTTTATGACGTCCTGCACACTCCCGCTGAGGTCCTGCACACTATCGATAACGTCCTGCACACTCTACAAACCTAGCGATTCTGTATGGCATCCTATCCAGTGCTAGTGGAAACCTATCGGTTTGATTGGAGCGTAGCCCTTTTAGCGCTAGGCGACTCGCAGAAGTTATCATGACCCCCACGAACAAACACGGTTGCCCCGCGGCACATAACAGGTGACTCGAGCTGATTTTCTGGTAATCGATACTTGTCCTACCCACCTAAATGTTGGTACCATTTCATACAAGTTTTGATCGTCCATCCCTTGGATCCGCGGGACACACATACATACACACACATCGAGACCAGGGGTGTGCGTTTTTCGTTTTTCAATTTTTCGGCTTTTTCGTTTTTCGCCCTTGTTGGCGAAAAAAATCAATATCGAAAAAAAACGAGAAAGTTTAAATTTTTTTCGGTTTTTTTTTCGGTCTGGAATTCGCTGTTCTGATGCAACTTGCAGTCGGTCCTTCGCTCCCTACAGATGTCTGCAGCAAGTTTGCACACGTCTTTGATTTTATTTCAGAATCATTTCGAGCAGAAGATCTGCCCCTTGCACAACGGTTCCTTCTATTGCATCACTTTCGATTAAAGATTAGACTGATAGAGTCGAAATTTCTTGGCTTTCCTGTTTTTCAGCAGACTAAAACGACTCGGCGCATCTTTTGAGCATGGTCATAATTTTCAGTAACAATCCTCCGAAGAACCAAAAATATAAAATTCGACAGGCACAAACATCACCAATCTAATAACGCTAATCGGTTCCGCATAGCTGATAACCTGCATCGGTACTTCGAAAAAGTTTACGACAATCTTTCTCAATGACTTTTTGCACTAAAATGATAGGCGAGAAGAATTCTATACTCTAAGTGACGAAAATTGGTTTAGCAAGAGCTAGGAATAGCCTAATAACGGACGCAAACAAGCGTTCTGAGGCCGCGGAAACGCATCATATCCCCTTTCCTCCCCTCGACGTAAAGAAATGAACACTCGAGGTTGTGATAACATGGAGTAGTCAAGTCAAGGAAGTACTGATAAGCGAGCTAAACCGCTTGATTGCTTTAGTAGGTATAGCCTAGCTCCCCCATTTTAAGCCGGTCGAAGTAAGGCCTATCGTGCTCATCATGTCCAAATCTCCTTATCCTTGTTATATTTTGCTATGACCGACCGCTCCGCTCCTTACTCCGCCCGGATTCATACGGACAAGATAGGCTTTAGCATCCTTTGTAGCAGTTAATTCCTCCACGCTCAAAAGTCAACGTAAGAAAATGTGGCCCTCTTTTAGCATCAAAACACGGTTCTCGCGTTTTCTTTAAGCATGCCTTGCTGTATAGGTCACCAGAGTTTCCGTAAACGGAAGAGATTTCAAAAGTGAAATCTAGCTCTGGTAAGAAAAACTACTTTACTTCCGCGAGAATTTGGTGCCGGTGGCAAATTATAATCTTGTGAAAGAACGCATGAAAACGAGCCAGGAAAAGCTCCAAAAGAGCCCGAAGTTGCCACTTCGAGCGCAAGGCAAACCCCAAAAGCGCAACACACGCGCACCGACATGAACAAATGAATGCTCGATATCGTGAAATGAGCGATGATTTCCAATTATTAGCCCCGTTCCTCCCTTCATTCTCAACTTCTCTTTTTACTCAGGTCAGCTCGACCAAATCGACTGCAAAAGATTGAAGTTAAAAGCCTCGGACAACTCGTCCACCATGTTTCCTTAGCTCAAACTTTGAGGGACCATAACTCCGTTCCCAGAAGGTCTTCTACGATTTCAGGAACATCATTGGAATCAGCATGGGGCCGTTTTCAAAATAGATGGTGAAACACAAAATTGATTTCTATCGTGAACACTGCCTTTAAGGTCAGGAAAATTCGTTTTCGTTCAAGGTGTTCATGGAAAAGACGTCGAGAATCGCTCTTTGAAGACCCATAATTTTCAAGCGGAGGTCAGCCTAATCAGCCTTAATTTTTCTGCTCCCTCTATCGATCCATACCAAAAAAACTGTGAATAAAAACTTTCTAGGCGAGCAGCATCATGTATAGATCCATCCAGCGAAAGTGGTTGAACGTAACCCCTGTGTAGACACCACGACTCAGTACATGTGGTTGCGTCGTGGCCACTACCGTCCAATAGCGCCGAGAGACTAAGCTACTGGTCAGTGTTGACGACCCGATCGTTCACATTGATATCCCACATGACAGCGCGAGAAATTCACGCAAGAGTGTGCTACGCATGAGGGACTATTTATGTTCGTCTCTGTACAACGTTTGTTCCATTTCGATCTATGACTTGCCCACGATTTTCGACTTCTACGAATTCGGTATTTTTTCATAAAGTTGGGCACGACCTTCGAGCACACAGTTTTGATCAAAAACGTGAAAAAAAACGTGGATGTGATCGTTCAGAGAACCTTTTAGTTTAATTTTCGGTTTTTTTGTTTGTTTTTTTTTTTCGAATTCAAAACCGAAAATTTTTCGTTTTTCCGGTTTCAAAGTTTTTCGCACATGCCTGATCGGGACATAACTGTCTTAAGTATAAGGATGGCAGTGATGCTGATGAATAGGAGAACATCATTGTGCAAGATGTAGTCACCAAGCAATTATGCACGCAACCTATGATGGAGAACAGATAAGACAGAATTTGACGAACACTCACGCTATTCACTGTGACAGAATACCGTCGCATGTCTTCACACAAACACGAAATTATAAATATCTATGGTGTTCCTTGAAGGACCGGGGTCTTATGTTCTGAATGTAAAGACTTGTAGCAAGAGGTATAATAAGCAACATGCTAAGACTACCTCTCCACATACATTGTGTTTCTTCATTGCGAAATAAAGCGAGTGATTGAATAAATAACCATTTTTTGCTATCTGGAGATTCTCACTTCAATTTTCACGAGCATTTGGGTGGCCAGCGGTTGACGAACAGCTCCGAACAACTCGGGGTTGTGTAAAAAACATTCGTTGGTGGATCTGAGTTAAAACCAAGAAGAAACGAGTTGGAAGCTCGATATGCGACCTTCCTTATTCTGGAGTTAGATTGCGACTCCCGCTCCAGAAAATTTCCAGCCTTGCATGGCCGTGAGACATTTCCTCTGGTTCGTGGTTAAATCTAGTGTGTGCCATTGCTGACTCGCGCTGCAGACACGCGACGCATCATTTTCGTGCGAGCTTACGCGCCCGCCCTCATCAGCTGATCATGTAAGTTTTTCTACATTTAGCTTAGTTTTTCCTATTTGTCACGCCATTTTTCACAACTTTTCAGTTTTTAAGTACTAAGATCGTTATGAAACTACCGCTTCACGACCGCTAAAATTTCATTCCAGCATACGCGGGAATCGTCGGCGCCGTAATCGTGGGCATGACTCATGTTCAGGAAAAAAGTTTCAAGAAAAGTAAAACAACAAAAATACAAAAAAGTAAAAGCAGTTTTGACCAGAAATAAAGATTCAAAATAAAAAAAACTCACATTTAAGAGCCTACTTATATAACAGGCAGATAGCACTGAGATAAAAAATAAACATAAATTTCCACTCCAAGCAATTTTTAAAAAGTCAGCTGGGATTAACTGGTCTGATTGTACCGGCTATACTTATGTCGTGTCGAGTCATCGAGTCTCGGTGTCGACTGAACCGGACGATATCGAGTCATTCCACTACTAGATTGTTAGAAAATCTGAAAAACGGAGTCAATCGAAAACTCGATAATTCAAAGAACTGGAAAATCGAGTCAGTCGAAAACTCAATTATTCGAAAAAGATGGAGTCGACGAAGTATAGTAGCGGCCTAGATAGACAGATTAGGTGGTAAGTTCCCGGAGCTTCATCAGATACAATTATATTTTATTCCTAGCACTTATATATCAACGAATCGAAAAGTAAAATCTTAAACAGGACACGTGCAATAATTTTTTTTCAAATTCCAAACAATCATCCGAATCGCTTTCTCTCGAATTCATCGCAATCAAAGGCAGTGTCCACGATAAAAACCATGCCTGAATTTTTGGTGGAGATCGGCAGCTGCGGGGCCTAGCGCAACCCTAGCGTTGAAAAAACTGAGAAAAATGAGCTCGGAACGGTTCCCTACGGTCCCAAAGTTGGACACCCGTCAGCTCTTCACACCCAGATGTACTTTCCACGCCCACCCACGTGAACAAAGGAATGCTCGAGATTGTGATATGAGCGATGGTTTCCGATTAATAGCCCCGTTCTTCCCTTCATTATCAACTTCTCTCTTTACTCAGGTCAGCTCGCATACATCGGCTGCAAAAGACGGAAGTTACAAGCCTCGGACAACTCGACCACCATGCTTCCTTAGCTCAATTGTTGAGGAACCATAACTCCGTTCCTAGAAGGTCTTGTGCGATTTCAAAAACATCATTGGAATCAGCATGGGGCTTTTTTCAAGATAGGCAAAAAAACAGAAAAGCGATTCTTATCGTGAACACTGCCTTTAAGCAACTCGCCATTTAAATTATATGTTTCGTTCGCGAAGCCTCTTACCGTAATTTGTTCTAAAAAAGAATCAACGCTGCAGCATCCAAAACAACGTGTCGTTCTTACGTTTTGATCGAATAACAGTCAAACCGAAATTCCACCGAGCTCAAATAAAAAAAAAAGATTTTTGTTGCCAAACATCCTCACCTCGGAACTCCGAAAACGAACACACATAAACCACAAACTACCGCTTATAAATTCCGTGAAAGTGACGGCGCATAGTTTTACTGATGATGCAAAACCTCCCGCTTGACGTTTTTGAGGAGTTGGGGATAAAAGAGACAATTTTGGAGCTGCGAAATGGTAAGAATCCTCTTATTTGTGTAGAAGATTCTATCTGGTTGGACCTTGCGACCAGCACCAACCACGTAAGCCTTCTGTGAACATTTTCCCAACCATTTTAGATGGTAGTTTGAACCGTTTGTAGCACCTTTTTGTGCTCAGATTCTTTGTAGTTACTTCGATGGCTCTGGAGTGAATTGGCTAGTTGATCTAGAAATTGTTTTACAACCTATCACGGCATCTAAGAAAGCGAGAATTCTTCACCCATCCTGTAATTAGCAAATGGAATAAATATAAGCAGTGAAGAATGGAAATTCACGAGGGAAGAGCAAAGACACCTTAGGAGAAAGCATCGCTGCGAATATGTTGTCTTCGGAAGGATGTTGACAGGGAAGGGAGCAAACGAGGGCGTTTTTTTTTCTCGGCTGAGAAAATCGCAACAGGAATGCAAAAAAGGGAGTGCTGCGACACGCGCGTAAATCATCAGTATTGTGAGAACGATAGCGATCACAGTTACAGGCCATAAAACAGCCAATGTCTCACCGTCGACTGCGTACCACGCGCTGCGCGACCGCACGTGCGTCGGAACAGACGAGTTTTGGCCGCCGCGCGATGAGTTTCGGCCGCCGCGCGGCGGCCGAAACAAACGCGCGGCGGCCAAACTCGTCGCGCGGCGGCCAAAACCCGTCTGCTTCCGACGCGCGTGCGGTCGCGCAGCGCGTGGTACGCAGTCGACGGTGAGACATTGGCCGTTTTATGGCCTGTACCTCATTTATAAGACGGAGATCCCCGCTAACGACAACACAGCCGCCACCGGAGACACCTGACCCATCAGAGTGACAAATCTAGAAGAAGTACATATTTTCGCAATAGTCCACCTGAAATACCATCCTCTTTGAAAGGTATTCGATTTCGTCAGACAGAAAAACAGAAAATATTTCAACGAACGAATTCTTCTGCTGGACTTTACTATGTTTGTCAGCGATGCGACAATCTACGAAAATTCTGTACGGAAATCCAAATTCGTTTCTGTTTCTAAACTTAGCATGAACAATATGGAAACGTTTGTTAGCAGCAGAAAATAAATTGAAAATACAATTGTCTCATTACTTCAACAGATATGTCGTGCGTTCATCAACACAAAGGGGAAAGAGCCCGCTGCTTCGTTACAATTAGATGTCGTACAGCAGTGTTATTAAATCGGCGATAGTGTAGGATTATAGCGGGTCTCGAACCTCAAACATTAGCCGCGTCTGTTGCAAGCTGTTGGCTAGTGTCACAGATATAAACATTTTTCTACCAGTTAGTGTTTCATACGAGCAATTCAGCAGACTAGCGCGTAGGAAAAAGGTCTATCGTTAATGAAACAGGTCATCCAATACACGTCAATTCATCATTTGCTAGACAAGCACAGCTGCAGAGGCAAAAAAGCTCCCAGTTTTCCGAAGGAGTTCTGGCTATGAGGGCTGAACTTACATTAGTCCTTCTAATCTATAAAAGAATTTATTATAGTAAGTATTCGGATTACTGCATAACCTTTATCAATGATTAATTTGATGAGGAAGCTCTTACCATGGCTGAAACAAACAGGAATTATACCGCATCAGGACGATTTCCCTTGAAAACTAAACAATCTTAGACACAGTCGTAATCCGGAAACTTCGGTAATAATTGAATCAGACTTATTAAGACCCGGTTTTATGGAACCTATGAAAACCTGCACTGGAGTTGAATAACAATTTCCTTTGAAGAAAGCTCTCAGTGTATTCACCCTCTCTTCGAAATTCTGGGGCCGTATTCATCATTGAAATGCCGGGTAAATCTCACCCTACTTTTACCTTACCCGGAGCCGATTACTTACTCACCGCGAAACGGCATTAATCATGCACTTACTTACCTGGGTAAGATCCCGCGCAAAATGTGTAGTGTGCAGTCGCCGAAACACTGAATAGGCGTCGTCAACTTGAAATTCTTTCAACGATTCACTTCTTTTTATCCAAGGAGGCTGGAGAGAAGTGCATGGGTTCAGTGATAATTAAAACTTTAAAGTATATCATAAGGGGTCCCTCATACATATATAGAAAATTACATCATTCAAGATTGTTGACTATTCCATTACTTCTAGCGAGATTTTTCCACAAGCACTCTTCGGTTTGTTCTAATCGGTGTTCTACTCTATAATGGATTTTTTTTCTGAGAGTGTCAGGTTGAAGCTAAAGCTCCCCACTACTCTTTTTCGTCTTTTTTTCGATGCAGTTTTTTGAACGAATTTGATGTACAATTCAAAAGCGCTATTCTGTTTCTATCTAAGGTTTTTTTGAGCTCTCAGCTACTCTTGGTGGGTCACGAGTATCAGGGAGAAGTTCGGAAAACTGACAATTCGCAAATAATCTTTGGTAGATGAGAATATTACGTGCACTGTTAGGCTTGAGGTCCAAACTCATTGCACAGAAGTAAATTCTAAATGCGAAAGTATCGAGTACTCTAGCCATGAATTAAATTCGAGCGTGAAGTTCACAAGTTATCATGTTCTAAAAGGAGCGCCAAAGAAAACTAGATAAAGGAGTGACTGCGCTTCTGAATGCCGCACTACTGACATGTGACCTGAGAAATTCAATCGGGCCAAGGAAATTGTTCTCAGAAAACTATTACTTTTGCATCAGGACAGTATAATCTAACTCAGTTACAATTCGGTGAAGAATCGGGCGAGGAGTATAAGGCCGGAAAAGAAATTCTTTAGTTGCATTTTCTGATGCATTCAAAATGTGGTTAAGAAATCAAACGGGCAGAAGGAAAGAAAGTCTACCGCTTCTTCACGACTAACAACAAAATCCTATGAGAACGCGCATGTAATTTTTTTGTCTATGGGGAGAAACTCATTAAATTAATCATTAAAAGGCAGATATAACTTATAAGGAAACGAGTAGTTCAGATTATCGATGAAGATATTGCGCTCAATTGCTGTTTCCGCGATGAGTGCAGCTGCAGCCGGCTGGGAGTAAAATTTACCCGGATCCATACGTCGGGTAAATTTGACTTGGATTTCTACCCGAAATGCCGGATAAGTGCCAGATTCAAAGGAATTTACACTTACCTCGCGGGTAAGTCGTTGATGAATAGGGCCCCTGCAGGCCGCAATGGGCTGGCTTGCAAAGCGGGACATGCTGCTTGAAGGCAGTTTAGGCCGTTGTTATACCAAAACTCTGCGACCGCGACAGGTGCGGTCAACTGTAACAAATCCTGTCAGGACTAGGCCCATACAGTACAAAAATGCTGTCGTAGGAACACTTTGCAGTATGTACCTGTCTAGGTCGCTGTCCGTCACAGTGCAGTGTACTGCGACGGGTGTCAGCGACAGCGACGCAGCCAAATCCAGCATCGTGCCGGGTGTTTCCTGCCCCCAAGCGACAGCGACGGCTGGCCCTTAGCGATTGCATTGTTCTGCGACCGCGACAGGCCTGTCGTGGGGTATAACCATGGTCTTAGCGATTAAAACGGTCGTCGAGTTTCTACCGGAAGTAGAAAGTTGTGTAGTCCATTGCAACAATGTTGAAAAACCGGCTAAAAACGGTCATAAATAGCCCTACATGCCCCCCCCCCGACACATGAATAAGCTTTGCCCGCCCCGCCCACTTCATCGTTGGTTACCAATGAAGTGGCTGGGTCCGGTATAGCCGTGAGGGTATATATGTATGTTCAATTAGCTTCGAGAGCTTCGGCATATCGCTATCAGGTTGGCCCGATGTTTTCCCTTTACTGATGTGCGACCTTTCGATAAATTGCGGTGTGTAAATCGGAAGCTCAACTCTTCCTCTATCTAATGGTATTTATCGTTAGTCAGAATGTTTGCCCTGATTCGAATTTCACATCAGAATGCAGAGGAGGTTCTTTGTTCCGAAAACCTTCGAATGTCCCCCGTTCTCTTCAGTTTACATACCTATCTTGGTGCGTCTGATGCATGGACGATTTTAAACCGTGAATACGAATAATATAACCAAAACGGGTTTACGAAAGTACATCGATGGGGCGAATTCTGCATTCGCCGGACATTTTTGGCCAATGACATTTTCTATCAAGCATATAAATTCCCAATACCCAGCTGATAATGAGCATTCGACTTCATGGTTAAGAACTATAGATGGTATCTTGTCTAAATATTTTTATTTTACCAGTTACCGACCATTTTCTTCAGAAATTCATTTCAAATTTTTTGAGTGTCTGAAAAAATGGTCGATAATGTTCACAGCTGTCAACTACGGAGTTGGCCGCTCCAAAGCCATTGAATGATGAAGATAGGGCCAAAAATGTCATTCTCCGAAAATTTCCGATAAGCTTGAAATTCGTTCCATTGAAGGTTTTTCGCGAATCTGTTTTGGTATCAAAATCTAGTAGTCACGGATTCAAAGGTTATATGCGCTTGAGTAGCCCTGACGGGTAGACAGAAGTGATCGAGCCCCATTGAACGATTTTTGTTACTCAAAACTTCCTCTACGTTTTGCTGTAGAATTCGAAGCAGAACTGGTGTCCTTTCGAACAGTAGTTAACACGATTAGATAGATAGAGAAAGAGGAATACTCGAAGGTATACACGCAAGGTGTACATACTATACTTGATCGGGGACTATCCTAAACGGGGGGGGGGGCACGCAAGATTCAAGACACAAATGAAATGAACCACCGATCTATAAGGCTATCAATCGAAGTATTTCTCTAGAATTTCATCAACAACAATGACTGATAGCAGCTTCAAGCATCTTTAATCAGGTTTTCCATTCATTTCTATGAGATGGTTCATTTCATTTCTGACTTGGATCTTGAGTGGCTTCCCCCGTATAGGATAGTCCCCTTGATCGAAATACAGCAGACCGAGAAGGAGAAATTGACCTAAATTAAAGGCAGTGTCCACGATAAAAACCATGTCTGATTTTTTGGTGGAGATCGGCAGCTGTGGGGCCTAGCGGAACAATTACGTTGAAAAAACTGAGAAAAATGAGCTCGGAACGGTCCCCTACGGCCCCAAAATTGGACACCCATCAGCTCGTCACCCCCAGATGCACTTTCCACGCCCACCGACGTGAACAAAAGAATGCTCGAGATCGTGAGATGAGCGATGATTTCCGATCAATAGCCCCGTTCTTCCCTTCATTCCCAACTTCTCTCTCTACTCAGTTCAGCTCGCATACATCGGCTTCAAAAGACGGAAGTTACAAGCCTCGGACAACTCGTCCACCATGTTTCCTTAGCTCAATATTTGAGGGACCATAACTCCGTTCCCAGAAGGTGTTGTACGATTTCAGAAATATCATTGGAATCAGCATGGGGCCGTTTTCAAGATAGGCGGAAAAAAAGAAAAACGATTTCTATCGTGAACACTGCCTTTAAGTGCTGAACCCTCTGACCTATCCTGATAGAAGCTTGTTAATAGCGTTTAAATGTGCCCGAAATTGGAAAATTTCTCTAAACTTCTGTATGGATTTTGGAACCGGTCAGGTTCTGCTGGGGGCGGAAAAACATTAGGTAGAAGAAGATTCTTTCCGAACGGCATATCACAATTGGCCGGTAGGCTACAGCCAAATTTTTCCAAAAACATACATAACTACATAAAATATAAACAAAATATACTGTATCTGTATGTATTCATAGTCGACTGGCGGAAAACCTCTCCGGCCTAATGTCGTAAAATGGCGTATAGTGTTGAGAACAACTCCCGCCCGAATGGTAGCGCAAAGATTAGTGTAGGAAAAAAGGAGCAGATTCTGTACTCCTTCTAAGAACAGCGTACATCAGAGTTTGAGGAGCTCGATGCGACCTGATTGACCTACGTATGCTCAGAACAACATCTGGATGACGAGTGCGACATACGCTAAAAATACATGACAAGAGAAAAGCAGCGTAACAATAGACTCACAGAACAATGGGATAGCTTCGAAGGAGACTCAGAAGATGGCAGGAGTTCCGCGCACAGTAACTTCGCAATTACGGACCAACACGGATGTCGTCCTCCGTGTGAGGAGCGCCCCCATTGTTTGCCTCCATAGAAGTCTTGAAAGTTCACAACTCTCCACGCTACAAGTCATGCACGCTGACAGCTAATAAGCACTCGTCCAGCCATTTCAGATAACCTACAACTAGAAGTGGCCTTTTCACTCCCCAAAGAGCTATTTGTCATTAATAACGAGTGGACTCCATTCACAGCGAGGACAAATTATGACACAGAAGATCATTCACTGAATAGTGCATAAATGCATCTGTTATGAACTGGTAACAGCTATTCTCGTGTATGCATTCACTTTTACATATGTATCACAAGATATCAGTTTTTGTCAGTAATCCTGGTCGTTTTTAGTGACGAACCAAGAGAAATGGTGGTATGTACATATGGTCTTCTTGTAAAGTTAAGTCTAGCGAATGGACAAGGTCGATCGTTTTGGGACGGCCATGTGGGGGTTGTGACACGCCTGCTAGCGGAGTTTCGATCGCGCGCGACAATCTACCTCTGCAGCTCTGTACAATCACTAGACCGAATTTCGCAAGATGACTCTACATCGCTCGTGTGCATCCTAATAATTAACTCTAAAGGTTTCCTCGAAGTGTGCAGGAAGGTGTCCTTTTGAAAGTTAGCGCAGATTGATCAGCTGTAAATGTGATGTCACGGCCTTACTTCACAACTTTTTCAGTCTCCTTATACAGCCTATCTTCCAGAAAGTAAGCCGGTTGGAGCTGCGCGGGCGGCTGCGCTCGAAGTAGATTACAAGCGAGTTCTCCCTGTGTCTCCAAAAACTATTATTTTATTGCTCGGAATTCTTTGTCTGGTATGCCGTTTGACAAGTCATGAAATAGCAATAGAAAAACCAAAAACTAGTTGGCGAGACTTGGAAAACTCACTTGTGGTCTGATAGCCCAGCGCGGTCGCCAGAGCCTCTCCTACCGGCTTACTTGGTGGAGGCATTACACGATATTTTCTCCTCAGTCTTTCGCATATCAACAGTAATCAGCCGAGTTCCTACTGGAAAGTATTCGCATGGGGAGTGCAGGACTCATTCTCGAAACCAGAGGCGTTACTGTCGGTTGTTACCCAAGTTTGAGGTTCTGCACAACGCGCCTCTCATGGAAGCCCCGCAGTTCGCTGGACGCGTTGCGTGTCTGCTGCGTCGCGGGTCGATGTGACGGCTGCTTAGCATGCCGTCTGCGTCGCGTGCTGGCTGCCCATGGTGGTAATATAAGTGTACGTCATATGTGATGTAATAGAAGATATATAGAGGTGAGTCACATGAGAGACATTTGAGTGTTAGTTACCTGAGGCAATCAAGTGACCTACATCTATAATGCAATTAACTTTTTCTCTTTTTTCTAAGATGGGGCTCGTCGTAACACAAAATTAAAATTCTCGGAGAACGTCTAAAAATTTTATCGAAAAGTTCTAAGTTTTTCTCTGTCAGAAGTCTTGATGAAGTCTTGGAAACGTAATGTATGAAGTGCCAAAGAACCGCTAAGGAGCGCTGCAATTTGAGCCTCGCCAGAAACTATCTGAAGGGGTATGTCCTCCAATCGCTTGCCGGCATGAGCGATTCTGTCACAGAAAAGGACTAAAATTTTTTTCGCTCCGATTGTCAAAGACTGCGTAAATAAAAGTAATTTTGGAAAAGAGCCGAAATCTAAAGGCCATTTCAGTTTTCAGACGCTAAATTACTTCAGTTGCTAAATCTAAGTATCTACCTTCATGAATCAAACTACCTATCACCACACACCACACTGGTAGCTTTCTAGAGTGTTCCTCAGTTTTCCAAAGTGTACGGTTTCCGTTTTCGATTTAGTCTGACGCATGGGCCAGACGGCTGGCCGTACGGAGTATGCGGCCTCACTGAAGAATGGGGTCTCGATTCGCGCGGGGTGATCTACCGTCGCAGCCCCGTCCATTCATCAGACTACAATTATTGCGCTAACTCTAGTCAGACCTTGACTTCGCTTTGGAGGACAATTTTACGCCAAAAAACCCGAGCATTGGTTCTATACCAAACCCTAGCCACTACCCCTAAATCGTTGAATAGAACTCCGCATAAGTGCTCACTTACGTAATTAATACTGCACACTTATTTAACTGTCCGGAGAGACCTATCACTCTAACCACAATGGGGCTATGAACAAATCTACTACTCGTCTCCCGGTTTCTCAACTAATGTGACAAAACCCTCCATGTGGCTGCAAATAAGAGGAAGAAGATAAGCGCTCAAGGTTTTGTCAAACTACTCAGGAAGCTGCCACAGAGCTGCCGCTTTTTGCCCGAAAGCATGCTCCAACTAGATTCATATCCGCAGGGTACCAAGATGCACAGTAATCAAGAAATTATGTCTGAAATCATTTTTGAACAAAAAAGTGAAAAACAATTTTGAGTAGAGCAAAAGTGTGGAAGCAATAAGTAGAGTTGTGCTGGGAGCAGCAAAGTTCAAAAAGTAAAGCCGAATGGTTCCTGAATAAGAAAAGTGTGTTGCTTCTTACAAAATCGATTTGTTCTTGCATGAGCAGAATCGATGGTTTTGGTCTGAGTTTGTTCACAAAAGTTGTGGTCAGACGTGGTCAAACGAAACAAAGTTAGGGTGGAGTTCCAATGTGATGGTATCGTCGTTCTCTAGTCGGCGGGTAGCCGCTTCGCATTCGGGGTTAAACGTGTCAAGCGTGTGGAGTGGCGCCGTCATGGAAAAACACGACCGGTATAGCGCAGCGTTTCATTTTCTCTAAGGCAAGTACTCTATTCTCATCTTTCTTTTCCATTTCTTTCCTTTCCATTCTCTTTGCTCATCTTCTTAAAGGCAGTGTCCACGACCCTCGGTTTTTGGCCGGAAACCAAAAGTTCAGGGTCTTATTGGAACACTGGGGTCGAAACTGCGAACGAAAACGAGCCCGAAAAAGCTCCATACGGCTCCGAAGTCCGCTCGCGCTAGCCCTTCCGCTCGCGGTCGAGTTTTTTGAGGAACAGTTTGGTCCTCTTCCACATAACATTGGAGCGCGAGCGCGGCTGAGTTTTAGCATTGGGGCGCATTTTCGCACGCTGTCCGGTTTAGGCCCATGCCCGAGCAACTCATCCACCGTTGAAGAGCTGATTTTGGACGTTTCGAAGAGTTTTCCATAAATCTTTCCTCACTGATGAAACAGTCAGACTCTAAACCCTCGTTTTCTGGTGGAAACTCGAAAACGATTTTATCGTGGACACTTCCTTTAATAAATGCCTGATAACGTTCTAATAGTTACTCGTGTTCGAATTTTGCGTATTTGGCAGCTAGTTTGTGTTTATATCCAACGCTGGATGGTTTTTAATTTTAGAAAAGCGCAGAAACGGCGATAATTCCATGAATCCTGTTTTTATACAAATATAACATACATATAAAAAGATGAGGAAAAGGATGGAATAGATAGAAAGGAAAAAGAGAGGCGGGGAAGGAGTGCTGGGCAAGGGAAAGCGAAACGCTGCGGCATATCGATCTTTTTCAAAGACGGCGCCACCCCACACGCCCGACACTCGCAACCCCGAATTCGACGCGGCTACCCGCCGTCTAGAGAACGACGATATACGAAGCACTCCACACTTATACTATGTACTTTCGCGCTTTAAAGGTATTTCGCATAAGGCCAAACGAAACTGGGATGTGAGTCAGCGGGATTGATATTATACTTATAGATCCTATCAGGGATGTGTGTAAATACGACTAACGACTATGAATTTAACGACTAACGTGCTTTTTGGATGTTACGTCAGACGACTAATGACTAACGAAACAAAAAATGACTTTCCATAATGCGCTCTTAGCTATTCCATATTTTACTATTTTCCAGCAATTTGATATTTAAGAAAGTAGCCTTATGCAGGTCTTCGCGATAAATTTAACTTCCAATATCCCCACGATTTACAGAAGGTCTGGTGCCCTATATAGCGGAGCACGCTTGAAAAGGACGCGAAAGTCGCGTTTCTGAGCCAAGATAGGTTCTCCCTTGTTTACCTTGAATTTTGAGCGCGGAGGAATTGACCGCTATGAAGGATGATAGCATTCAATGCAATCAAGCGATCAGCTCATTTATCAGCACTTCCTTGACCTGATCATTTCTGTAATCCGAGTCCTCATCTGTTTATATCGAGGGGGCGGATCTGGAGCACGGGGCGGCTCTGGTACTGTGCTTATCTGGACCAAATTCCGGTCCACAATTGCGTCTCGACACGCTTTGCGACCGCACGCGCTCGAGTCAGTCGGGTTTCCAGCGCCAAAGCCGACTCGATGTGGCTTTTTTATACAGTTTTCTCCAATTTTTCTTAGTTTCCAGTTTTCAAAACCCACCTAGAGTCAGCAGATCGGCGGCTGCTGCGCTGGAAGCTCTTCTGACTCGGGAGCGTGCGGTCGCAAAGCATGTCGAGACGCAAATTCGGACCGAAATTCGGCCCAGATAAGCACAGTACACCAAGGGTCTGCCGAGAACGCGTCGTGGACGTACGCTACGGTACTAGCGGGCCAATTAGAGGACCATTGCCGGACCGTGTTTTGTGCAATTGAAGATAAACAGAGTATAATTTCACATTATGGGAACAAGCTCCAAACCACGCACGCTCTCTGCTCGCTGGGCAAAGAACCGTTAAAGGCAGTGGTCACGATGAAAAACGTTATCGAAAAAACTACAAAAATCAGCTTAGATCAAAAACAGCTGAAAAACTATGAAGGTAGCGCGGTGAAAAACGGGCTAGAATTAGAGTTTCTAAGGCCCAAAGATGCCAGTTCGTGCACACGTGCACAGCGCCGCCCAAAAAGATCGCAGTCTCATGCCGAGCAGTCAAAAATCATCGACATTCAGAGGAAGAAATAAATGCAAATTTACCTAATAAAAACAGTTGAACAATGAAAGCAAGCACTTCAGTCAATGTTTTTGACTAGATGAGTACATAAATCCAAAGGTTCATTGATTGGAATTCAATTTCAAGCCAGCTGATGTTCTTGATATTAGAGATCATCGATGCCGATGATGTGGAGTGGGCTCGCCCGCCATCAAAAGACAAGAAAGTTCAGGCTTCAAATTCGGCACAAAACCGCGGTTTTTTCGCAATTTTTTCTCATAAGACCTACTACTCTGATTCCAGGAAATAGCGCAGAGAGGCAATTTCTGCATCGAAAAAATCGAAGAGTTCAAGATTCCCTCGGTTTCCCAAAATGCATTTTTTCTCGCCTAATAAAAAGGTCAAAAATGATTGGCACATGCCCTTGAGTATTACGTTTTCATTCATAATTTTTGATTATGTATTTGTTGGTTTACAACTCAAACTAGGTTCTCCAATAATGACTATTTTGTGTGTTTATTGACCATGAATGTTTGGGAATGCATACATCTCTTCATGCCTGCCTTCTTTTTCTATTCATAAGAACTTTTTCGGCCTAAATTGTGCTTGATGTAAAGCCTAGATTTGTAACGACTAACTATTAACGACTAATAAGTGATTTGGTTGGTTGAATGACCAACCACTAGCGAATTACAAAAATTATATTTCGCACATTCCCGGAACCTATATATTGGGAATGTCCAATGTCGAGCAATTTTCAAAAAAAATCAATTAGGATGAAAATGGCTTAACTCTTACCACATTTCTGATGCAGTAGCCACAGCGGGTGTGGATAGCTTGCCAACGAGTGGTGAGGAGGGTCGTGAAAATTCTCGTGGAAAAACGAAAATTTGGAGGGGGGACCGTGAATTTTCGTGAAGGAGAATATATCGAATTCATTGGAAAAAGACAAGAGCGTAGAAGGATATGTAGAAAAGTGGCTTCTGCGGATTAAAAAGGGAATCGCAACTGTTTGCAAGCTGAAAAGAACCAGTTCCCAGTCCATTCAACTGATTTCAATCCCCTTGTAAGCGGAAGTTTGCTGTGCTTCATCTTCAAAATCCACTATAAGACGTACGACCCCCCATTAAAAACCAAAATTTCAACTACAAAAAATCAGCTGAAATCCGCATAGAATTCCTCACAAATGGTCACATGTTCTTTTTCCTAACCCAACTTCCCACAAGGATTCGGTCGAAGTAAAGTGGTGGACGTTGGCAAGCCACGTTGGCAAATCGCAGGGTTTTTGCCATCACTATCCAACGGGTGGCATCCCTTCAGCCAAAGGATTTCCGACCACCAAGGGTTCAGACTTTGAGGTATTTGGACAGTGTTGGTTTGCACAGAGCTTTTTCTCCCAGCTTCTCAAACTTCCGAAATAATAATACTTAAAAATATGTAAGGCGCCATAAAGGGCGCCACGTCCGGACGCCATTGTGGGAAGGGCGCGAGGCCTGGACGCATTCTATTATTGCCATAACACCCTTGGTCGTTCTTGTTAATTCTTCGCCCGTGTGGAGGCGAATCGGTATTTTTCGAATTCTTCTAATGAATTATTACTGAAAAATAACATCATCAAATAAGCAAAAAGTAAAAATAATGATTACAATCTTCAATGCGTAAACGACTACAGGAGCAAATACCCGAAGTCGCCTTTTTTTAATCTCACAAACTAGCTAAAATTAAAATTTGTCTTTTGGTGAGGACTTTTCTCCTAGGCCAACAACTTTTTCGATTTTAGGAAAGGAGGGAAACTCTGGCGTTTGGCTAAGTTGAACAGGGTAAAAAAATTAGACGTGGACATTTTATCCGGAGGCCTTTGTAATCCAGTTAATCACACATGTGTAAAATACAAGGTATAGCAAAAAATATATTCGCATAAAATGCACTGATCGTGGGGCTACGGGCGGACTGCTTTTTTATACAGTTCCATTTTATTGTTTTTTCTTTGATTCTATCCGGAATCTTTGAATGAAATGGGACCGAATTTTTCCTGAAGGGGGGGGGTCGTTATAATTTCCCATATTTTTGGGCGCGGACCGAACTCCGAGGGGGGGTCGTAAGTATTTTGCGGCCTTTGTCAACGGGCTGCTGGACCCTGCACTTACTTTCTATAAGATATCCGAAATTCAAAAATCGTCGGCTTTAACTAGAGAAAAACTAAAAAATCCGGTGTGTTTTGAAGAGTGTCCACAGCCTTTAGGACAGTCCTATGTATGTACAGCCTGTGACTGACATACAAAATTTACACAATAAAGAAGCGGTCGTGTAGCATGCATGTGATTGAACAATAGCGAAGATCTTTTTGCAGGACCCGGAAAAAATAAAAAGCCCTAGCCGATGATGTCTCCGGCTTTGACAAATGACCACTGAACTGGTTATTAGACATGTTCATCGCAATATTACAGCACTCGATTGTGGACGATGGTGGAAGATGACGAACAGCCACTATTCTCAACCGCGGAGCCATCAAATGGCATGTATTAATGTCGTTTGCAAGATAAACTGCTATTTGTGTGAGCGAAATAAACCATATTTACGTACTAGACGCCCATTAGAGAGTGCCCTGACAGCAATCACTCCACTCCAGCTGTTGATTCACGGGAAGTGATAAAATTGAGCCGATGAGGATAGGTGATCATTGCCTGCTTATGGCTGCACAATCATTTATGAAAGCAATGAGGATATTCATTTGCTTTATGGGACCGGATGGGGGTTAGCATTTAAGACTAGAGGGCTGTATGCACAGCACACTTAACAGGCATACACCCAAACGTATCACCAGATCGCATAGAATGCTTACTGAGTTACGGATATTTGATCGCAGTTGCAGGTTCTATAGCACAGCAACAATCGAAACACATTTGCACACGAACGAAGATGGATAACACCGCGAATGCTATACACAAAGGTTCAACTTCATCATAGCTTTGTAAAACGAGACAATCACTCCGCTTCATTTTTGTGAGTATTTATCTACCTTCGGCTTCTGATAGCCAGACTTAGCATATCCCGCTAGTGATAACTCCTTCATCAGACGTCTTAAACAGTGGGCTGCTACGTTAAAGGCAGCGTTTACGATGATCATCCTTGTTGACTTTCCACAGTGAAATGATAGGCGAGAAGGATCTTAGGCTCCCAGTGTTGAAAGAACGGTAGAAAACGAGCCAGGAGCGGCAAAATAACGGCTGCAAACAAGCGTTTTGGTGCCCCAGACACGCCTGGTGCCCCAGATCCGCCCCCTCGGAATGAACAAATGAAGACTCAGATTATAAGAATGATCAAGTCAAGAAAGTGCTGATAAGTGAGCTGATCGCTTCTCTGCACTGATAGGTATCATCCTTGTAGCGGTCAATTCCTCCACGCTCAAAAACCAACGTAAACAAGAGAGGGCCTATTTTTGCCCAAAACAGCGTCTTTCGTATCCTTTTTAAGCATGTCTTGCTATATAGGGCACCAGACCTTTCGTAAACCGTGGAGATATCGGAAGTAAAATTTATCGTGAACACTGCCTTTGAAGTAAAGTTGCACACGAACGAAAATTTCGAAAGATTTTTCGAAATTTTTTTTCGTTCGTTTTCGTTCGTTCGAAAATTCGTCGAACGAAATTTTTTCATTTTTCGTTCGTTCGAAATTTCGTCGAACGAAATTTTTTCAAATTTCGTTCGTTCGAAATACTTTTGAACAAATATCCAAAAAAAATTCGAAATTTCCGACGAATTTCGAAAAAAGTCCGAATTTTTCGACGAATTTCGAAAAAAATACGAAATTTCGAAAAAAATCGAAATTTCGATTTGTTTCGAAATTCGTTCGTTTGAAAATTTTTTCGAAGGAATTTGTTTCAATTTTCGTTTGTTCGAAATTTTTCCGAGCAAAATTTTTCTTTTTTCGTTCGTTCGAAAATATTTCGTACGAAAAAATTTCGATTTTCGTTTGTTCGACATTTTTTTTCGAAATTGTACAACTATACTTTAAAGGCAGCGCCCGCGCAAAAAAACCACATCTGTGTTTTTTTTCTTAAACCAATGTTTGAACCAAGTGGAGATAATTGGCGAAGCTTGAGACCTCAATGTTGCGTATTCATAATGCTGTAGGCTCTTGAGAACTGATCTGTTATCTGAAAAGGCGTTTTCCTGGTCGATCATCTAACACGATAATCAGAAGTGCAACGACAGGCTCCGACAGGCCGCCGAAATTCAAATTTCTATATTCTTTATTCCGAGAGATCCTCGAGTTCGGACGTGTGTATTGAAAGCTTCTTATTTTTAGAGGATTGTTGGCAGCAGGAAGGCGAAAAGAATGGCGGAACCTAAAACGTTAAAGGCAGTGGTCACCACGAAAACGTTATCGAAAAATCTACAAAAATCAGCTTAGATCAAAAACAGCTGAAAAACTATGAAGGTAGCGCGGTGGAAAACGGGCTAGAACTAGAGTTTCTAGGGCCCAAAGAAGCCAGTTCGTGCACATGTGCACAGCGCCGACGAAAAAGATGCCGAGCAGTCAAAGATCATCGACATTTAGCGGGAGAAATAAATGCGAGTTTACCTAATAAAAACAGTTGAGCAATGAAAGAAATCACCCCAGTCAATGTTTTTGACTAGCTTTGCACATAAATTCGAGGATTCATTTTTTGAAATTCAATTTCAAGCCAGCTGATATTCTTGATATGAGATGTCATCGATGCCGATGATGTGGAGTAGGCTCGTCCTCCATCAAAAGACCAGAAAGTTCAGGCTTCAAAATATATATATATATATATATATATATATATATATATATATATATATATATATATATATATATATATATATATATATATATATATATATATATATATATATATATATATATATATATATATATATATATATATATATATATATATATATATATATATATATATATATATATATATATATATATATATATATATATATATATATATATATATATATATATGTATATATATATATATACATATATATATATATATAACATTGGCAGGGATTCTAAAGAGACTTTATGTTCCCCATTGGAGGTTGGCGCAAACTCGGTGCACCTATGTTATAGCATATGGCACCGAGTTTGCGCCAACCTTCAACAAAAGAACGCGAAGTCTCTTCAGGATTCATGCCGACGTTATATATATATATATATATATATATATATATATATATATATATATATATATATATATATATATATATATATATATATATATATATATATATATATATATATATATAACAGTGATTTTTTATTGATTTTTTCTTGTAGGTCTTACTACTCGATACCCAGAAAAGGGTTTAGAGAGAAAAAGGCGACAAGCATATTTGATCGCGACCACTGCCTTTTAGGGGGCTAAACTAATTTGGCCGCTGAAATTTCCGACATTTGTGTAATACACAAGACACACCGGACAGACATGAGAAAAAGAAAGCTGAATGCTCCGGGATCCTCGAACGAGTTTTCTTCAAAACTTGAGTGTTTTGGTGGCCTCTCGGCGATATATGACAACCTTGCAAGTCTACCTGCGCAAAATTATGAAAAAAATGAATACGGTTTTTTGCGAAAACGCTGCCTTTAAGTACAAGTAAAGAAATTGTACACACACGGAAAACCACCAGCAAGCCTATTTTTTACATTTTTTTGATGAGACAAGAATACCACTATTCCGAGGTAAACCAGGGGGAGGCACTCCAAAAAGCTCCATTCGGGAGCAGAAGTCGATGTCAAAGAAATTCTGAAGCAGCGAAAACCTCTTGATGTTCGTCCCACATTCATTTTCGTGATTTGGTGCTGAAGTGCAGGGAGTATTCAATTCTTTTCATGAAGGCGTAACGCGTAGCGTAGTTCTCTCATGGAATCTGCTACTTTCGATTCCCTTTTTAATCGTTTCTCTTCTGTGGTATGACCTTTTTCTGCGAATGGTGACTGCTCACGGCTGTCTCGGTCGGATGGTCTTCTATTCTACGGAAAAGGAGCTCCAAGTATGTCCAATATCCAGGACCTGTTTAATTCTCATGATTACAGCTTAATAGGTTCAGCTGTGGGGCTCAAACTTTGTGAATGTTCTCAAAACTTTGCCCCAGTAGAGAGGCCGAAGAAAATAGAACGTGATTTCTGAAAATTTAGCTTCCTGGCAAAAGTAACGATTTGGTAATGGTGAGAAAAAGCTCCAAAAATATCTTGAAATATCTTAAAAAATGATTTGGCGTGAAATAGCCTGGAAAAATAAAAAAGCTAAGAAATGAAGTGAAATATCCGAAAATGCGATTTGGTGGTCGATCCTTTCACAAGCTTCCCCGTTAAACTTATCAAAACGAAATCAAGCACGATATGGAATGGAGCTCACCTAGCTCGACCTATGCTGATTAACTTATTGAAGCTTTCAGAGTGGCTTAATGTTTCCGTTTTGCGCTTGATTTTGTTTTGATAAATTTACGAAGAAGCTTGTGAAAGGGTCGACCACCAAATCTCATTTTCGTTTATTTCACTTCATTTTTTAGCTTTTTTATTTTTCCAGGCTATTTTACGCCAAATCATTTTTTAAGATATTTCAAGATGTTTTTGAAGCTTTTTTTCACCATTATCAAATCGTTACTTTTGCCAGTAAGCTAAATTCTCAGAAATTTCACATATTTTTTCTCGAAGGCTCCCTTTCTGACTTCAATTTTGCTCTACGATTTCCATTTTGGAATGATGAAACATGTAACAGACGTTATTGTCGTATGAGTACAACTTTTAAAACCTATGACCCAAAATATTAAAAAATACCACTCATTGCCGCATTTTGTGCAACATGTGAGAACTCAATATTATTGATCATCAATATTTGATCTTGCATGATGCGAAGAATTTCCCAAACAAGTGACTTAGAGCCATCAACACTCCTCGCCGCATTTTGTGCAAAAAGCGCGAAATTCGATAATACGTGGAGGAAATGACCGCTACAAGGATGATACCTATCAGTGCAATGAAGCGATCAGCTCACTTATCAGCACTTCCTTGACTTGATCATTCTTATATTCTGAGTCTTCATTTGTTCATTCCGAGGGGCGGATCTGGGGCACCAGGCGTGTCTGGGGCACCAAAACGCTTGTTTGCAGCCGTTATTTTGCCGCTCCTGGCTCGTTTTCTACCGTTCCTTCAACACTGGGAGCCTAAGATCCTTCTCGCCTATCATTTCACTGTGGAAAGTCAACAAGGATGATCATCGTAAACGCTGCCTTTAACGTAGCAGCCCACTGTTTAAGACGTCTGATGAAGGAGTTATCACTAGCGGGATATGCTAAGTCTGGCTATCAGAAGCCGAAGGTAGATAAATACTCACAAAAATGAAGCGGAGTGATTGTCTCGTTTTACAAAGCTATGATGAAGTTGAACCTTTGTGTATAGCATTCGCGGTGTTATCCATCTTCGTTCGTGTGCAAATGTGTTTCGATTGTTGCTGTGCTATAGAACCTGCAACTGCGATCAAATATCCGTAACTCAGTAAGCATTCTATGCGATCTGGTGATACGTTTGGGTGTATGCCTGTTAAGTGTGCTGTGCATACAGCCCTCTAGTCTTAAATGCTAACCCCCATCCGGTCCCATAAAGCAAATGAATATCCTCATTGCTTTCATAAATGATTGTGCAGCCATAAGCAGGCAATGATCACCTATCCTCATCGGCTCAATTTTATCACTTCCCGTGAATCAACAGCTGGAGTGGAGTGATTGCTGTCAGGGCACTCTCTAATGGGCGTCTAGTACGTAAATTTGGTTTATTTCGCTCACACAAATAGCAGTTTATCTTGCAAACGACATTAATACATGCCATTTGATGGCTCCGCGGTTGAGAATAGTGGCTGTTCATCATCTTCCACCATCGTCCACAATCGAGTGCTGTAATATTGCGATGAACATGTCTAATAACCAGTTCAGTGGTCATTTGTCAAAGCCGGAGACATAATCGGCTAGGGCTTTTTATTTTTTCCGGGTCCTGCAAAAAGATCTTCGCTATTGTTCAATCACATGCATGCTACACGACCGCTTCTTTATTGTGTACATTGTGTATCTCAGTCACAGGCTGTACATACATAGGACTGTCCTAAAGGCTGTGGACACTCTTCAAACCACACCGGATTTTTTAGTTTTTCTCTAGTTAAAGCCGACGATTTTTGAATTTCGGATATCTTATAGAGAGTAAGTGCAGGGTCCAGCAGCCCGTTGACAAAGGCCGCAAAATACTTACGACCCCCCCCTCGGAGGTCGGTCCGCGCCCAAAAATATGGGAAATTATAACTACCCCCCCCCTTCAGGAAAAACTCGGTCCTTCTGTATTTCATTCAAAGATTCCGGATAGAATCAAAGTAAAAACAATAAAATGGAACTGTATAAAAAAGCAGTCCGCCCGTAGCCCCACGATCAGTACATTTTATGCGAATATATTTTTCGCTATACCTTGTATTTTACACATGTGTGATTAACTGGATTGCAAAGGCTTCTGGAGAAAATGTCCACGTCTAATTTTTTTACCCTACTCAACTTAGCCAAACGTCAGAGTTTCCCTCCCTTTCTAAAATCAAAAAAGTTGTTGGCCTAGGAGAAAAGTCCTCTCCAAAAGACAAATTTTAATTTTAGCTAGTTTCTGAGATAAAAAAAGGCGACTTCGGGTATTTGCTCCTGTAGTCGTTTACGCATTGAAGATTGTAATCATTATTTTTACTTTTTGCTTATTTGATGATGTTATTTTTCAGTTATAATTTATTAGAAGAATTCGAAAAATACCGATTCGCCTCCACTCGGGCGAAGAATTAACGAGAACGACCAAGGAAGTTATGGCAATAATAGAATGCGTCCAGGACTCGCGCCCTTCCCACAATGGCGTCCGGACGTGGCGCCCTTTATGGCGCCTTACATATTTTTAAGTATTATTATTTCGGAAGTTTGAGAAGCTGGGAGAAAAAGCTCTGTGCAAATTCCAACACTGTCCGAATACCTCAAAGTCTGAACCCTTGGTGGTCGGAAATTCTTTGGCTGAAGGGATGCCACCCGTTGGATAGTGATGGCAAAAACCCTGCGATTTGCCAACGTGGCTTGCCAACGTCCACCACTTTACTTCAACCGAATCCTTGGGGGAAGTTGGGTTAAGAAAAAGAACATGTGACCATTTGTGAGGAATTCTATGCGGATTTCAGCTGATTTTTTGTAGTTGAAATTTTGGTTTTTAATGGGGGGTCGTACGTCTTATAGTGGAATTCGAAGATGAAGCACAGCAAATTTCCGCCTACAAGGGGATTGAAATCAGTTGAATGGATTGGGAACTGGTTCTTTTCAGGTTGCAAACAGTTGCGATTCCCTTTTTAATCCGAAGAAGCCACTTTTCTACATATCCTACTACGTTCTTGTCTTTTTCCAATGAATTCGATATATTCTCCTTCACGAAAATTTCACGATCCCCCCTCCAAATTTTCGTTTTTCCACGAGAATTTTCACGACCCTCCTCACCACTCGTTGGCAAGCTATTATACATTGGACCCGAATCGAAAAACGGATATCCGAATCATTATAAAAACGATGGTAGCGGATTTCCGATTCATTCGAATGAATTCAAAATAAAAGCACCGCTAATCCGGTACTACTTGCTACCTTTCGGGATCCATCCGAATGCACTCGGATATCGACAAACATGGTTTTCGGAATGATTCGGATATTCGTTTTTCGATTCGGGTCCAATGTATACAAGCTATCCACACCTGCTTGACCCTGAGTAAGTGTCTGGGAGTGGCTACTGCATCAGAAATGTGGTAAGAGTTTAGCCATTTTCACCATAATTGATTTTTTTTATTGCTCGACATTGGACATTCCCAATATATAGGCTCCGGGAATGTGCGAAATATAATTTTTGTAATTCGCTAGTGGTTGGTCATTCAACCAACCAAATCACTTATTAGTCGTTAATACTTAGTCGTTACAAATCTAGGCTTTAAAATAAAGCACAATTTAGGTCGAAAAAGTTCTTATGAATAGAAAAAGAAGGCAGGCATGAAGAGATGTATGCATTCCAAAACATTCATGGTCAATAAACACACAAAGGGCAGGAGGGGGCATGTGCCCATCATTTTTGACCTTTTTATTAGGCGAGAAAAAAGCAATTTGGGAAACCAAGGGAATCTTGAACTCTTCGATTTTTTCGATGCAGAGTTTGCCGCTCTGCGCTGTTTCCTGGAATCAGAGTAGTAGGTCTTATGAGAAAAAATCGCGAAAAAACCGCGGCTTTGTGCCGAATTTGAAGCCTGAAATTTCTTGTCTTTTGATGGCAGACGAGCCCACTCCACATCATCGGCATCGATGATCTCTAATATCAAGAACATCAGCTGGCTTGAAATTGAAGGTCAATCAATGAACCTTTGGATTTATGTACACATCTAGTCAAAAACATTGACTTGAGTGCTTGCTTTCATTGTTCAATTGTTTTTATTCGGTAAATTTGCATTTATTTCTTCCTCAGAATGTCGATGATTTTTGACTGCTCGGCATGAGACTGCGATCTTTTTGGGCGGCGCTGTGCACGTGTGCACGAACTGGCATCTTTGGGCCCTAGAAACTCCAATTCTAACCCGTTTTTTTTGAAGCGCTTTCTCCATAGTTTTTCAGCTGTTTTCCATCTAAGCTGATTTTTGTAGTTTTTTTCGATTAAGTTTTTCATCGTGACCACTGCCTTTAACTTCAGCGGGGGGGGGGCACTGTTGTATCGCACCTGGCCACGCCCATTTTTCCGTGCAGCAATCCTGATTTTGGCAGGGGATGGAAACCCCGGGTGATGCTCAAATTTAGCGCGGCACGGTAAAATGGGCGGGTCCAAGTGCATCCAGCCATAGTGCCCCCCCCCCACCGCTAAGATAGCACCCTGGTTGGTTGGAGACATTTCACCTCTGGACCAGGGGTGTGCGTTTTTCGATTTTTCAGTTTTTTCGTTTTTCGCATTTTTTGGCGAAAAAAATCAATATCGAAAAAAACTAAAAAGTGTAAACTTTCTCGGTTTTTTATTTCGGTCTAAAATTTGCGTTTCTGATGCGACTTACATCCGATTATTCACTGTCTACAGACGTCTGCAGCAAGTTTGGACTCGTCTTTCATTTGATTTCAGAATCATTTCGAGGCAAAAGCATATGGCTAGATCCGCGGCCTGTTTCCTTAAGATAAAACGAGTAAATTCGAACCGCGGCTGGCGTGGCGGTTTAAATTTCAATCTCTGAGAATTAAACCGCCGCGCCACCCGCGATTTGAATTTAAACTTTTTTTCTTGAGGACACAGGCCACGGACCTAACTGTATGGATGATCCGCCCCTTGTACAACGGTTCCTTCTACTACATCACTTTCGATAAAAAAATTAGACTAATTGGGTCGGAAATTCTCGGATTTCCTGTTTTTGATCAGACCAAAACGACTACTGCGCATCTTTTGAGCATGGTCGTAATTTTCGGTAACAATCCTCCGAAGAATCAAAAATCTAAAATTCGACAGGCGGAAACATCATCAATCTAATAACGCTAATCGATTCCGCATAGCTGATAACCTTCATCGGCACTCTAAAGGCAGCGTTTACGGTAATCATTCTCGGAGACTTCCCACAGTAAAATGATACGCGAGAAGATTTCTATGCTCTCAGTGTCGAAAAAGCGGTTTAAAAAGAGCTAGGATTTTCAAAATAACGGCTGCAAACAAGCGCTCTGAGGTCACCGAAACGCCTCATGACCCCTCCGTCTCGGACAGTACGAAAGGATGATACCTATCAATGCAATCAAGCGGTTTAGCTCGCTTATCAGTACTTCCTTGACTTGATTATTTCATGTAATCACAACCTCGAGTGTTCATTTCTTTACGTCGAGGGGGCAGAAAGGAGGCATGAGGCGTTTTGGTGACCTCAGAGCGTTTGTTTGCAGCCGTTATTTTGCCAATCCTAGCTCTTTTTAAACCGCTTTTTCGACACTGAGAGCACAGAAATCTTCTCGCGTATCATTTTACTGCGGAGAGTCTCCGAGAATGATTACCGTGAAGGCTGCCTTTAGAGTGCCGATGCAGGTTCTCAGCTATGCGGAATCGATTAGCGTTATTAGATTGATGATGTTTCCACCTGTCGAATTTTAGATTTTTGGTTCTTCGGAGGATTGTTACCGAAAATTACGACCATGCTCGAAAGATGCGCAGTAGTCGTTTTGGTCTGATTAAAAACAGGAAATCCGAGAATATCCGACCCAATTAGTCTAATTTTTTATCGAAAGTGATGTAGTAGAAGGAACCGTTGTACAAGGGGCGGATCATACATACAGTTAGGTCCGTGGCCTGTGTCCTCAAGAAAAAAAGTTTAAATTCAAATCGCGGCTGGCGCGGCGGTTTGTTTCTCAGAGATTGAGATTTAAACCGCCACGCCAGCCGCGGTTTGCATTTACACGTTTTTTCTTAAGGAAACAGGCCGCGGATCTAGCCATATGCTTTTGCGCGAAATGATTCTGAAATCTAATGAAAGACGAGTCCAAACATGCTGCAGACGTCTGTAGACAGTGAATAATCGGCTGTAAGTCGCATCAGAAGCGCAAATTTTAGACCGAAATAGAAAACCGAAAAAGTTTACACTTTTTAGTTTTTTTCGATATTGATTTTTTCGCCAAAAAACGCGAAAAACGAAAAAACTGAAAAATCGAAAAACGCACACCCCTGGTCCAGAGGTGAAATGTCTCCAACCAAACAGGGAGCTATCTTAGCGGGGGGGGGGGCACTATATCTGAATGCACTTGGCCCCGCCCATTTTACCGTGCCGCGCTAAATTTGATCATCACCCAGGGTTTCCATCCCCTGCCAAAATCAGGATTGCAGCACGGAAAAGTGGGCGTGGCCAGGTGCGATGCAACAGTGCCCCCCCCGCTAAGATAGCACCCAAACTGATAAGGAATTCGGATATTGTTGGTAGATATTGTTTAGAAAATCCAAAGACTTTGATCGTATCCTTTAACAACTACTCATAGACAGTGATAAATGTTTTTTGAATACTCTGATGATATAATGTAGAATGGAGGAACGGTATACAGCTTCGGGTTCCAAACGGCTCATTTTTCTTAGAACCCGATGACAAGTCTTAACACTCTGATAAGCATCACAACGTAGCTTGATATGGTGGTTATCAATGCGTGATCACGTTGTGACGTGCTTATCACGTGCACAGCCGGTATAAAAGGCGCCTCTTCTCACTCGACTCCTCATTCGGCATTCTGATGCCGGCCCTGGAAAGTGACTTTGAGTCCCTCTCCGGAGGGCAGCATATTTTAGACCGCTGGGGGATAGGGGTATCCTCTCGGCTGGGGGAAGGGGGCGGTTTTTGCCGCGATCCGCGGGGAGGGTGATTCCTCACCGCAAACCGCGGTGAAGATTACGCCCATATCGTGGACCCAGGCGGGGACCTTCTCCGCCGTGGGACCGCAACAACCCGGGGCGACATGCTTTTAGTGAGTATTAATATGAATAACCCGTGAAGTCAATGACGTCATCGTTCGGCTGCTCGTTGGGGTCTCCCGCTAGTTATTTAGGTAGTGTCCCAACCGTGATTGTGACGTCATCACGAGCGTCGCGATTCTGTACTCCCGCTGCCCCTTATCGTATGACTACGCGTAGGTCTGCGTATTTTTTCGAAATCAGAGCAACCCCCCGTCATTTTTTCCCAAAATCCAAAATTTTTGCGATCTTCCCTACCTGGAGCGCCATTTTTGCGATCCCTCCTCCGCGAGTCCGGTCAGTTTATAGCTGATTACTAGAGGTGTCAGACGCCAAAAATTTGTTCAGTAGTTGAGTCCAAGCGCCTAAAACCGAATGCTACTACCCTTTCCTTGGGGACCAAAAGTATTCGAGACTTTATGGGATATCCACGATATTCTCATTTTTGAACCGAAATTTTTGCGATCCCCACTAACATTCACTTTCGGACCCAAAAATTTGCGACCCCCCCCGTTGCGAAGTTTCGCAACCCCGCTTGACTCTGAGCAGAGTGTCCCCCGATTTCCCTGAGAAGCGGTACTCACTTGCCAAGATTGAGCACGCTCCAAACAAAGCGCTTCTCACTTTCGCTACTCATTCGCGCAGTACTTTTCCTGTTGAGAGCTATGCGCGCTCGTCCCCCCAACGATGCACTATCCCGATCTCAGTGACGCGGCGCACGCTTCTTAAGTTACGCTAATCACCTTCAGAGACTGCGCATATTCTGAAAGGAACGCTACTTCCCAAAAAGCGCACACGCACTTGGCAGAGCATTGCTTATTTTCCACGACGCTGGACTCGCAGCTCGTTGAGCGCTTCCCACTCCTTCTGGCTCGGTGCACGCATCCTATGAAACGCTACCGTCATGACACGGCACGCAATATCATGCGGCACTACACACTAGACGACGCGAAGAAAAAATTCGGCGACGCAAAAATAAGTGAAAATTCGCCGATTTCTTCAATGAAAATACTATGATTGGTACACTTTTCGATCATACAAATTCGACCTGATTCAACTTCGACACAATCAGAATTATTGCTGCTTGGGCTCTATATACTCCTCAACGCCAGCGCGTGATGCGCAGGCGTGGCGTTGGAGTGTGAATGGCGTGACGACACGCCCACGCAGCACGCATCTGACGCCCGCTCCGCAGTAGCTTATTAAGACACGACCAATTTCATTGCGTTTCAATATTTGATTCCAGTATCATCCTTTGCTACCAAAGGCGGTGAACTCGTGCACAGAAATCGCGTGTTTGGATATGTTAAGGTCTACTTTATCCGCTCCGCCATGGTGTCCCCGCTGGCGTTTTCATAGTCTCCGAAAGCGCGTGACGCGCGTAACGCGCTGGCAATGACGAGTATGAATCGCACCTAACAACGACTCGTCGGAACATTGTTATCTGCTATTGCTGCAGAGCTCGTCCAGACACTGAGCTGAACAAACTTGTTAACGATTTCGTGTTTAAACAAGAATGAGCCGTTTGGATCCCCAAAGCTCTGTACCGAACGTCATGTGAAGTGTCTTTTATCGTGGAAGTACATTGGCTTAGCTTTGATCTATATAATACTATACAAAAAAGTCAAGAAAGTTGGTAGTGCTGTGAACGTGGGTTCGATCATGTGGACTCGGTCCGTACTTCTTAATCGAATACTTGCGATTTTGGCAGGATATTCGATTTCTTCGTATTCGAATCATTCAAAAAATTCGATTATTAGGAATAGTCAAATTTTCGAATAATTCGTTTATTCGCTTATTCGAAAAGTCAAATTTCCGAATAATTCATTTATTCGAGTATTCGGAGAGGTCAATTTTTCGATTAATTCGTTTATTCGAATATTTTGGAAAGAGTCAATTTTTCGGATTATTCGTTTATTCGAATATTCGAAAATTTTTATTCGCTTGATATACTCTAGAAGGCATATAGACGAAAGCTGTGAACCCGATCAGTTCTAGGACAATTAAGGGCGCACCTCAATCGTTGATTTCTTAGATTTTTTTGACGCAGCTGTTCAGTAGAACAATTAACATATTTCTGTTTCCAAAAAGCCTTCCTAGTGTTTCTAACCTCCCTCTTTTCTCCTTTGAAACTGAATGATTATTGAGAATCTCTCGCGTGCCATCAACTTATAGTGCTGAGTCTACCATAAAATCGATGTCCCGTGTATTTGGTTTCAGTCCAAAAAAACCCAAATACTTATCAGTTTGTGTTAATGCTATTTTCACCGAAAATACCGTTTTTACCGGATTTACCAAAAACAATTCTGGATAAAATAGTTTGGTAAAAATCAACCTAAAAGATTTTACCGCACACCCCTGACCCAGACCCACGTACGCATCGACGTTCGAGTTTGGTCCTGAAACGGCGCAATCAATAGCATTGGGACGTGAACGCACAGTATTGCATCTCGCGCAAACTTGAGTTCCTCGCTAACCCCCAAGCCATTGCGTAAAGGACGTAGGTACTCAGAAAAATGAAAACAAGTTACTTGTAACATAAAAGGCCGAAAACAAGTTACTTGTGACATATCTAAGCCGATGTAAGTTACTTGCGACTTATCTCAGGTCATTTAAATTACATGTGACATATCGGCGGGATACTGCGTGGGGTGCGCCTCCGATATGTTGCATGTAACTTGAATGACTTGAGATAAGTCGCAAGTAACTTACATCAGCTTAGATATGTTACAAGTAACTTGTTTTCGAATTCTGAGAAGACACTGCGTGAAGTGCGCCTTCGATATGTTACATGTAACTTAAATAGCACAATATAAGTCGCAAGTAACTTAAATCGGCCTAGAAGATATTTACCAGGGGGATGTACGACGCACTCGCGGGCTCAGGCTTAAGACTGGCGTTCCTGTTGGTTTAATTACTCAAGTTTGAGGTACTTGACCCCCAACCAGCAGGGAAGGCCGTGCACAGCATTTTGTTGCGTAGTGTGTGGTCTGGGACGCGCCCTCTGTGTCGCGTGTCGTCTGCGTCGCGTGATGGCCACCCATGGTGAAAACTCGAATGTAAGTTACATGTAATATAAGGGTAACTTACATGTAATATAAATTTGAGTTACTTGTAATATAAATGTATATTACATGTAATATAAATGTATGTTACATGAAATATAAATGTAAGTTACTTGAGACATTCAAGTAAGTTACATTTATATTACAAGTAATTTGTTTTGATTTTTCTGAGTATGTCGTACGAGCTACCGTCCCCGTGACAGAGTTAGGGGTACAAATCTGGGCCAAGAACCCTAGCGCCGGGATAAAGAACGTCGAGTTGTCCCAGCAAGCTTTTACGTTCCTCGCCTAGCTGCGACAGTTCTTCGCTCAGGTCTCGGACAGAAAATAAGACCGACCGCGCTCAAGTTTTCGCTCTTAGTAACGACAGCGCGCAGGAACCGTTTCAACCACGCGCAAAAAACAGAATAGGGCTGACCGCGCGCATAGAACGCGGTCAGTCCGATCATAGAAAGTTGCGAGCGTTCTGACTTTTGCTCTCTTCACGGTTGTCACCTCTTTCCGTTCGGACCGCGCTCAATTTTGCAAAGCGGGTAGAAACCGCGTCACTATAGAACCGACCGCGCGTAGACGTGAGGGAAGTTGTTTGCTGTGCAAGGGCCAAGAGCGCATCGGACTCCACGCCTCAATTGTCAATAATTTCTGCTGCAATGCTAGTGTTATCTCGTTTTGTTGATGTCTTTCTTTATTTTTCGCTCTTTCCAATGTATGCTTTCATGTTCCCGTTGTTTCTTCTATGTTCACACGTGTTTTCCTGATTGCCTGTGTTGTTTTCGCTAGGCTATCTGCAAGAATTTCAAAAGTACCCATTAAAAACGCCTAGGGTGTTGCCAAAAGCCTGTGCAGATTGTTATGCAAGCTGTGTAGGAATTCAGCCCAGGTGATTAGCTCGGTGGAAAGCGTGTACGATGCTTTAAAGGCGTAAGCGGGGAAGTGGGCGGGGCTTCGGAATGAGTGCGCGCAATGACAAAAAAGTGCCTAGGAATTCGAAAAAGTGTGGGTATTCGTGCCTGAGGGGCGTAAGGGTTTTGGAGGCACGTTTTCAATGTTCTGGAAAATGGGCGGGTTTCAGTAAGAATGCTCACTATTGCAAAATGTGCGTAGGAGTTCAAAATAGGGTGTGGACCGTTGTTAGAGGTGTGAAGAATTCGATGATGTGAGTAAAATGTGGCAGAGTGGGAGCGGCTTCAAAAAGAGTGGTCATGCTGCGAGATTAGTGCGTAGGTATTTGGAGAATTATTCGGCAAGGCAAGCGGGGAAATTTGTAATATTGGGTCTAAGTTGAAAGTCGCCGAGTAGAGAAGGGAACAGAGGACTTGGAAGAGGAAATTGAGAATGGTTCAGGTAGTGCACACTCTAGGCCGAGAAGATGACAAAATTTTTGTCTTGCGTACGTCTCTATGGTGCGCGCGCTTTACTCCTAATAGCGAAAACCAATAAAATGTGAACACCCTACTTTCGTTGTAATGAGCTTAATGTGTATGCACTTTTGACCAGGAATTCATAAAACGGCTTATCCAGTGATGAGCTACTCTAATACTTCTTGTTCGTTCGCGACTTAGGCTAACGGCTTTTGCTGATTGGGTATGCCCTGTTTTCCAGATACGTGTGAGAGAACTCGCGTGAGAAGGCTTGAAGCGACTTTGCGGACCTCCGAAAGGGACAGAGCAGAGTCTACAAACCGAAGTATGAGTTCCGTGTTACGATTTAGCAGTTCAATTTAGTGAGAAGATTGTTTTAGAAAATCCTGCACCGCAACGCGATTATCTTGCCGAGTTTACCCACACTCCATTTGAAGAGGCCGTCGAAGCAGAGTAAGGTTTGGAACATTTTTCCGAAGCAGAGTAAGGTTTGGAACATTTTCCCGGACTAATTTTGATTTCCCACGATAAGATAAATTTATTTAAGAAACAGTGTTGTGACAACCGTAGGTCTAAGGATTTCTGCTTAAAGGCGTGGTCGCGATAAAATAAAGGTTGTCTTCTTTTTCTCTCTAAACCCTTTTCTGGGTTTAGAGTAGTAGAACCAATGAGAAAAAATCGCGAAAAAACCGCTGTTTCGGGCCAAATTTGGAGCCTGGCGGGCTTGAAATTGAGTTTCAATCAATGAACATTATCCTTCGGACTCGTCTAGGCAAAAACATTGACTGAAGTGCTTGCTTTCACTGGTCGACTCTTTTCATTACGCGGATTTGAATTTATTTCTTCCTCAGAATGTCGATGGTTTTCGACTGCTCGGCATGAGGCTGCAACCTTTTTTTGCGGCGCTGTGCATGTGTGCACGAACTAGCATCTTTGGGCCCTAGAAACTTTAAATCTAGCGCGTTTTTCATCGCGCTACCTTCATAGTTTTTCAGCTGTTTTCTCTCTAAGCTGATTTTTATAGTTTTTTTTAGAGAACGTTTTTCATTGCGACCACTGCCTTTAACATCGATTTAAGGTCCGTAATCAATTTCTTATAAGATTAGGGTGGGTTATCGGCAGGGTTGAGCAGGCCCGTTGCCCTAATTTTTAGCGGAGCTACGACACCCATACCCCTGTTCACCAAAATTTTGGAAATTTTTTACGATCTCCCCTTGATAAAAAGACATCAAATTTGTATTCAGCACACCGAACAACCCTCCAATAAATTTAATCACTGAAATCCAATAATACTTTCCCCAAACTACTTCATACTTAGCGAGCGGTTTAGAAGGAATTTCATTTTTTCTCCACAAGTTTTACAAGCCTCCCCCTCCGAATTTTCTTTTTTTTTCAAAATATTTCCGAAATTTTGACGTTCTCCATTGCGCCCAGTCGCAACCCTGCTATACCCTGGTTACCGTAAATGTATTTTTACAAGCGGATCTTATACTTGGGTTCAGTGCCCCAAAGAATCACCACGGCAGAAAGTCGGGCTAAAAATACAGTAGTGGACAAAAATCTATTGGCATCGTCTTTTTTTGTATCTTTGCCCCCCTTGAGGCTATCATTCTCCTATGATTTATTTTGGATTCTCACCACGAATTTGCTGTATAAAGTTTTCTTTTAGGGAGAGGTGGATTCCGTGAAGTTTTCGGCGCGGTGGTAGTCCCACATGGGGTCTGAGCTCCGAAACGATGTAGCGGGGGGGGGGGTTGGTCTGACCATCGCAGCAAGACCAATTGGACCATGCTGTGAGAAGGGAAATTATCAAGAGCATTTCTTCACGTGCAATTCAAATAAATACTGCGATTAAACTAAACTGATATTAAAATAATTAACGAGTAACGGAGTTTAAATATGAAATTCAGGGTATAGTAATAGTAAAGGTGTTCCCAAAATGGGAGGGCTAGGGACTGTTAAGTAGTAAATATGTTATCTGGAAAAATCCTGGCTTTAGGATATTAGACTCCATTTTTTACCGTTTAAAACCTTGCGCATCCCTGAATTGAGGCTTGGAAGGAAAATTACTTTTTGCGGGTTTTTCTCTTAATCATATTGTGGACAGACAGCTGGAACTGACCTAGGTTTTTATTACGCAGAATTCACATCAGCAAAAAAATTACGCCAGTGGACCCATGAAAATGTTCAATATTTGGGGGCATTTCTCAATTTGCATTTTCGTTACACTCCATGATTTTTCAACTTCGCTTCTTTGCTGTAGGCAGTTTAAATGTAAGTCTCAGCTCTATTGTTTTTTAAATCGCGCCTGCGTATCAGAATTATCGTAAAACAATGATCCGTTACCACTTGGCTTCTAAATTGGTGCCTTCACAATTGTGTACTGTTGAAGTTTTGATTTTTTTTGCTCAGATTATCCGAAAGATGATTTGAAATAATTGGAAACAGTCTTATTCGGAACACAATTTCTCATGTTATAGCGTGGAAACATTTCATATTGAAAATATAAATAGTTTTTTTTCAAATAGTCGAATAAATAAATGAATGCAGACTAAAGTATTCCAGAATTAATATTCAAATTATGAATAGCTTGCCATGTTGTAACTCAAACATAAATCCGCATTTTGATTTCATGATTTCTCAGGTACAAAAATTTGTAATATTCAATTTTTTAGAATATTTGAAAATATAATTATAGCAACTCGCCCTATCCTCGGGTCATGACATCAAAAATACCCTTTTTAATATCGATCGTGCCGCGCCTCGCAGGGCTGTGCGTAACTGAGTTTGTAATTTCCTAAATCGTAAGTTTTTAAACTCCTCTTAATTCGTAAATCGTAATTTATATGACCTGAGTAAAACCAAACCTCTCCAGCCGCGAAGACCACGCAAAGCTAATGTTTCTAGAATAGTCATTGTAGATTATTCATTCATGTTTATTGCCAATAACTGCATTGAGTACTGATTAGCAATGCATCGATCAAACTTTTGGCAGCTAAAGAAAAAACAACCAAAAATTAACTAAGCAACTTCCCGCTCAGTGCAACAATTGTTCGAAAGCGGCTGAAGTCAGGAGTGGCAAAGTTTCTCACTTGTTGGGCTTTGTAGAATTCACCATTACATCAGACTTATTTTACTGCCTTAACGTGCTACTACCTATCAGGCACGCGACTGGAGGATCATTCCGGGGCGGCTTCTGTTTTTCAGGAACCTCTTTTAACTGGTACGCACCCCGGGCGATGGCCTGATACGGAGACGAGCAGAGAAGCGAGCCGCAGCGAAATCGCCCTCTGTTACTAGAACCTTGATACCGCTCTAATGGACTACTCAAGCCTCGCAGTTGCATTAGTGAGGTCAGTCGCTCCTGTCCGTATTTCAAGTAACTCTTTTGCTGGAACGGGAGGGTTTTGGAAGCTGAAACCCTGGCGCTGTCCATATCTGCCTAAAAGCTACATAATAAATGCGAAAACGAGAGAAAAACGAGTGTGCTTTCAAAGTTTGATCAGAAAAAAGAACTTCTAATTAAATGATGATTGTGCATTTCGATTAGTCGAGTTTCAAAAATCCCAATATGCTCTTAAAAATATTCGAATTTCGAATATTATTCGAAAGTCTGTTTTTGAAATATTCGAATTTCGAATCTTACTCGAAACCGTTTTCTCCAAAGTATTCGAATTTCGAATATTAATCGGAAGCCCGTTTTCGAAATATTCGAATTTTGAATATTATTTGAAGACCAAAATTTTCGAATTTTGAATGATTCGAAATTCGAAAAATCATTCGAGTATTTTTCGAATATTATAATTCGGTCCGAAGTATATTGCCAACATTAGATGAAGTTTCGGGAGACACTTTTAATATGTTCTAGGGGTAGGACAGGGTTCCAATATCCCACACTCAGAATCTGCTAAGTGCCTCAGTCAGTCCCTAAAAAGGTCCAAATTTGAACATGGCCAGAAGGGCTCGGCCGAAGTGAGTAAAGCTGATTTAACGATTGAATCACCTTTGTGTATGTTCAGAATAGATCAGAATTTGGGCTACAATGCATAATTTCTGATCTAAACAAAGTCAATGCACCAAAAATTTCTACATCTATTCTGAGCACATATAAAGGTAATTCAATCGCTAAATCGGCTCTACTCGCTTCGGCCGAACCGTTCTGGCCTTGATCAGATTTTCGCCTTTTCAAGGACTGCTTTAGCAGCTGCTGAGCATGGGATACTGGAACAGTGTCCCCCCCCCTAGAACATATTAAAATTGCATCCCGAAACTCCATCTGAAGTTGACAACCCTCCCTTGTACGCAAAAGTTGGTGTATTATAGCACAAAACAGATTTTGCCGTTTGCCGTTTTGCCGTTTGCCTGTCATTTTTGTGGTTTGCCGTTGCCGTTTACAAAAATTCGAAATTCCTCTGCCGCATCTCCCTGGAGGGGAACCCTGGCTTGTTGCGAAGTTTCAGAAGGGTGAGAATTTCGGGACGGATGTGAATTGTGGCGCATGTAAGACGAAACGTACAACGAGTGTTTGCTAGATCTTAAAGGAACCACGAAACAGGAATTTTTCGTCCAAATCTTGAATTTTTTGCAGACCAGATTTCATTTCATTTTTTTTTCAAAATACGCTTTTGAAACCGTCTCAATTAATTCTTTCCAGTGCATTAATTCCAAGTTAACATCATCGAAGAAAGAAACAATTTATTTTCGCTTCCCAGAGATTCTTTTACACTGCGGTACAGTTTCCAATAGATATAGCCATTCTAAGCTGATTTTCGAGCACAGGAATAATTTGGATAACAGGTTTTACGTTGTACGAATGAATGATTTTGTTAGAGTCCCCCTATTTGAGAATCGTTATTAAATCAATTTTTTCCTTAATGGCGTCTTGACAATTTCCAACGATTTGCGCCCTTCCGAATCCTATATACAAATTTGCACAAATAAACGAATATGTACATCCAAGAACTCTTCTGGAAACGACTAGAATCAATATTCGGGTACTTTTTCGCATATTCATCCGATTTTTTAGATAGAGAATATCGGATTTATGAATGTTTTTCTTATTATTACTCGTAAACGATCGAAAACTTTCTATCCACAAGCCCTCAAATATCGTCGCTTAACATCGCTCATGTTTTCGGAAAATCAAACGTTTTATACTCCTGTAAACACCGAATATTGGAAATCTCTATTGATTTCTTTCTCAAATTCCATATGACTTAACCAATCGCAAAAAACAGAGTAGTTTTAATTTTTGAGTGAAGTCACATACTCACTCGAGGGTTCGAGTCAATGTTTCAATCGATTCCGATGAAGGGCAGAAGTTTGCATGAATTTATCTTTTTAGAATCTTTTACAGGGTCATATTTGGGAAACTCACTCATGACCGAAAAAAACATCGCATGCAAAAAATTGCTCAAATATTGGAGAAGATGTGGGTGTAAATAAAGAGAAATGCTTTATCTGAAGCACGTAACGTCGCCGTGGATCGTGAAGAGACTCTGCGTTCCCTGTTGATGGTTCGCGCGAACTCGGTGCACCTATGTTATAGCATAAGGCACCGTGTTTGCGCCAACCTTCAACAGTGAACGCAAAGTCTCTTCCCGATCCATGTCGACGTTACTTTTCCATGTCCATTTTCGGACGAAAAGTCCGAATATGCCCATCGCAGCTGCCTAGACCCACTCTGAAAAAAGTTATAGGCTTTTTTCTCTGACACTAATTGTACCCTTTATAAAGCGCATTATTTTTACGAAAATCCAGAAACGGACCTCATAGTCGTGTTCAGCGCCCAAAATTACCCCACTAAGCAAAGTTAGGGTCAAGGAACATTTTCCAAACTTTGCGCAGACTAACAGCGTTTTGGACTTGAACGGATTTTCGGTTGGGCGTTTATTTATACCAATCAGAGGGCTCTCGAAGCGTTTCAGAAAAAATCCAGATTTGACTAAAAATTCGGTTTGGGGGGTTATTTGGGATGCTGATCACGAATCTGAGGCTCATTTATCGATTTTCCGAAGTTTTCGACTATATTCGTTCACAGATTCCCATCGGGGAAGAATTTGATGGCAAATCGCGACTTTTGACGATTTCCGGAGTGCTTCTATAGAATATGCTCAAGTTATTTCTCTGGGGGTTATTTGGAGTGCTGAATACGAATCTGATGTCGGTTTATCGATTTTTGGCAGCTTACGGTAGATTACGGTGGGTATACGGTAGTTTGGTCAAAGTCTCAGATTCGTCTCAAAGTTTCTATGTGGGGGTTATTTGGGGTGCTGAATACGAATTTGATGTCCGTTTGTCGATTACCGGAGTATTGAGGTAGGTTTTGCCTCCTAAATGGCATGTTACTTACAGTAACCCACAGTAAACCCTAAAATTTGGGCAAGCAAACCCCAGATTCGTGCTCAGCACCCCAGATTACCCATACATACATGTTTTAAGCAAAATCAGGAGAAAAATTCATAAACACCCTTAAAATTCAATGGGGGGTACCCTTACCTTGCCGCGAAGCTTTGAAAAGAGCTCATAACTTTTTTCAGAGTGGGTCTAGGCAGCTGCGATGGGCATATTCGGACTTTTCGCCCGAAAATGGTTCTAGAAAAGTACATTTCTTTTTGAATGGTCACTATGACTTATTGTGGTTCCCTTGTCAGACAGTTGGGGCTCAGTACGTCGTTACAATAGCGTTAGTACCTCAGGGCAAACATAGCGTACTAACGCTCGTTGTGAGCGGGAGCTGCTGGCAACAACCCTCATATCCTGCCAACGTGAACTGGCGTTCTAAGGCTCGGTATCGACCGCCTGTTCCGCAAGCGGGGAAAGATTTTGGGATGCCAACCACGTAACAGGTGTTGGGTATGATCCTTGTCACGGCCAGCAGCAAGAAGGGCAACCTCGCCGCGGTCCGCAACGAGAACATCATCTCTGCCACGGTCCACAACGAGAAGGGCTTCCCTCGCGAAGGACCAAGGGGATGAACACTTCGGCGTTTAAAATTAAAGTCCGGCAACTGACATAAGGCCACCTTCTCGTCACAACGAGGGAGCTTCCTTCGCTCAGGGCCGTGAGGAGATCTTCTCAGCAATGAGAAATCGTCCAGAATGTGACACGTGGTCACTTTCCAGGAGCGCCCCCGAAAGTCCCATCTGCGCTAGGATATGACCCCTTATACTTATTCATTCACACATGAAAAAAATACGTTTCAAAACATGAAGCTTTTACGAAGAATTGACACAAAAACTGCTCAATATAACACCTAACGGCAACACAGAAAGAAACTAGGTTAACTAATGGGTTAGTTTTCAAGGCATCTGTTTTGAACGCTCCCAAGGAGTGCTGCGAAACGTACTTTTTTGAAAGTTTCAAGAATTTCGAGCCAGCTCTACCCTCTATAAAACGTCGTAATTCACATCATCCGAGGCGCGAGCGGCGCTCGCGACGCCTCGGCCTTCGTCTGCCCTACGCTCTCCAACTGTCTCTAACCTCCGTTCCACACCAGCACCAAGTTAATTTCGCCGTTTTATAGCCTTCAGTCCATATTTCCAATAAGTTTTTTTCAAGTATTTGAAGTTATTTTCAAAGAATGTGAACACGGATATCTTCTGTATCTCGTTGCATAATTTTGTATGTAACTGTTTGTCATTATTGTGAAAAATAATTTGTTTCATACTTATCATCTTATTACTAATTGAAGCACCATCAAGTGAATAATTTGGTAATAAATTCATTTTATAATTTTTGTATTATATTACTACGCAATACGCTAGCCTGGAGTTCCTCAATCGTGATCGAAACTGTTTGGCTGCTACATAGTATCATAGCCAGTGGTAGGTATCACGATTTTCGTATTTCCTGCTGGCGTGTTTCGCTGTTCTGAGCCCCTCCCATCGGAACGGCGCGGTGATATCCTATTTGCCCGCGGTCCGAATGCAAGGAGCCGTGATGCAGATTTGCGCTCGGAACGCGCACACTTTCTTACTGACCGCGGCGGTATACCCATCGGATCGCTGGCAATTGTGCCGTTGGAACGTCGCCGATCCCGCGGTTGGTCCTATTTTCTGTCCCAGGTGTTAACCATCGGTTCACCCACGAAAAACAGTAACTAGATCAAGAAAACCGACCAGATCCTATTCAAAGCTCAATGAATCATGATCCATGAACACAATCCGTCATATACAAAATTGACCAGCCACCACATCCGTGCTCCTCCTAGCTTCCCTCCCTCGGACTTGCGTCGCACATATGTCCCAAACACTCTGTGGAGACTACCTATCAATTTGAGTGAGCGGAAGTATAGTGTGCCAATAGTTAGCCTGTACCTGCCGGATAACGCAGACACTAATGGGTAGCTACTGGAGTTCACAGACTTTATCCAAGTGTTAACCACGTGCTTAGTAGCTGCTCGTTAACACTTAAGAGACCGCCTGCTCCACGGCGAATTTCCACAGCCGACCGGTGCGCTCCACGGTTAATCGTTTCCGTGGGTGACATGTGTGGACACGCGGTCCGCTGGGAACTATTTTGATCGGAGCAGGCTTTCTTACTTACACAACCAGTACACATCCTTACACATCCGTCTCTACTCCACCTGGTAGTACAGAGAGTAAGCAAAGAATCGAAGTAAGATTATTGTAAAGCAACGATCCACCGCTTTCTTACGGGCCTGCTGTGTCTTGATTCTAGAAGGTATTAAAACTTTGCATGCAGAAGATGCTTTGAAACACTTTTCGCAAATTTTTGGGGGTGTTGGCCACGAAAATAAACGTTTGTCTCTCGACTTCTAGAAAGTTCTGCAGGTTACAGGTAATGCTTATAACTGTGCCATGCGGAGCACGACCGTCCACTATGTAAAGCCCTGTTAAACCTCATGGAGAACTTTCGGCGGACTAATAAACTTTGACCTGCAAGGTTTTCTGTTATAACTGATGAAAATTTCATCAGAATTCCCAAAATGGAAAGCAAATTCATGATGAGCACCCCCCTCCCCGCCTCCAAATGAGCACCTGAGCAAAGTCGCCCCAAAACCTCAAACGTTCACCAACGGATAACGAACGGCACGGCAGACACCAACGGTGCTTCTGAAAAACGTGAATGAAACACCATTCGATTGTGGAAGGCTTCCAAATACACCCCTTAGTGAAGTTTCAACAAAATCTTGAGCATTGAACTAATGACAGGTTTTCACCCCCCCCCCACAGTTATCCTCCTCTCGCAGTTTAACGAAACCTGGAAAAAAGATGATCGATGGCTCACATACCTGAGTCGACATAAATTTTAGTGAGAACTAAAAGGTAAACATCAGAACCTTGCGCAGCAACTTGAATGACCCTCGGTGTCAATGCAGCAAAATTTGAAATGGTGACCTAATGCAGCAGCTCGAATAGGTGGCACTGATATTCCTTCAATCAACTAGAGAACATCAGAATTGCGATAAGCATCATTTTAATAGCCCCCTTTAGCAGAGCTTGGAACCATTTTCTTTCCGACCAAAGGAGCTCGAAAAAAAGTGAAAAGTGCCATTTCCGGAGATGGTAGTAAAATTACTAGGAACACCCAAAATGCTTGACCACTGTGAATGTAGATAGGTTACATTATAAGGAACCTATTCGTATTTAAAAAGGACTCGAAGCATTGGAAATTCAAAAACTATTGAAGTTTTGTGGCGTGGGTGAGCAAAGTGGACACGCGGTCCGAGGGGCAAAACAGCCGTGGGTGCTCAGTGTGGACACGCGGTCTCTTAAGTGTTAACACTTTCACCCTGGGCAACGAGCGCATTCGACCCAGGAAAAGAACTCAAATTTGCACTACTTTGCATTCTTGGCAGTGACAGCGCAACCAGGGCTGTGCGTAATTACGAGTTACAAAATACGGGCATTTCTGGCATTATTTTTCACCATTTACGATTTAGCGAATTTCAGCCAAAAATCGTAACGAATTGTAACCAATCGTAACAAACCGTGAAAGTGCGGTTGAGGGAACAAATTGAATTTGGAGCATAGAGAAAATTACCACTTCTTTCACATTCCTGATCATTGATTATTCTTTCCAATGTCATTTTTCCGTAAAATATTACACTGACATTCCAAGCGGGCGTAGTCAGCAGTATATCGGTCATTTCGAAATATATTCGTTGATAACGACAGTCAGGTACATATGACCGAGCTCTCCGCTTGTCTCACTGAACGGCTCAAACTTATTATTGGGTTCCAACATTTCCTTGCTCCATATGCGATATTTTGTGAATTTTGAATACTTCGTGAATTAAAATCTGCTGAGGAAAAGGGAAAGTATTATTCTCACCTTAGAACATCATCAGACGAAAAGTTTACAGGTATTCCAGTAATAACCTTTGGCAGATGCCTATGTTATCTCCTGAGGCAATTAAAGTACGATAGAAAAAGAGATGATTCGGAAATTCGGTTCGAAACATTTCATCAAAAATTGTGGCTGCCAGACCACCTACCTCTTCAAAAATGTTATTTGATGTTTAACCCATTCACGACCGCGTGTCCCACCGGTGGGACACCCTTTTAAAAAATCGATTTCTCCGCCACAAGAAACTACTTTCGAACCTACATGTGATCAGTGTCTTGACCTACCCAAGACCTAATTAAAAACCTCGTGATCCATCAGTAGGTCAAATGCAACAACATATTTAGAACTTTCTAAATCCAGGTGGGCTGAAGTAGAGCAAAAAGCTGCTGTTAAACAGCTTAAGAAGCACGTAGTGATTTCTTTTTCCTTCTATTGCTAGCTTTTAGGTTGTTTAGTACAAACCTATCGTTTGAAACTCGTTTACTTTTCTGAAAGCGTTGCAGCTCAGTCGACCCCGTTTTGGTTTTGCGTATTTGTTTCTCGATAACGAGGGCGTCTCGGAAGCTCAAATTCTGACACTGTCCGACCATCGTTGCTAGCTTCATAATGGACACAATAAGGAAAAAGGAATTACCCGTGGGACGCTATTCAAGCCAGCGTGTCCCACCGGTGACGCAATATTGCACGCGGTCCGAACGTGCAGCCACCCAAAATTAGGCGTGGTCGTGAATGGGTTAAGAATTGAAATTTCAAAGAAATTCTACATGCAAAACAAAAGAAGATTAAGATGTTCATTTTCGAAATCAGAGATTTGGAGAGAACCTTCAGCTTTTTCATTTTAAAATACCCAATAATCCTCACCTGTCGGACAGCTATCTCCACCCCCAACAAAACTATGTTTATGGGGAGGACAGTTTATAACTCCATTCAGAGTAGCGCTTCACAAATATTGAGGGTTGACTCGATTTGTTTACCAACCTCAAACCTCCTTCGACGCGGAACACCTCATCACTGAAGTGCTGAGGTGTTTCCACATCGAATGAAGTTTTGAATGTGTGGGCTTATTGCTCATTATTTGTTACGAATTACGGATCACGATTTACAAATCACGAGGAATTCGCAGACTTACGATTTACGAAAGTACAAAGTTCAGTAACGCACAGCCCTGGCCTCAACATCCCCTTCCCAGAGCCCTTATTTTAGCTGTTTTTGCCGATTTTTCACTATAGGGACGAACAACGCTTACTTTTTTTCATGTTTGCTGTGAACGAAGAAACATTTTTTTCATGGGCATTGCATCCCAATGAAGCTCGTTTTACGTTGTCGGATTAGAAACTTCTATGGCCTTACCTGAATTTTTAGATCGGGTAGAAGACGTTGAGAGGATCTCGTCCTTTTTGACAGTAAGTACCAAATTGAGCTAAACTTCTGCAAGAAAGGTTAATCGTGTGGAAGAATTTGCTGCCCTTCTCAGCGTTTTTGCCTTCATGATGCATATTTGATGCAAGCACCGAGCCGAAAAAAGCAACGTTTCTGATGCTACAGCTGACGTCACAAATTTCATACATTGCTAGTAGACAACGTTCTGAAGGATACAAAAATGACTTGAACCCGAAGTCCATAACCTTGAATCGGCTCACAGTGCCGAGTTTCACAATGGAGCTGAACTATATGTACCTTTTACTTCGTGTCTACAAAAACTTAGGGTTGAAGCTGGAATCTACACTAAAATGTTGAAAACCTCATAGAGATCTGATAAAGTTCACTGCGGACTCGATTGCACGCGTTGGGAACACTTGGAAACCAGACCAAAAATGTTCATGCGAAACATCTAAAAACATAAACCAATTTTCGCTGCTAGGGAGAATTCGGAATTCTGTCAGCTTTCTCAGTTATTCAGCCACTGTCAGTGAAAGCTATGTTTGCATTGGTTCAAACGTTCGTATGGAGCGACAGCGTCATTATTGTTGATACAATGAAACGACGAGGAATAAATAATCTAACAAGTTCAGAACATCATCGAAGCACACTAGAACAATAGCGCAGATGATGAATTCGATAAATGAGAAGCAGAAGGGGATAATTTTACATCAACGGAGGAGTTGTACAGAGGATGGATTCAGAGTGCGAGCCTGACTGCTTCAAAGCATTTTGGGTAGCGGTCTAGATTTGGTGTTTGGCGAGGGCAGCTTATGAACCACACACACACTCCTGCACAAGCTTTGGGTGCGAGCACTCTTTGAACTAATAGAGGGAGACAACACTGAACAAATATCGTCAAAACATGACCACGAACAATCGAAAGCCAACCGCTTTTCTTCCTACTTTGCACAGCCGTCTAAGAGGGGTTTTGAGCGATAGAATAGTTTTTCATCAATTGGAAAGAATAGGGATAATATTTTTCAATCTAAAAACGCTCTGCGACGCACAATTTTACGATTACTCAGGAAACAACCTTAATTAAACTCATTGCTAAAGATGAAAAAGTTGCCCGTCTCCTGGCGGAAACGTTAGCTTTGAGTCCCTCTAAGAAGAGTAAGAACGGAGGTACGACAAAAAACGGCCAGGAAGTGTGGGAAACTCTCGTGGCCCAGTCAACCCCTCACATGTTCGCCGTTGTCTACAGGACGTCGACCCGCCCAGAACCTGTCACCGCTGGCGAGCAGGCAGCTCGACGCGGGGCCGTCCCGGTGTGATATTGAGCAGGGAACGACGGGCTGTTAGGCCATTGTTATACCTGAAGTTTGCGACCGCGACAGGTGCGGTCAACTGTTACGAATCGTGCCGGGACCAGGCCTACACAGTAGAAAAATGCTGTCGCAAGAGCAGATTGCAGCACCTGTCGCGGTCGCTGGCTCGAAAGGGGGTGTTATGCCTGAAATGTGGAAACCGTGCGGTAATCGGTCGCTGTCGCGGCCGTCCGTCGCAGTGCAGTGCACTGCGACGGGTGTCAGCGACAGCGACCGACTGCCCCATTCAATAATTTCTCGTTGGGTTCCGATCGGCTGTTCTCCGCATTTTTTCTTCCAATTTTAGTTTTTTTGTAGCTCATGTCTTCATCGCGTGAAGTGAAGCGCCCTTTGTGCAAGCTCACATATTTTTGGCCGGGGTATTGATTTTTGTTGCATGCAATTCCCAAATCCTAAAATTTTGAAGTTTTTTTCTGGAATGTGTGAATTTCTCTCGGTTTTAATTGTTGTTCTAGAATTCTTCTTTCCTTAATGATATGTTTAGAGGTTTCTTTCTTTTTTTCTCTTGTATACGAAATGTTCTTGGACGTTTTCTTGCCGGTTAAGTTTGTTTCCGTTATTATCCAATTATCTGTTTTCAGATAGCCTTGGAGGCACTGTTCATCATCGACGAAGCCTCGCTCGTTGGATTTCGTGAGTTTCTTTTTTCAAATCAATAATTTCGTCCATTTAATTGGTTTGATTTATTCCTTTCAACTAGTATATTTTTGTCAAGACTTGTGCAGCCCCCAACCTTTTTCCGGATTCTAGTGGTCGATTTCGCCGAATTTTCTAATAGGGTGTTCTTGGGGGTGGTCGACACGAAAGGGAAGTTTGTTTTCGTTTTTCCAGAATAATCAGAAGTGGCGGCGTGGTATTGTAGCAATACCACACCACGCCACCATTTCTGATTTGGCTAATCTTTGCCAAATCTCATTTCTTGAGATGCTGATCACGAATCCAGAAACTTTTTTTTTCAATTTTGCCAGGAATTTTGCGTTCATTTTGTAGCGTAACCTACCGTAATGCTCTGAAAATCGGAAAGTGAACAACTATTTCGTGATCATTACCTCAAAGAACCTCAATAGGAAAGGTTTCAGTGAAATGTAAGGTTGACCAAACGGGACCTCATATTCGTGTCCAGCTACATATAGAGCCCTGGACGGGCATTGGGAGGAAATTTGCTTGATTTCTCGAGTCCGAGAACTGGAACAGTGCTGATTTGTATGACATCTGCGTTCGTATTCAATTGTGGCACCTGTATTTTTTCGGTCATGGTATCTGGCCCCATAATCCTTGGAAATGGTTACTAGGGCTTGTGAAAGGAACGCTTTGAGGAGCAGTCAGAACGTGTATACCGTGCGACGAGCCGTAAAATAAGTAGCTTTATGTCGGATAATCACGGGTGAAGCGCCCATTCGACGCCGATTTTCCGGTGCCGGACAAACGCTGGTGAAAACGGTGGCATTGTGTCGCGTCAATAATGAGTGCAGCAATCCTAAAAAATGAGAAAACTGATCCTGGATTTATTAGCCAAATCCCAAGTTACCGCGCGAGGAGAGTTGTGATACTTGTTTTTTTTCCACAGGGGACATCGACAGTGTTGCAACCCCATTCTGGATCATGAATTGAAGCGGTACTTCTCATTATTTATAGCACGAACAAGATTTTTCCAAGAGATGAAGTTCCGGGGTAGACGAAATTCCGGCGAACATTTCTTCGATCCTCATTATCGGCAAAGGCCGAAATCTGAACATCTTCCTTTCCGATTTCTCGTCTAAATTGCACCGAAATTGTAGACATATTTTTAATGCATCCTTGAACGCTTACTGCCTATAGAGTGTATAAAAACGAAATTCTCACAGTTACTCCGCATGCGTTTGCGTAACGGAGGCTACAGATAGCAAAACAAAAAAGAGAAACGGAGGAAGCAGAAACGCGTTAGTGGTGGAAATTTCCTTTTTGTACAGAGGGTAAGCAAATATGGCCATCCACACCAACCAATTAGCAAAGTAGAATGTCAGCATTTTGATTGGAAAACTCCAGCTTTCCCATTTTGCCATAGTTCTGTGAGGCGAGTACGGAATTAAGTGACAAAATCCACCATTCGGTGTTGAGTGGCATGTTTGCTCCGAGATCCAATAACTTTACCGCTGCGGTCACCGTATATCCTCTGTTTCCGATCCTGATTTACACTGTTCCCTCGCGCGCTTGTGCGGAGCAAGGGTAGAGACTGCGAGAAATTGTAGGGAAAAGGAGACGCAGCGTACTCACGCAGATGCACGCGACGAACGGAAATAAATCACACTCGAAGACAGAGTATACACGTTCTGACCGTATATGAAGAGCGTTGTTGCGGACTTACTCATACATTTCCAAAAGGTTTCACAATACCGTTTCAGAGTTTCGCAGGTGTGTGACAGCACATTATAATTTCGTGCTCAAAATTTCCGAAATACTCAAAAAATGGCTAGGAAAAAGTCACCCAAAAAAAGTTTTTAATCGGTAAACAAAATTAGTCTCGGAATTGGCTTGAAAGATTTGTTACCTGTTCTGGGTTCTGATTGCAAATATGAGGTCCATCGGCCGATTTCTCAAGATTTCGGGTGATTTGGTTGCAAACAAGGTTGAGCAGGCCGTTGCCCCAATTTTCGGCTTAGTTACGACCACTCCAACTCGCCAAAAGTTCTGGGCCCTGATTACAAATATGAGGTCCATCGGCCGATTTCTCAAGATTTCGAGTGATTTGGTTGCAAACAAGGTCGAGCAGGCCGTTGCGCCAATTTTCGGCTTAGTTACGACCACTCCTCGCCGAAAGTTTGAAACTTTTTACGACCCCCCCCCTCGACAAGTAGACATCAAATCTGTATTCAGCAGACCAAATAACCCCTGAATATAATTTTTTCATGGAATCTAATACTTAGCCCAAACTACCATATGCCCAACGTAACGTAGAATTTCACGACGGCCTCTGCAGACACAGCTGATCTCGTGCTACAGTCTTACTATTGGAGGGCTACTATCACCACCACATTTCAGCCTACTGAGTGGTTTGGAGTAAATTGGTTTCTCACCAAAATCTTCACGACCAACCCCCACAAAGTTTAATTTTTCCTCAGAAATTTTCCAAAATTATTACGACCCTTCGTTGCGCCGAGTCGCAAACGTGCTCAACCCAGGTCACAAGTCTCTCACGGGGGAAACTTTTGCTGGCCAAAGGCGACTCCGTGCGGTTTGCAGATCGTTACAATTGAACCAGAGTTGAGCAGAGTTGCGACTCGGCGCAACGGGGGGTCGTAAAATAATTGGGAAATTTCGGAAAAAAAGTAAATCGGTAGGGTCGTGCGATTCGACCGATTTTCACCACAAATTTGAACTTTTTCCAACTTTTTAACATCCAAAAAGTTGAGGATTTCAGGAGAGTGGGGGCAAGGTCGGGCAGGGTTGCGACCGGTCGCAACGAGGGGTCGTAAAAATTTGGGGAAAGTTTCGAGAAAACGGAAATTTTAGGGGGGTCCGTAAAATTTTTGGAAAAACTGTGAGATTTTTTTCTTTCTTCAAATGAATATCCTTCATTTTTGTAAGGCTGTGACCAAATTAAAGATATAAAATAATCTTTTTTAGCTGAAACTGCACCTGGACTATTTCTCCTTTCCATGGGGGGCCGTAAAAATCTTAGTCACGATGACTTCTTCATCACAGGGGGAGGGCTCGTAAAATTTTTTGTGACCAGGGGGGGTCGTAAAATTTTTGTCACCAGTCGCAACGTCCTGCTCAAGCCTGGGTGGGGGTCTCAGAAATTTAGGAAATTTCCACAAACATCTGGTCAACGGGGAGGGGGGTCATAGCCACGAAGAAAATTTGCGCAACGGGCTGCTCAACCCTGGATGGAACTGCCTCAGAAGTTCTCAAAAAGTGGTGTTTGGTATGCTTTACGCGGATCAGCAGTCTGTTTTGACTTTTCTTGAATTATGGAATGTCACGGTGGCCATTCGTTAGTTTAGCCAACTTCTCAGATTCGTCTCAGAAGTTTTCTGTGGGTTTTATTTAGGGCGCCGAACACGAATTAGATCTGAATGTGTCGATTTTCGTGGTACTAAGATAGGCTACGTCAGCGAAAAGGCATTTTTCGTACCACCAAAATTAGCAGCTCTAAGAATAGCGACAAACTGACTCCAGATTAGCACTCAGCACCCTAAGTTAGCCCCATTCTAAAGCTCTCGACCGAACTCGAGAGAAACTTACCCGAACATCCTGATGGTTCACTGTGTACTGTGCTTACCTGGGCTAATTTCCCGTCCGCAGTTGCGTCTTGACACGCTTTGCGACCGCACGCGTTGGTGTCAGTCGAGTTTCCAGCGCCAAAGCCGACTCGATATGGCTTTTTCATCCAGTTTTCTCGTATTTTGTTTACCTTACAGTTTCCAAAACCCACCTAGAGTCAACAGATCGGGGGTTGCGGCGCTGGAAACTCTTCCGACTCGAATGCGCGCGGCCGAGACGCAATTGCAGACCGGAATTTGACCCAGAGAAGCACAGTACCTTTAGATTTTCGCGAAGCCATAAAAACCCTTTTTTATTAATACCTCAAGGCATTATGAAACCTCGGGCAAGTATCATTTATGCGCTGTCATACTCGTCAGTATCTAAGTATTTATAAAGTTTGTTTATCGGTAATATTCTTCTAATTATTCATTCAGGATCAGCTCCTGAGCATTTCCAACATTGGACACATTATCAACGGACACATTCCACTGTTGTCGAAGGAAATCAAGTGAGTACTACCATCGTTTTGTATTTTTTATTCTGCAAATTTTGTAATGTGAAGGGTCTTCGACGTAATTGCCTCGCAACCATCAGCTTTTCCTAAAAGTGGCTCGGACGGCTTGGGCGTCGGCGTGAAATAGGTGGTGTGTGGTGTAGCCACAGAAGCAGTGCACCTTCACGCGCATATAGAAGTTTACGGAAATCGCCGTTCTGTGAGCTGCCCAATTTTGGAATACAATGTAGGATTTCCTCGTTTCACTGCGGTCGGCCATCTAAGAATAGTGCAAAGAGCAAAACCACCCGGGATCCTTTGCTTCCGTAATGTCTGATTAGCAGTGGAGCGCGTTATTGTATCATGGAACACAAACGCAGCACTCAAGACGATTTTTAGGCGAAAATCAGGCGCTGGTAATGCTTTTTTTCGTAACAATATGGTCTTGTTATCATATTTAGAGAAAGCTCTGGATTAGGTTTTTTAACGAACCTAATATTGCAGGACTCACTTTCATGTGGTTTTCACAGTCCTTATGGTTAGTTTTGCTTTTATGCAAGGTGTCGGTATCTTATGTCAACCTATTGTTGGCTCTTCCTAGTCCATCTCTTGGATGGACTAATCATGACCAATAGCCCATACCGAGGTCGGGACCGATTATGTTGCGAGCTTCAAAATAAGCCAAGGAAGATTCAAGGAGGTGGTCAACACTCCAGTTTCCTTTCCAAAAAGACGAAATTCAACTCGAATTACAGAATGTCGCTCTTCTTTGGAGTTATATAATCTTAATAAAGCTGTTTCTCACACGTATTCACACCCACCCCAGGTGGGAGTACCCTGCCCGAGATTCGAGCGTTTCACATCAACGGCGGCCAGTCGACCAGCGACCAATATGATATGTAGGCGTAATTCTTAGATCACTGTATGCGGGCACCTGATTTCAGGCTCCATATCTACTTTGTATTTTTGTATAATTACATGACACAAGAACGCGCTTCTCGGGTAATCGAAGCATACGGTTGCTCAAGATCTCGGGAGCATTAATGCGTTTTATCGCAGCGGGGGAGCACTATGCCTACGCACTCGTCCACGCCCTTTTTTCCCGCACCTTTTGCAGCGCAATTTTTTGGGTCAGCTCGTGGTTCCCTCCCCTTCCGAAACCGGGACAGTCGTTGAGGCACAAAATAATGGGCGTGACCAAGAGTGATGCCATACATAGTGCCCCCATCCGGTGCGATAGCATCGTAAAGTGCGCCGCCCCCTGATTTTCAGCATTGATTTCGAGTTAACTCTAGTTTTGTTATGTCTAAGGGCTTATAACTCCTGGGAGGGCAAAATTCTTACGCGGGTGTGAAAGATCTCCTCGACTCTCCTTCATTGTCAGAAGCTGTTCCTGGCTTCTATTGCGTGCCACTTCCGTATTTTAACACAAATGCAAGGGGCGTATTTTCTGTGACTAAGCCACGCGTTCTTCATTTCGCGCCTAGCTACTACGTTCAGTGTGTTCAAAAATACTGGGCGTGTTCAATGAAGCGACCGATAAGCGCGTTGAACATTTCGCTTGAGATTCATCTTATTCTGCACATCAAAGCTCAGTTTCAGAGTGTCGCTAACGACTTTTCCTATTGGTTCTAAACATCTGTGTACTTTTCAGTACCACAGCGTACAAAAAATCCGAAAAAAAGGAAGAAGTGTACGGTGGGCGACATTAGGAAAACCTAGAATTCATACGCTTGCAGCGCGGCCACCCGCGCTCGTTCATCCAACAAAATCCGGTGTAATTCGTGAGGGGAAGACCGCATGTTGCTCAGCTTGTGTCTCGAAAAATCGGATCACCATGACGTACGCTTGCACGTACGCCGCGAAACAGCGCGAGTGATGTCGCCGATTACTCCTTCAATTCAACTGCTCAGTTATTTCAGAAATGTTAGTGAAGAGAGTCAAGATCGAGCCACGAGAAGTCCTTTCCGATGAAGATCGGTACATGCTCATAGACTTGGTACAGGATCATCCCATTATTTGAGACGATACTCATCCTAGTTATAAGCTGTCCGCACAAGTCAACGCTGCCTGAACGCAAGTTCGACTACAAATGGAGAATATTTTGAAGAAAAATCTATCAGGTCAGTGTAGACGCTTCTCAGGGCGATATATTCTGAAAAATGCCCCTTTTTAATTTTAGAGTCTGACTTGAAGGGTACCTTCAAGAACCTCAAGGATTCCTTTCGCAGAAAACATACCGCTATGAAGTAGCACCTATGCCGCTCCTCAGGTTTAGATGCTTCCGCGATCATCAAAAACCGAATGAATGAGTGGCCTTTCTACGAGCCACTCAGCTTCCTCGCAGCTGTAGTAGATCCCGGGTGAGTCACTTTGTGATTATCTTAAGCCCGAAATGTCGAAGAAGGAGTTGATGTTGTTCTAGAGCGCCTACGCCCATGGAAGCTCCAAAAGTGGTCAGAGTGAGTGTTTCAGCAAGCTTCAGTCACCAAAATGTTGGCTCTCCGCACGCCTTGCAAAAACCTGCAACATCAGTAGAGACACTCATTTTGATTGATATTGTTTGCCCAAGTGCGTCTATTTCGGCTCACTTTCGACGCAACAAACGGCGTGGGCTGTCTATCACGGGCCATAAGAGTCAGCTTTGCTATCTCAACCAAGTTGTCGCTAGCTTCCCTATCCTAGCCCAGCTTCAATGCTGCGAAGTAACTCACCTATTCTAATTCAATGCCGAAAAAGAACCATCGTTTCGTCTATTTTATCCACTTTTCTGGGGTTCCTCGCAAGCTCTCGAGAATGGCAGCCTCAAAGTTCTGATTCATACCATAAATTTAATGACATTTTCGAGCCTATTCCTGATCGGTGTTGTGCTGCTCGCAACACTGATCAGGATTAGGCGTAGGAACAACATCGCGCTGTAATTCGCGTTTATCATGCCCATAAACATCATATACAGACTTTAAAATTATGAAATGAAATTAATGTTTGAAAAATCTCCCATGTTCGCTTTGTATTTGAAAATCCCGATTTCAGAAAGAGATACTCCTCGGTCGTGATGCCGACTGAAGTATATGAAGATGTCGAGTTCGAAACTGTTGATGCCCAATCTTCTTTCATGGAACGATCTCCCACTGTTGCCGAATCCAGCACGCAACACAAAGATGTCGCCTCTTTGTCGAAGCTCGGCGCGAACGCCCAATCTTCTTTCATGGAACGATCTCCCACTGTTGCCGAATCCAGCGCGCAACACATAGATGTCGCGCCTTTGTCGAAACTCGGCGCGAAAGCCGATCGAGGAAAAAAATCGAAGACCCACGGAAAAGCAGGTGCTCAACACTCAGTTTCACTCGTGTTTGCTTTTGGTTTTGAATATTTTTTTCAGTGTTAGACGAATTCACAAGCGCACTTAAAGGACAAGGGGACACCCCAGATCGCTACGAGATAGCCGGTGGGTTTCCCAAGTTTTTTTATGACCTGGACACAGTATTAATATTGAGGGGTCTTCAAGTTTCTTATTTTGCTTTCTTCGTTCTTTACGTAGCATGGTACGTTTTAGGAATGCAAGTTGCAGCGAAACTCCGAGAAATGGCCAACTGCAGCGCCATTGCAGTGGAGACGTGGATGGTCAGGTTGGTCGAGTTCACGTTGGAAATGACGAAGGAAATTTTGAGCCTGAAGGTCTCCAGCTGCTAGAAGGGAAGCAAAACTAAACTTTTGGTGATTTCTTTAGATTGAAATTTTTTTTGCTGTAGACTTTTCCGACCCGTGTAGAGGGCTGAGTTCCAATCTTGTAGGTATAGGCGTTCGATCGTTAAATGACCGTTCCGTAGCTGATGGACGGATCGCATTGTACCGATTTTTTGCCAAAAAAGCATTTTCAACCAACAGCATTCACATTGCCAGCCTCGCACAAACAAGGAAAGTAGGGCATGCAACGTTCATCTAGTATAGAGGAACCCCTCTACAACAAGGCCTCGGAAAGCTCCCCAGCTGTAGGCCTGATTTTGAAATCCTCGCACAATTACACTTAGTGACGTTTTGTGAAAACACCAAAAGAAACAGTTTCGCTTTTTTCACCAGTGCTAGCTGCTTAACGGGTTCATTACTGGTGACTCTGTAGGTTTGTTATGCTCACTTTGTTTGTAAAATAACAGTATTTGTTGCCTAGAATGATTTATTGTGCTCACTTTGTGAAATAAACATGTTTGCAGCTGCATAAAACGTCACAACAGGAGTAAGTGATTTTCGTCAAAACTCATCACCGCCGCGATTTTCCCAGCTGTAGAAGTTGGGATATTGTGGGAAATTCACTTCTTAAATCCTTTCCTTTATTTTGACTTCAAGTGGAAGGCACTCGGGTTCTTGCAGTTTTTAGTGTGTGAGAAATCACGGCGCCGATGAGTTGGAATCCAACCAGCGACACTCCAGTACAGAAATTGAATATCAGATGTTATTCTATTCCGTCTCTTTCCGCAAAGTACTTCGCCATACGCATTCTTTCTAGCTTGGCCTCACTTTGAGGCCTTTCTCGTGACAGGAACACGCGTTGACCCTCAAGTTGCGGAGATGAGGGCTGAAAACGAGCCAGCGTTTCCTGAACACCGCTGTCGGTCACAAGTAAGTTATGGAGAACCTGGAAAATTGATCCCAATCTGATAAATTATCCTCATTTTGATTTAGCTAAAAGATCAGTCTGACTTACAAGCGCAGTTGCTATCAACAGCTTACAATGCTCTTCGTTCCCATAAAGCGGCCGATGAAAAATGCGGAAGCGCGCAGATACTATGCCAAATACTCTTTTCACGATTCCACGGGCGCTAGAATTGGAAATAGATTTCATGACTCGAAAAGGCAAGTGAAAATGAAGTGCAGGACCACACCAAACCTGCTGAATCAGTCGTTGAAGTGTGCTTTGCATGGGTCTTGTGCGGCCTCGTGTTGCAGGAATGGGCGCTGCATCCACGTTTTCTGGCCAAATCCACCGTCAGCTAGAATGTGATAGCTGACATCTCCGCAACCTTCCAAATCGCATGTAGCCGGAAAGGACTCTAATGAGCTCTCAAGAAACTGCTTCATCGTCGACGTTCGGAAGAGACCCAAAAGTAAAGCTACGTAATGGTTGAACATAGATTGTCTGTAAATGTCGTGTTACCCGCGTCGCTATCCTTTCCCTTTCCACCCAGCTCCATCAGTATGATTCGGTAGCTGCCGTCCACCACTACTGAAACCACAAAAGAGAAGAATCCTTTGAAAGTGTAGTACGTGGACCCTGAGCCTCGGGGAGCCTAGAACAAACTCTTGAGATCTTAGGAAATGTGGCTTGTATCGTTCATGTAGCACTAACCACACATCTATAGTGTTTTCCGTCGATAGCCCCAACTGCTCGGGGATATTTCCATTGGCTAGCAAACTGGGAGGAACTGCGCTCCCAAGTGGACCTGTTAGGAGTGAAAACGCCTCCGACCAGAACTCTTAATCAGCAGATTGAGCCTAAACTATAACCACAAACCAGACTAGCTGTAACCTTCAATGATACATAGCTCTGCACGTTTCATAGACTACTCCTTGCACTGTGGTCCTCCCCAGCTGAACTTCGTTTGCTAAGCTGACGAAGGACTGTCCATGTCCCAGAAATCTGCGTACACAACATTAATCAGTTCTGCTGCTTGAGTACTATAAAAAAGTCTACCGCAGGGTAATGGCCAGTCGGTGCGTACTCGAGATTGGGGCTCTGTGTGTCGGCACATGAACGATTCGCCTTGCGATTCTCGTGTGCAATTCATTGAATTGGGCTGGCGATATACGGGTATACTCGTGAAATTGTGAATTATCGAGGCTGCACAAGTACGCCTTGAAAGCTATGAATCTTCGATTGAAGTTATTCATATGCGACGCTCGTACATAGCAGCCCCGATATCGCGGAGGATCGACCGCCAATGCCAGACACGCTAGCACGGATTTGGCGCAAAATCTTCTCCTGGAAATGGAAAAAGGTCCAATGCGAAAAAGTGTCTGTAGTTATGACAAATGTTTTAGCGCGAAAACGCAGGCATTTTTTCCGCAGCAAAGATTTGAAAATTTCGCCGTATTCGCGTGGGTCCATTCCGCAAAAATTTCATTGAATAAATCACGAGGAAACTCGGGATGAATCATAACAATGCTCAGATTCCGTCTAGACTCATTCAACCCTTGGATAGTTCAGATTTTTAAAAATAGTGATGCGTAATTACGATTTCCGACCCCAAATTCGGACTCTAATGATGGAATGTCAAACGAAAACAAGGAAGCAGAAGTCACAACTCAAAAAAAACGAATGGAAAAGAGATGGAATATGGAAAGTTTTAAGGGAAAGAAAGTTTTGGAATAAAAACGTCGAAGAGTAGAAAAATGCAGGTCATCTGGCCGTGAGCGACAGCGACGGTTGGCCCTCAGCGACAGCGACGGTTGGCCCTCAGCGACAGCGACGTCGCAGTGCTCTGCGACCGCGACAGGCCTGTCGTGGGGTATAACAATGGCCTTAAACAGCCCATCGACCAGCGATCCCGCCGAGTGCCACGAATCGATGCCGACCGAGTTGTTGTCTACACGACGACGAATCGGTATGTCTACGGCGGTGCAGGTTGAAGGGTTGTTCTAAAGAAAATACCCGAAAAGGGGTGTTGGTAGCGTCCATCAATCAAGGTACCACGAAGATTGTGCCGTCCGAGTTCTCATTTTTGGTTATGTTAGATTCGCAATTCGTTTTTTTTATAATGCTCTAGACTTCTATAGTAATTCTTCTCATTTTTTGATTATGTGAGATCTCTGATTCGTTTTTTAATAACGTCTCTCCGTGGAAGGGGTGATGGTGTCCTGCCAAGAGGTGGACCTCGCGGAGTTCCCCGTGGTGGACTCGAAGGATTCCGTGGTTTACGGAGCTTTCAGCAACCTCCTTCGTAGGCAGATTCCGGCTCTTTCCGTCCATTTATGTTTTGTTTTAGGATGTTTGAGACGAACCTCTGATCATTCGGTGGTGTTTATTTACCCTGATTCCCATCCATGTTGTCAATACTCGCGGAGAGGCAAATGTAGCTAGAAGAAAAAATATAGATTTAAAGGCAGTGTTCACGAGGAAAACGCTGCACGTTTTTTTGGCTAAAACGTAAGCTTTAGGTCCCTCTAAGAAGATTAAGAACGGAAGTGCGACGAAAAACGGCCGGTAAGCGGGTGAAAATCTCGTGGGCCAGCCAACCCATTGGGCCACTCCGCCCACGTTTTATAACAGTTCCTCTGAATTCGCGGTCAAATGAGCGATTGTTTTTGATCAAAAGCCCCGTTCTTCCCTTCAATCTCAACGTCTCGCTTTACTCAGGTCAGCTCGCACACATCGGCTGCAAAAAACGGGAGTTACAAGCCTCGGACAACTCGTCCACAATGCTTCCCTAGCTGAATTTTGAGGGGCCATAACTCCGTTTCTAGGGGGTGTTGTACGATTCCAGAGACATCATTGAAATCAGCATAAAACCTTTTTCAAGATAGGCAGAAAATCAGAAAAACGACTTTCATCGTGAACACTGCCTTTAAAAAAAATAAGCGCAGTTAGCCGATATCACCTTTTTCTGGTTAACAAGGGAAGCCATTCTGGCGTAGTCCGGAATGAGCGAAATGGAGTACATTGCTGCGTGCTCAGAAAAATATCTCAGCATTCAATGCGTGTCGAATATGCATCCAACTCGAGTGACCACACCCATTGAAAGGGTGTATTGCAGGGAAACGTGCTCCAAACAGCACCACGTGCAGAAAAATTTAATCGCAGGAGCACGTGCTGCAAGGTAGTCCCACATTATCGTAGAAGTTTTAATCGTGGGGCTTCGTCCGGAACCCATGAGCCGGGGGTTCGCCCCGCATCGCGGCGCTCTGTCGGTAAACTGTGTGGCTTTTCTGAACAAATTAGATCTCTCACAGTCAGGAAACCCCGGCCAGGGCGCCGATTCGCGGCGCTCTGTTCGGGACCCGTTAGCCGGGGGTTCGCCCCGCTTCGCGGCGCTCTGTGTGGCTTTTCTGAATTTTGAATGATTCGAAATTCCTAAAAGCATTCGAATAATTTTCGAATATAACAATTTGGTCCGAAGTACATATACCAAACAGCCAACCTGGGTCACTCATAGCTTTAACTACTAGTAGCGAGTATACTCTGACCGAATCGAATGATTCGAACATTCATTCGACTGGAAAATTCGACTTCGAAAGGTCGAATATTTGAAAGGTGTCAATTTTCGAATAATTCGAAAAACCGAATATTCGAAAATTGCGAATTCCCGAATCATTCGGAAACCGACTATTTGAAAAGTGCCAATTCACGAACGATCAGAAAACCAAATATTTGAAAAGTCGAATGCTCGAAGAGTTCAAATTTTTGAATTGTTTGAAAAACTCAAATTTCGAATTATTGGAAAAGTCGAGTATTCGAGCGAGGGCATCCTCGCAAGGTACTCCGTTTTGCTCATTCCGGACTATGATAAAATGGCTTTCGCATCAAGTAGTATATAACGACTGTGACTCAGCAGTAGAGTGGGCACAGAGTACCACTGGGGAATCCTAACATCCCCCAGTGGTAGGCATCTTATGCACTTTCAATGAAAACGCCTCGAAAAAGCGACAATTGTAAGTTAGGTTACAAAAAATAGCGATTTTGAAACGTCTTCATAGCTGTTTTTTTTTTCAGAAATTCCGGCATGTGGCATGCTCGCGGTAAGTTCGCGGTTAACATCCTCTCGCAAAGAGCACGGAAATAGTGCTGAAATGCGAGAGAAACTCGCGGCTAACGAAAAACTCCATCGGAGGAGTTTTTTAGCGCGGTTAACTTTTTGCGCGTCGTGCTCCCCGTGGGGGCCGCAATTACGAACGAATATTTTGCTCACGCGCAATTATTTCGCGCAACTTTTTTCATTTTTTCCAGTTACTCCCCTTTTCTATTTCTGCACATTTGACCGATTTCTCATGGCCGATTTTTCTCCGGATGTTTCGGTTTTTTTTTCATAAAACTGATAAGAGGAAATATATCTCAGCATATCCCTGTATACTCGTTGAGAGTGTCAACCAAGGTTGTAGACTAAATTCCTTCAATGTCGACAGGTTTTATATCACAAAGGATTAACAAAGACATTCTCAAAATTTTGGAAAACAGGACTTACACCTCAATTTTGCCATTCGGAATGCAGAAAATGTCAACAATTGCATTTGTGTGGTTATCTCCATTTCTCTTCTACTTTTCGGGTGTTTGATGGAAATTGAAAGTAGGCAGATCGGAGCTCGGCTCATTTTTTATCACAATCCGAGCGGTAAAAGAACCAGTGACCGTATTCATGAAACTACGGGAGCCTCCCAGGAAGGTTTTGAGACCCAGGCGATGTATGCGGCTGGCAGACTTTGTACTTTCCCGGGAGGCTCCCGTAGTTTCTTGAATACGGCCACAGAATAGCCTTTCAATAACTCGATAATCTTCACAAAAATTTGGACGAAAACTCGGGAATGGCAAAGCTCATCGTAGATCCAATAGAGAGTATGGACCATCGAGCAAGGTTTATGAAACTAGTTCTCTTCAACTCCTCCATCTTTCGTCTTCGACATCGCGCAAGATTCCTCATCGTCAACAATGTATCATGGAGTAGCTTGAGGTATCCCATAAGAGATGGCTAATTAAGGAGGTTTTCGCGGTGAATTTGGATGTGGCGGCGGCAGTGGTGGTCGTGGAGGTGGTGGCCCCGGTGCTGACCGGTCAGGATGTGGCAGACGAGGCCGCGGCGGCCGTGGAGAACGAGGAATACGGTGAGATTTGATCTTCACACATTTCCCCTCTTTTTATGTATCGGCGGATAAGAACCAGTTTATGCATGTCCGTTAATTGGACCGAAAACCGCCTGTAGAGACTGTTCGCCATCAAGGTCGTATGTGCTCTTCTGTGAGACAGGTAACGTCGGCATGGATCCAGAAGAGTCTTCGCGTTCACTGTTAAAGGTTGTCGCAAACTCGGTGTCATATGTGATAACAAAGGTACACCGAGTTTGCGCCAAAATCCACTGGGGAACGCAAAGTTTCTTCAATACCCATGCCGATGTTACTTAACCATTGTGAACGACATTTGGGCTTACCATACAAGTCAGGTCCAAAGTTGTGTAGACGTTCCCCAAATCTATTCGTCCTTTCGCTCGACTTGATCTAGCGAAAGACCTATACATTATCTTCACTACGTTTTTCGGGCTTGTGGACCCTATACAAGAAAAACAGGAGGATTGGACGAGTTGACTGATGTTTACATCGTTGCCAAAGCGCGTTCAGTTGAAGCCCCTGAAAAAAGCGAGGTTTTGGGGGATCCCGCTGCCCGCGTAGCTTTCAAGCGACCAAGCTCGTCCGCGTCACCTCCATTTTCGTGTTCCGAGTCGACAAGCTCGGCTATCTCTAGAGGGAGTTGGAAGTGGAGATTCCTAGTGGGGACAGGTGGAGTGTTAGCAGGGCAACTATGTAGAAAACTTATCCTTCAAGAGAAAACGAGTTAGTTCTGTCAGCATAAAATTCTATTATAGACGATTGTTTTACATTTTTTTGGAAAGGTATCTATTTCTGACATATTCGAGATAGTAGTGGCACGCCTCACTCTGTGAGAAAGCATTAGTTCCGTTCAGTAATATCACACGTGAGCTTCATGTGGTTTCAAGCACTGTTTGGCCATCGCGTTTATATTCTACCGGTGGCTGTCATTTGAATTGCCGCGCGCGGTCGCCGTATCGCCGTCGCGACGCGGCGGCTGCTGGCCTGGCGTGCTACCAAAACGTTACATATGCTTAGAAAAAGGCACGTTGAGTGGTTTTCTGAGGGCTAATGGCTAAATTGACTAATATGACTTCGATACTCAAATCATGGAAACCCCACGGACCACTAAAGACCACGTTTTGTGAGATGTGCGAGAAAATCAAAAATATCGGTCGGTACCGATCGATAATGTGTTATGACTTCAATACTCAAATCATGGAAACCCCACGGACCAATAATAACCACGTTTTGTGAGATGTGCGAGAACATCGGAAATATCGATCGGTACCGATCTATAATGTGTTATGACTTCAATACTCAATTCATGGAAACCCCACGAACCAATAATAACCACGTTTTATGAGATTTATTTATTTATTTATAATTTGCACTGATGGTGCGCCATCAACGATAATAAAGAAACAGGGCAATGCCTTTGGCACTCGAAGGGCGAACAACAAGGAAGAGTGAGACAGAACAGAAACATGGAAGAGAACAGCAATATCTAAAAAATGATAATAAATGGTGTTAAGTAGGTTCAGCTCTTTCCAGACCGCCGACAAATAAAGTTGGTTTTCACCAGATGTGTAGCAACTTTCACCAGGCAATCGGTATCACATTTTAGTTAGTTTGGCAACCAGCGATCACCCAAAGAAAGGTTTTCATTATATGTATCGTGATATGTAGAATGATACTGGGAAAAGAAGAAGGATACGGTCAGCCTGGGCAACGCAACTAACCGAAGCTATTCTGTGGCGGGCCAATTCAGGTGCCTCTTTAATCTGGTACGAACCTCAGGCGTAAGACCCAGGCCCAAGGAGCGAATGGTAAACCAAGCACCTTGTTGACATGTATCCTTAATTTAGCTAATTCAGGACTATAGGCAAATTTCGCAAGAATATCTTTGACAGTGATCGGTAGTATTCAAACAGAGATGTAGATAACGGTAAAAAATGGAAGGGGGAGGTAGCCGTCCTAGTGCTCGGTGTGTTAAAAGCAAAGAACATTAGAGCAGTGATGTCAAGAGCAGAACAGACTTTTGTTCTGAAAGGTGAGCATAGCCAAACTCGAAAATATCAGGCTCGAAGAGTCAAATGAAAGATATCACAGGTTTTCCTGAAGCTTGATCTGTTTCTGGTGTGCAGGAGATCCATTAGTAATTCATATAGTACGACACCATTATCGATCAGTAGACAATTTTGTAATCATTGTATTGAATAGAATACATAAGGAATCAAAGAAGAACCATCGTCTGGAAAATCTAGCATATTGACGAGTATTTTATCACCAGAGATCTACAAAAGGGGAGTTAAATCGGTCATCTTCAGCCTTCGTTTGAAAACAGAGCTGCTCATAGATTCAAGAGCTTTCGGAGGTAGGTTTTGGATGCTTCTAGCAAATCTGTTAGAAACGAAGTTGAAAAGTATAGAATGCCTATCTCTGTGAATTCTATGGAAGTGTAATCTGAACCCACCTGATCTAGCGGTAGCAGGCATAAAGATCCGAAACTTACTGGCCGGAATTTTCAATTCGTTCCGTAAAATACGAAAACAAAACACCATGTCAGAAAAAAACCTGCGATACTCCAGAGATTTCATACCGAATTGTTCGAGCCTATCACAATAGTTAGGCAATTCATTACGATTAAAATTCCCAGTTGACCTATACCACATAATTCTGGTGAAAAGGTGTTGTACTCTTTCGATTTTGAGTACATCCTTTCTGCGCTTGGGACTCCACACTGGTGAGCAGTATTCAAGATGCGGCAGCACGTAAGCCTTATAAAGGCGAATTAAAATTGCTGGATCAGTACAATGCACATTGCGAAGAATCATAAAAAGGGAGGAATAAGCTTTACGGACAACATTGTCTACATGGTCTGAAAATGTCAGATTAGATTGAACTACGACACCAAGTCCCAGTGTAGCGTCCAAGCTGATATCCTTTCGATAGAGGCTTTAAGAGCTTCGCGCACAACATCAGCATTAGTGCGATCAAAAACACCATAGACTTTTATGTCATCGGCAAACATCTGGATGTAGATATTGGGGCTTGTTTTTATTAGTGGCGGAAGGTCGATGGTATAGATTAGGAAAAGTAGAGGAGATAGGACACCCCCTTGTGGAACCCCACTGACACAGGGATAACATGAGGAAAAACTGGAACCAACTCTCACTGTCATGAGTCTATTCTGCAAGTAAGAATTCATCCATCTTAGAAGATTGCCTCGAATGCCAATACGTTCTAATTTAGCAATTAGCTTGGAGTGGCATACCTTGTCAAATGCCTTAGACATGTCAAGATAGATCACATCAACTGACTTTCCAGTGTTAACCGCTCTAGCGTAGTCAAATAATGTATCTACAAGATTTGTACAAGTCGACGCCCTCGGCAGGAAGCCATGTTGTTCCTGCGAAATGAGGTGAAATTTGTTCAGCCAGTCAAGTAACTTCTCATTGACTATCTTCTCCATGACCTTGATAGGAGCAGGCGTAAGGCTAATCGGTCGGAAGTCATTTATACAACTTGAGCCGGAAACCTTTGGTATTGGGGTGACAAGAGCGTGTTTCCACATTTGCGGAACTTCTCCACACGTAAACGAAATGTTGAACAAGTAAGATAGAGGATGGCATAAGGAGGAATTACATCGCTTATACACTATTTGTGGAATTCCATCACAAGGTTCAGTGAGAGATGGTTTCAATTTCTTAAGAATAGAGGAGATTTTATATGAGATGTGCGCGAAAATCGAAAATATCGATCGGTACCTATCGATAATGTGTGATGACTTCAATACTCAAATCATGGAAACCCCACGGACCAATAATAACCACGCTTTGTGAGATGTGCGAGAAAATCGATCGGTACCTATCGATAACGTGTAAGGCAAATAATGCCCAAATCGAGTTACCACCACTTACCACCACTCACAACTTTGTGCTTGCTGCTCTGCGGCATCTTCATTGCCGGCCAGGAGGTGGCGGTTTGTTCGTGTTAATTTGGCGGCTCTACTGGATTTATGTCGCGGTATGTTGGCGGCTTGAAGTGGCGGGTTATTCGCGGTTAACACACCATTTACTATCAACCCTAGTGAATAGGAGGGCTGAGAACCAGCAATAGCTTGTTTTTGAGCGTTTTTTCTCCGACTTTTCACTCATTTCCACTTTTGTGATGACCAGGCCTATCTTCTCAAAGAGATAGCGCAATAAACTTTTTTACCGCGAACCCTGCCCTTAAAGGCACAGTCCAAGCTCAGGGACGAAATCTGAGATTTCCACATAATTGACAAGCTCACCCACCCTATAGAGCCCCTGCCAAATGCGAGCTCTCAATTTCTCCGAATAAGCGAGATACAGGGGAAAGCCACCCTGGGGCGCCCATACCAGGAAGCCACTTTGGCACGGAATTTTTTTCAGATCTCATTCGTTCGAAATTTTTTCGAACGAAAAATTTCCAATTTTCGTTCGTTCGAAATCCGATTTTTAGAAATTTTTTCGAAATTCGTTCGTTCGGTATACTTGCGAACGAATTTCGAAAAAAAAATTGAAATTTCCGACAAATTTCGAAAAAACACGAAATTTCGAAAAAAATCGAAATTAAATTACACTGCCTTTAAGAACCTTGGTCTTATCACGACAATGAGGTAGATTCGTGATAAGAGATATCGATGTAACTCTATGTCTGACTGGGAACTTGTATGCAAAACTAGCACACGGTGGGCAACGAACCCATCAATCCCAGTGCACCAACAGCGAAACAACGCCTTGAACCAAGTCTTAGTCTTTCTAAACAGAGGGAAACTACCCATATTCTTATCTGCTATACATCCTGTGTAAAATTGGACGTGCGCGGCATTAACCGCTGACACCGCTGACGTGATGTTTCCCCCCTCATTGCTTTTTTGTTGTGAAGCTCTCGCGGTATGTGTTCCTGATTTTCCTCTCTAAGCTTTTGGTTTTTAGCGAGTGTTGCTAAATTGTAGTCGAACTGACCGAAAATCTCTCAGAGGAAAGATGGATAAGAATCCACTAAAAGCTGAAACTGAAATTTATTATTTTTCATCGTTTTCATTTTTCGAACCGGCTTTGTTTTTTCTCGTCTGCTTATCAAACCTTCAGTAAACAAGGAGGAAAGGTACCAGACGTGGGACCGAATATTCGACTATTCGAATAATATTCGAATAATTCGATTACTTGATTCAATCAGGAAATCACGCAAATTATTTTTCCAATGTTCGATTTATTCGGCATTCTCAGTTGCTATATGAAACCTTTAGTGAACAAGGAGAACAGGTACCAGACGTGGGACCAAATATTCGAATAAATCGATTACTCGATTCAATCAGGAAATCATGCAAATTATTTTTCCAATACTCGATTCATTCGGTACTCTTAGTTGCTCGGGAATCTGTACATAAATTAGCGATATTCGATTTTCGAAATTTCAACCAACTTCAAGACATGGCTTTCAAATATCTAGTAGCAGAGAAAGAAATCTCACAGTAGCAAATACTTTGCCAACGCGTAGCTAAGGTGCGTCCGAATGAGAATGGCACCCCATGCAGCCCGCGTGCGCTGCAGGCGGCCGTCGCATGTGGCGCTATCGGACGAGCATGCGAAACGTCCCCACCGCCATCGACTACGAACGCGGCCGGCGCCGGCTGGCAGCAAGCACTGCGCCGATCATTCAGCTCTGCAGACGGGGAGAGAGGGGATGGCCGTCGTTGGAATCCAACACTGGCTTCGGCGCGGGGTGTGGATATCCACACCGGGAAGCCTGAGCTGCGCAATGGTGGAGGGAGGGGGGTCTGAGCTTCACCGGGGGACCACGTGAATCATTCTGACTGGGAGTAGTAGGTATACTGTTTAGAAAGATTTTTTGCGAATAATTCGGTAATACCGTCCAATTAGCATGAAAACTTGTTGTAATCAAATTTACGTAAATGTTACAATTATAGTAAAGGTTCTCCTACGATTGAATATAAGGCTTATAGGTTCTGGGCGTGTATCCTGGATAGTTGTGTACTGACTTGCAAATAAGAACAGATTGGAAGCTACGGAATGGAGCGGAAGAAAAGAGTGGATGCGATGAATGATGTTATTGGCAAAGGCGAAGACGGCGAGATGTACTAAAGAAACAAATATGTTTTCAGAGAAGAACAAGTCACTTTAAATGTATGGAAAACACGCTTTAATAAATGGTTAGATACGAAAATAGGTGCTTCAAAATTAGCCAGACCATACATGGCAAAACACCTGCTAGTTCGAAAGTGCGTCATCTAATCTGGTATCGTTTCGAATTTCATTCTCCGAAACCCACTCGTACACGAAACACACTACGCGGATTCGATCTCGCAAGGTGCTTAGTTTTTTTTCTCACATTTTTTGTCTCACATTCTTTGCAAAGAAAGGGTCACAAAAATAAGATATTCGAGTTGAGAGTGGTAAATTTACAATATATACAAATTTTCAGACTCTAAGATGGACGCTGAAAGACATTTCTCAGTGTGGCCCACACCTGTCGCAGGTGCGGTAGCGCTGCAAGTCTACATTTTTGCAAGGTAATGAGTCAGGAGAATATGATCGAGTCCAGCGTGGCCGATTTACTTTCTACAGAATGTTTTACCGTCCCAGTGTAACGCCGAAGACCGCTACATAGGAAGCGGAACAAGAAAAAAAAGGTAAAAAAACGTCGAAGTTCACAAACCTGGACTAGGGTTTTAAAACACCTGTAACTTAGCTTCCAGAAGAGCTATCCCGGGCTTGAGCGAAACTAAGAAACTAGGTTTGTAACCCTACCTAGTGAAACTTTACTCGCACCTAGTAATTTTTTTTTGTAAGGCGTCCTCTGGGAGCGACTAAAGTTTCATTCGGTAAGGTTACAAACCTAGTTTCTTAGTTTTGCTCAAACCCGGGGTAGCTCTCTTGGAAGTTAGGTTACAGGTGTTTTGAAACCCTACTCCAGGTTTGAGGACGTAATTTTAACGTTTTTTCACCTTGTTTCGCTTCCTATGTAGCGGTCTTCGGCGTTACACTGAGACGGTAAAAGATTGTTTACAATGTAAATCGGCTACGTTGGACTCAAACATCTTACTCATGACCCCTAAATTTCAAAAATGCCTCTTTGCCGCGGGACCACACCTGAGAAAAGTGTGAGGCCCGATACTGTAGCGGTGTTCAGCATCTATGTTGGACTGTGAAAGTGAGTATAAAGGGTAAATCGACCACGCTGGACTCAGATATCTTACTCTTGTGACACCTAAATTTCAAAATTGCCGACTTCCGGCGGCACCACGCTTGAGGTAGACTGTTTCATTCCAAGTGAACTCATGTTTTTGGTTATCACAGCGCGGAGCGGTGGCTTTTTCGTCGAAACCTCCTTATCACTAGTTATATTTCACCGAGGCCCACCGCTCCGCTGCTAGCGATAATCGAAATCAACAGGTCACTAGGGATGTACCAGAGCTTAAAGGCAGCGTCCGCGCTGAAAACCACATCTGGGTTTTTCTTCTCAATCCAAGGTTTAAACCAAGTGGAGATAGTTGGCGAAGCTTGAGACCTCAAAGTAGCGTAAAAATAATGCTATAGGCTCTTGAAAACTGCTCCGTGGTCTGAAAAGGCGTTTTCCCGGTCGATCATCTAACACGAGGAACAGAAGCGCCATGACGGCCTCCGGCAGGCAACGGAAATCCAAAATTCTATATTCTTTTATTCGAAGAATCCTCGAGTTCGGACGTGTGTATTTAAAGCTTCTTATTTTTAAGACACTTTGACAGCAGAGAGACGAAAAGAATTGTGGAACTTAAAAAGTTAATGAGGATAAACCAAATCAGCCGTCCTAATTTTCGAAATTTGTGCATTGCCCAAGACACACCAGACAGACGTGAAAAAGGGAGCTGAATGTTCAAGGAATTCCGAACGAGTTTTTCTCAGGATTTTGAGTGTTTCGGGTGGTCCCTTCGCGACATATCACAACCTGGCAGGCCTACCTTCGCGAAATTGTGAAAAAAATGAACACGGTTTTTTGCGGGTACGCTGCCTTTAAGTGTGAGCTCATGCAGTGTAGCGGTCTTCGGCGTTCCTATGATACCGTTAAAATTTGTATATGAGGTGTATCCACCACGCTCGACTCAATCATCGTATTCTCCTGACTTATACCTTGCAAAAATGTAGACTTCCAGCGCGACCGCACCTGCGACAGGTGTGGGCCACACAGAGAGATGCCTTTCAGCGTCCATCTTAGAGGCTGAAAGTTTGTATATATTGTAAATTTACCTTTCTCGACCCGAATATCTTATTTTCGTGACAATCACTTTGCAAAAAAATGTGAGGTCTAATCTTTTCCGAAAATTAAGCACCCTGAGGGATCGAACCCGTGTCGTGTGTTTATTGTATGAGTGGGTTTCGGAGAATAAAATTCGCAACGTAAACAGATCGGATGATGCTCTTTCGAACCAGAAGTCCATACATCTGAAGTGACATGTTCTTCATGAAATTGCGAAATGAATTTACGAATTCATATTAATTTGAAAACACATTTCTTTTTTCAAGACATCCCGTATTCTTGACCTTAGCCAATCACTCCATCTTCTCCACGCTTTTTTCCTACCACAGATATACCTTAGCTTCCTACCCGGAATCATTCACAATTTCTGGATGCACGTTCAAACCTATGTGTCTTACATTCAACATTGGGAGAGCCTTCACTATAATCAAAACCCTTACTTTAGCTAAGTTTTTCAAAAACGCAGGCAACTTCATGTAATCCGTCAAAAAAGCAGTGATCTAGTTCAATGTTAATGTCTTGTTTTTTTTTGAAATGGTTGTTTTTCTCCAAATTATACATCTTTTGGAACAAATGGTTCCTTTCGTTTCAAGTTTACTACAAAAAGAGACAATTGACACTCCCGGGGAGGAGGTCCGAGAAAATCGCCAAAAAGTTGGCCTATTAACGCTTGTGGGAGGGGTCTGAAAAAATCGCCAAAAGTTTGCTTTTATAGAGGGGGGTCTAAGAAAATTTGGCCTTGTCCACAGCTCGCGCCGAACCCTGATCCAACACTCGTCCGAGAGCGGCACATGCGACGGCCGCCTGCCAAGCACGCCGGCCGCGTGGGCCGCCATTCTCATTCGGGCACACTTTAGATGCCTCCGAGGGCGCGGCCTGTAACGCCTCCCCATTCCATGTAACGAGAATTTAAGAGTTTTAGCTACGATAACTAAAACCAGCATAATCTTATGTCGGAGGTACAAGGGTGCGAATTCCACGCGTATTCTACATAAAAAACGAAGGCTAAATTTGATACATTGATCTCTCTGACGTTAAACCCGTATAGTCTCATTTAATTTTGTAGCGAGAATCTACGGATTTAGCAGCAGCCTGGATTGAAAAGCAATCTCAAACCCGCGCTGGCTACGCGGGACGCAAGGGTGCCGTTTGAACAGTGTTGGACCAGTCAACTTACGGAGTGATTACTTGACACTCTGGGGTTGGCTGAGGAGGGTGACCCCGTGTCGCTCTCTGGAGGACCTGGCTAAGATTAATTGTGACCACTGCGATGCTGCAGACCTTGGGGAAGAAACGGCGATGCGGTCGATCGCAGCTGGGATCGCCTTTCTAGTACGGATCAGGACTGGGTGGGTCGTTCGACCGAGGCTGTTACGAGAATTAGCGTAGAATATGCGGGTGCTGTACCGAGAAATCACGTAGAATATGCGGGCGCTGCAGCTAAAGTTTCACAAACCGATGCTAAACTTTCCGTAATTTACGTTTCCGTGTGAAGCATCTAGCTACGCGCTGGCAGAGTAACTATTTAGGTATCATTAAAAAATTCACTTTAATACTGGCGCGAGTTTCCCGAGTAATCGAATCGAGGACAGAATTTCTAGCTTGTTCATTCGTTCGGAAAATTTTTATACGCTTTCTTTGATAGTTCGAAAAGTCAACTGCGGATACATATTTTAGTCCAAGCAGCGTATAGAAGCTAGTAGACATGGGTCTTCGACGCTAGGTTTTTAATGAATGGATTGTTCTCGAATGAGTAAATAATTTAAATAATACCCTCCGAAAACTCACGAATAAATTGCTATTTTAATATAACTTTTCTGATAATACTTGCGGATGACGTCTCTTTATTTTCTCGCAATCAATTAATCAACTTGAAAACCTTGTATATTATAGATGTTTGATGATGTTGAACTCGACACGAGGTTGATACAGTTATTTATGGCTAACGTTTCGGAGTAACCTCCTTCTTCAGAGCCTGAAAAGATCAAATAATAAGTGTGTCTACCCGGCCAAACGTCTCCTAATCCCCACTTGAAATCGAAAACCTATTTTCTGTCACGTAGGTTAGAGAGAAAACCAAAGAAAAGTACCGCACCTAGCCAAGAACTCGCTATCGATCAGAGCAGCATGAAGCGTCGATGAAGGAAACGCTGTAGACCACCACTTGAGATGTTAGAAGGCGAGTCTTACGTATGGCCTGAGCTGCCGGGTTATATACAGACCTTCTCCCTTCCGGTTAATTTGCGGGTCATAAGCCTGTATAAAAAATGCCTCTAGGGTTTTTCGCGCTGCGGTGTCAGTTTCTCGGGCTATTATCTCGACCTTGATGTCAAAGTTGTCACCATTATGGGTAGTGACCCGATGCGCCCCAAGCACTGTGGCTTCCCGCTTCCTCTCCTTACCGTCCAAGTGTTCTTTGATCCTGGCATGCAGTGGCCGCGATGTTTCCCCGATGTATTTTTGGCCGCACAGCTGACATGAGATCAAATAGACCACACCGCAAGCAGTGCAGTCTCCATCCCTGCCAGCCGGGCAAATCACACAGGCGGGTGTAAGGTCTGTATATAACCCTGGAGCTCAGGCCATACGTAAGACTCGCCTTCTAACATCTCAAGTGGTGGTCTACAGCGTTTCCTTCATCGACGCTTCATGCTGCTCTGATCGATAGCGAGTTCTTGGCTAGGTGCGGTACTTTTCTTTGGTTTTCTCTCTAACCTACGTGACAGAAAATAGGTTTTCGATTTCAAGTGGGGATTAGGAGACGTTTGGCCGGGTAGACACACTTCTTATTTGATCTTTTCAAGCTCTGAAGAAGGAGGTTACTCCGAAACGTTAGCCATAAATAACTGTATCAACCTCGTGTCGAGTTCAACATCATCAAACATCTATAGTACTATCATGCCGAGGTTTATGGAGAGTCGCACATGGAGATTGATGCGAAATGTACCTTGTATATTACTTTTTCATTTCTCATTTCACTTCTTTTTCACTCGATTCAAATGACTTTTTAGAAATCTCTCTAATATCCAGGTGACTTTCAAATTGTCCAAGTGCGACCCTCAAATAATCTTGGCATTGATATGTAGTTGACCATCGATTTCCTTGCAGCAACGACCAAGATTGTTATACACTCCTTTATTCAGCTTACGTTTCGGCGAGTTTCGCCGTCTTCCGAGCCTGGAGAAACCGAAATTATGTCCGAAATACTACCCTATCAAACCCCATTCCATTGTACAGGCTAATATGCAAACGGAAGTATGCAAACGACATGAGCCATAGTAAATACCAACCTTTTGGAGGAACCGATTGGCCCAACAGCCTCAGATGGAACCGGTGAGGGCGACTAATAGGTAAGAACCTCGGGACCACCTACACACTGGGCCCGCTCACAGATCAACCGACAGGTCAGAATGCACAAAGGTCGACGTAGAGCGCCAGCTCCTGGGTCACCGCAACACATTCGTCTTTTCTATTAACTTTTGGTGAGTAGCTGGTGCCGACAGTTCTTACTTTTTTTTTCTTTTTGGATCGCAAATTTAGGTGTATTTCGATCCACAAAGCTTCTGGAGTTCTGCGCGCTGAGATTTCACATTCACGGGCTAAGATCGTGACCTCCACATGCGTGAAAACTCAGCGCGCAGAACTCTAGAAGCTTTTTGGATTGCCGCAAAAACACCAAAAGTTAATAGAAAAGACGAATGTGTTGCGGTGAACTAAGAGTTGGCGCTCTACGTCGACCTTTGTGCATTCTGACTTGTCGGTTGATCTGTGGGCGGGCACGGTGTGTAGGTGGTATCGAAGGTTCTTACCTATTAGTCGCCCTCACCGGTTCCATCTGAGGCTGTTGGGCCAATCGGTCCCTCCAAAAGGTTGGTATTTACTATGGCTCATGTCGTTTGCTCACTTCCGTTTGAATGTTAGCCTGTAGAATGAAATGGGGTTTGATGGGAGTAGTATTTCGGACATGATTTCGGTTTCTCCAAGCTCTGAAGACGGCGAAACTCGCCGAAACGTAAGCTGAATGAAGGAGTGTATAAGAATCTCGGTAGTTGCTGCAAGGAAATCGAAGGTCAATTTTCAAATTATTTCTGAATCGTTCACTTATGCTGTTGGACAACCTTTACGGCAATTGGAAACACGAATGTAGGGGATGCGCCATCGGCAGCCGTATGGTTGAGTGTTTCTCGTTGTTTTGTCTACCGATCTAGATGGTCTAGCGGGAAAACGGGCCGTATAAAAGGCGACTTGGTTTGACACTAGGTAAGTTAGCTGTGCTCTGATGTCCTGCTCTGGTGTTCTTCATTTGCTATTAATAAATCATTCCTGGTACTCGAATTCCTGCAGCCGCATCTCAAGAGGGGTTTCTCTCGCCATAGGACCATAAAGAGAATTTGCTCGCGTCATTCGCAAGGATCGCTGATTACAGATTCAGAGCGCCCCTAGAAAAGTGTGCAGTCTCGCCATTCAAATGCGCCATTATAAGAGGCAGTACCTCCGGTAGTAGTGGGTTCTGAGCGATTTTGATTGCAATGTCGAGATCAGCGCGAAATTCTCTTTGATACAGGTAGCAGAACTGGAGGATCTTAGTGTTGGACAGTTGCTGTTACTAACCGACCTTCAAAGGTCTAGTGCACCCTCAGATACGAATTTTGAGATTTTTGTGTAATCGTGTAGTGGACCCCTCTTGTATAGATATTGCCAGGTGCAAGATCTCAATACCTCCAGATAACCGAGATATAGGTGACCACCAACCATCTTTGTCCGCGCCCCTTTTCTTGATTTTCAATGTCGATAGCGGCCAGTTGGATGGATGATTTTCAACCTCGTCTTCGGTTTTCACTTCGTTGCCGGTTTGTCTCTTCATCCTGGGTCACCCTCGTGTAGCGACCGTGAAATAAGAGAAATACATTCTTGTGACAACTCGTGTACCGAATATCCGCTCAATCAATATAGTCATATTTGAGAAGCCATAACTCTGTCTGTGTTTTCTTTGAACGACTCAGGCGGTCGGGGCTTAGTACGTCGGCACAATAGCGTTAGTACCAAAGGCCAAACTTGGCGTACTAACGCTCGTTGTGAGCAGGAGCTGCTGGCAACGGCAGCATATTCGTATGCAGAACAGGCTGCTGATAATGTTCTAACGCTCATTATCGACAGCCTGTTCTGCAAAGTTACCATGTTAGGTACGATTCTTTCATTCCTTCTTTTCTTTCTTTTTTTTCAGTAGCAAGGAGGCCAACCTCGCTGCGGTCCGCAACAAGGACAGCATCTTCGTCACGGTCCACAACGAGGAGGCTTCCCTCGCGATGGGCCATGGGGATGATCCCCTCAGTGATCAAAATTAACGTCTTGAAGGTGACACAAGGTTACCTTCTCGGACTGCCTCAAACGGCCAACTGCCCCCTCAACGAGACTGGTCGACTTATATACCCGCCGCCGTCGTACAAGATGATGCTGCAATGTCCATTCGTATCAGACAAATCAATGGAGGAGAGTGTCAGCAGGAACTAGGAGAGGGGGCTGCCGATATCACTCGTGCCAGGGTAAACAAAAGGTTGTATTCCAGCACAAGCAGCAGCAGCAGCTCTTGCTAGTTGGCAGCTGCTCCTGCTGCTTCAGCTGGAAAACAACTCCTTTGTTTACCCCTCCTGTCGATCTCTCGAGTGCCACGATATACAAAGGGTTGTATTCCAGCAGAGGCAGCAGGAGCTCCTGCTCGGTGGCAGCATATCCTGCTGTTACCAGCAGCTACAGCACAGGTGCTGTCAATCCCTTTGTGCCGGCGTTATAACGCTGTTGTGCCGACGTACTGAGCCCCAACTGTCTAGGGATTTCAGAGATACCATTGTGATCGCGTGAATCCCTCCATGATGAACTTTACCTCTGAAAAGAAAATTTTCGGAAATTGTACGCCTTTAAAGGCACAGTCCAAGCTCAGGAACGAAAGTTGATATTTTCACATAATTGTGAAGTAGACCCACCCCATAAAACACCTGCCAAGTGCGTGCTCTCAATTCCTACGAGTAAGCGGGATACAGGAGGACGCCACCCTGGGGCGCCCACCTCCGGAAGCCACTTTGGCACGCCCTTTTACGATCTTTCAAGCTCAACGGTGGCAAGATGAGCAATGGTTTCCGATCAATAGCCCCGTTCTTCTCCTCATTCTTGGTCTATCTCTTTATCAAGGTCGTCTCGCATACATCGGCTACAAATGATGGAAGTTATAAACCTCGGACAACTCGTCCACCATGCTTCCGTAACTCAATTTTTGAGGGACCATAACCTTTTTTCAAGGGGGTCTTGTACGATTCCAGAGACATCATTGAAATCAGTGTGGGACAGTTTTCAAGATAGGCAGTAAACCCGAAAAATGATTCTAAGGTTGGATTGTGCCTTTAAGGATTAGTGAAAATAAAAATATTGCTGAGAAAGGGGGTAAAATCAACGAAACAGAAAGCAATCGCAAGGAAAACCAGCTGTGCTTCCGTCTCCGTTGAACGATCGATGGAATCCTCGCAGCACACGCCACCAGCTCGCTGGCCACTGGCTGGTCTGCACTGCGATCAGCTGCAAAGAGAAACGCTGGGTGAGCTTCCATTCAAACACCGCATAAAGTGTGTCCCTTTCAAAATCAAGTTAAGGTGCTCTGACGAGCGGGATCAGTTGCGCCTCTATGAATCTTCTTTAAGTGACTTCTTCCTGTGTCTCGCTTATTTGGAAGCATTGTGGTCTTGAACATGGCAGGTATTCTGCTGCGAGTGTGCTTAATAATTATATGGAAGTCATGAATATCGTCTCTGATGGTGAACTGTATTATTAAGCCTGGTATAGAGTCCTCGCATTTAATTTAGTCTGACGATTGGACGGAGCTGCGACGGTAGATCGCAGCGCGCGATCGAAACCCCGTTGGGCGGTGATGCCGCCAACGCAGGGTCAAGCTCACGGTGTTTCGCGGACCACCGTGGGAACAAAGGGAGGGGTAGTTATTTTTCTGGGAAAACTTGAAATTTTTTTTTGGGGGGGGGTCGTTTCTTTTACCATCTAAAATAATGTCTGTATCGCTGAAAAATCGAATCTTGAGGTAAAATTGTCTGGGGCCATGATTATTTACCACGGAATAGCGAGCATTATCAATGGAACAAGAGCGCTTTGAAATGAAAAATGGAGAAAATAATCAAACGTGTACCAGCTCAACATTATCTCTTCTACAACATTTGGAATAGACGTTACTCCGTGGTTTTCTAGCGAAATACGATGAAAAGCGGAAACTATTTTTATTGCTTCGGAAGTCGTTAGGCCACGACAGCAAACTTCGTGCAGCGGTGGCAATGGTAGCGCAGAAGGTTTCTGAACGATGGCACTGCATTCTGCACTTCTGGGCCAGTAGCAATCCCCCAATGTGGGGACTTTAAAGAGGCAGCCAACATGAGGTCGGAGACACCTAGATGCCTCCTATGGTTGCCACCTTAATACGAGAACCATTCTTGAAGAGTAGCGTTGAATGCAAAACTCGCAATATCCGACGTATTTTAACAAGCACCGCACTATCCTACGAGGCGGATGCTATACTTCGGCGACTCGTAAATTTTTTCGAATAATCGAGTTTTCGACTAAGTCGATTTTCGAAAATTTCGAATAATCGAGTTGTCGACTAAGTCGATTTTTGAAAATTTCAAATAATCGAGTTTTCGACTAAGTCGATTTTTGAAAATTTCGAATAATCGAGTTGTCGACTAAGTCGATTTTTGAAAATTTCGAATAATCGAGTTTCCGACTAAGTCGATTTTTGAAAATTTCGAATAATCGAGTTTTCGACTAACTCGATTTTTCAAAATTTCGAATAATCGAGTAGTCGAATTGACTCGATTTTTCGAATACTCGAAAGGTCATGTTTTTGACTAACTCAATTTTTCCAGTTTTCAACAATTGAGTTTCTAAAACACCTTATCTCGACTATTTTGAGCATACCACATTCTACTGCTTCACCAATACTCATGTATTAATGTCGATTAGCAAAATCCATCGACCAAATCCCAGGAGCTTCAGAAAACCAAACGAATTTCACTATAGGAGAGAAATACGGTTCAACGAAACGAGATCATTTAATGGATGAACAATCAGAATTCATCTTTGGAGACGATAATCATGGAAAAAGCCGGAGCTGAGTGTAACAATAATTAGCCAGGGCAAATCGTAGTCTACTTCTAGATCATCCAAACTCATAGTGGACTCTCCGTTATGATATTCAGCCTCTTCGGCTGGACTTTAGCCGTTTTCCTCGTCTTTTTGGCCTTCATGGCCTTTTTCGTCTTCTTGACCGATTTTTTCGATGGAGAGTGCAGCTTCTCCGTATCTGCGAAGCTGTGCTTCTGTGGCCACAATAGAAGCTGTTAGTTTTCTGGATCTCCCACCTTTTTTCTAAGAGAAAGGAGGATAAAGCCAAGCATCAAGAACAAATTTGAAAACCAAAAGTTTCGGTTGCTTTGCGACGTTCCGCTGGTCCCAATGCATTCAAGCCTCTTGCATGCCTTTTTTTCTCGAGCAAGGTGAAATAATTGACCGTCATGTATTAATTTCCAGGCTATCGCGCGACCGTCTTGTTATCTCTAATGAGTTAATCGGTATGCTCACACGTGAGGATTGAGGAATTTTGGCGTAAATCAATACCGGCTTTAAGTGAAAAAGATGGTCGTGAGCCGTACGAGAACATTCGAGAACTATGAGCAAATAACAACTGGCGGCAAATTAGGTGCATGGTCTTCAACTGCATTTTGAAACAGTTTAACTGAAGGAGAACTTTTTTCACTCGAAACAGTCGACTATCGATTTTATTCGACTGTTCGGGTCTATCGAATAATCGAGTCTGCGACATAGTCGATTTTTGAAAATTTTGAATAATCGAGTTTTCGACTAAGTCGATTTCTGAAAATTTTGAATAATCGAGTTTTCGACTAACTCGATTTTCTGGAATTTCGAATATTCGAGTTTTCGACTAATTCGGTTTTTCAAACTTTCGAATAATCGAGTAGTCGAATGACTCGATGTCGACTTTCAACCTTGAATGATGGGATTTCAGAATTTTTCGCGAAAATCATCAAAGCGAGAGAATGTTAGATTTAAAAAACGATTCTGATTTTTTTTGTTGGATGATATCTTACCACTGAACCACCATACACAATACTTTGTAGTATGATTGTCGAGGAGCCAACCTCGTGTTTTGTTACAATGTACCGAAAAGTTCAAAGGATTTTTTTCAAATTATGAACTATTTTTATCCTTAGTCTGTTTCACGCTTCCCAGTCAACATAGAAAGAAGTGAACTCGAAGTGAAAGAGGAAAACGAAGTTTAGATAAAAGCCGCACTTAGATGAACCATTTTTCAGCATTTAGTAACTAGTTCACGCGGATTACGTAAGTTTCATGCCTTTTCTGAGGAACGAGACCGCCTTTCAGCCATCTTTCTTAGATGGCTTTCTAAGCAAATCTGATTTTAATTGTGGTGAGCGATTATTGGAAAAAAATTTAAGATGGTTGAATATGCCCCAGCAACTCCTAGCAATTAAAAGTTGAGTTTAGCATAGGACTAAAGCACGTGAAATCTATAAACAAGACTTATTCATGTCAGTTACGTACACTTTGACGCTAATCTCCCACTAATCTTTGCCAGGAATCATTGAAACATCAATAAAACCTTCGAACGTTCCGCCTGTCATTCCTATCAGCTGGCAGCGGAGCTGGATGGCCGCCAGCCGGCGGGTGCAATTTTTCCTTGACCACGTAGACAACGAGATAGGCAGCCGTGCTGTGCTGGGTGATAAGTGGGCAGCGTACTGGTCGGATCGAAAGCGCTCCACCGCCCTTCCTTGGAGCGCACCTGCTTCAGAAAGTCACCACCATTGGACGTGCTCGACCCCATGACCGCGGTATCGACCCAGCTCCTCTTCGCCCCGCGCTCTACTTCTCTTTCCTCTGCGGCGGTGAGCGAAGTCACCACCCGTTTCTTGCAGTCAGCCACCTCACAAAAGAACGCTCACTGCTCCCAGGTTGCTGACTGCAATGGTCATTAACTTGAGCGCCGCCTGTGCATTTCTATGCCGGCCCGTCCATATTGATAGCCGAGACGTGATTGACCCAGTCACCACGCAGTGACAGCCGGTAGCTGCCACCTTTCGGGGAGATTGCTACTGGCCCTGGTGTAGGGCGATTGAGTTCGTCATCGAATCTTGGCGTACTGTATAATCTTTATCTTGTTCGCGTCGTCTATATATTTGGGCCAACCTCTGGTGTTCAACTTGGCGTTTGCAGGTTTATACATTTTGATGTCTTCGAAACTCGCTATTTCACAATGTATCATCTCCAGCAGTATGTGACGACCCAAAGCATGAGAGAAGTCCTCCTGCTTTCTGCGTTACGGTCATCTCTTGGAGACATATACCCTTGAATCTGATCGGTATAGCTGGAGTAGAACTTAGTGATGTGGGCGCCAGCCAAAGCAACAGATGTATCTCGTTATACACCTCACCCAAGGCTGCATAGCTAAGAGCTTCGATGCCAAAAGTAGTGTAATAGGTGTAGCGAAAAGCGTTGTCTTGGCCTTTTTGACGGGGTGTGACTCCTCATCTTTGTTTTTCTGGCTCCGTGTTTTGGGACTCCGAAGTTGAGAGCGTTTCATGGTTTTGCGACGTCAGTCTATCAAAACCCCTACATGACTAAGGATCATAACACAACAGGTGCTCAGATGCTGGGCCTCCAAAAGAGGGGTAATACTGATCGAGAAACACTTTGGTCCCACTTTCGTATCTTAAGTTAAAAAGGATTCTTCATTTTCAAAACGTTTTTGTCTTTCAAAAATCTTTCTTCAACATTTGCCATTTTGCCGCCGTTGTTTCTCATCATGTAGTCGAAATAGCGCCAGCGAGACACATCATCTACCGGCGAGACTTTCTTAATGTTGTAGTTCCTCTGAAAAGATGTCAGCTGGGATAGTGTATGGCTCATGGTCAAGATTTAGAAACGTGGGTCCATCGAGGAGTATACACGCAGCAGCCACAGCTCTTGCTTTGATACTTTCAGTTGTAACTTCGTTCGCCAAGGCTTGAAGGCACCCCATCAAAACGGGGTAGTTACGTAGGATCTTTGCTAGAGCTTGCTGCATGCCGGCCGACCAGCGGACCTGATGTAGCACCCCCATTCTGAGGTACGAAAAGTTCATCTGTTCTCGAGCGAGCCGATATGCGTAATTGTTCTGAGCTATGTGCTGCGTAGACGCTGAGAAAAACCATAAAACAAAACATATTTAGATACCTGAAATTTTTTTAATCATATTGGATTTACACCTGCTCTCACAGTTCCATCGAGTGTTGTCTCATCATCTACCATGCGCTGAAGCTTTGCGTGCACGCCGTTTATGTGCACTCTCATCACAGTTGCACCGTCGGCAGACGGGGCCATCACCTTTCTTATGGCAAACGCAAAGGGCTTGTGAGAAAGACCAGTCTGCTTATCTGCCCATGAATCCTCCTCAATGAGAAAGTTCTAGAGTGCGTCGACGATGTCTTCGAACTTCCGCTTTTTGTTTCTACTTACGAGAAGTGGAAAGTTACGGGTGTGTAGAAGGGCGAGATAATCTTCATCAGAAATATTGCGATCGGTGTCAAAAGTTGCGTCGGTCAACAGAGAGAAGGGGAGATAGTTTTTCATCGAACATTTCAGCAAATCAAACTTCATGTGCTGTGCAAATTCTTGACCATACGCTTGGCAGATGTGGGATTGTCATGCGATTCAGCAGGCATCGCATTGGGTTTCATTGCCATCACAATAAAAGAATTGTTTAGCGAATGCTCCGAATATCATTTCTAGATAGGTGAAAAAATGACTTTTTCCAAAAACTGAACTTCGCCTGTCACCCCTACGGACACGGAAGAAATCGGCCAAATAATCGAAAAAGGGTCGTCCATATACATGATCTAGTGCAAGAATGGAAACTGGAGACAGATGTCAGGAAATGTTAACGTCCGGAGATGAGCTCATAAAATCGATTTTGAGCCGAGTTACGGCCATTCAAAGGTGCGGTGGTCCCACGGTGGTCCGAAAGCTCCACCGGACCACCGTGGCCAAAAACGGAGGGCGAAGATTTTTCCGGTTTCTAAAGTGCTTTACAGATTTTCATCTGGCTAAAGTTTTTCAATATCGGCAGCGCATGAAACGCTATTCATCCCCTTTGGAATGGTGAGGCCCCAAATATTGAAAAAAACCTCTAAAATGAAACGAGTCAGTAAAGTCCACCAATTCTTTCACTTTTCCTAGGAGGTCGTTTTTAAGAAGAAAAATTGTTCCTCTCAAGGGGGGGTCGTTGTTCAGGTCGACCCGGACCACCGCTGTGCCTGACCCTGCGCCAACGCCGCACGGCCAGCTGCAATCATAGTGTCTTGTCCATTATCCAGACTAAATTTGATGCGAAATCTGTACATATGTATCCCTCCCTAACCAGACTTGAATGGTTGTGCGAGCTGGCCAACGTCCGCGGAAAGATCAACTGGAGAAGGATCTGAACCCAGCGAATATTTTTTCGATCCAAAAATGGAGGCTGTAAAACTATGAAAGTTTGAAAGAACCAAAATTTGGCTAATTGTGCAAGCTTGTTGTTGCAAGCACAAAGCTTGCTTCCAATTCATATAAATCAGGTTTGAGAAAGGCGCTATGCGCTGATGGCTCATCGCGAAAGAAGGTTGCAAGACTCCCGTAAAGTTGTATTTCGGAACATCTTTGGATTTTCGAGACTTTCATAAAGTTTTGCAGCTTCCATTGTTGCGTTGAATAGATGGATCCATCATGAGGTTAATGGATAGCCCGATTCAACCAGTAAATGTTGGTTACCCGCATCCATAATGAAGTGAAGGATCTGCGAAAAGTTGGCAAGAGGTAGGCCAAATGTATGTGCTTCTGTCAACTAACTGGGGCTTAACTCACAGCTCAGGTAGGTTTTAAAAAAACAATGTGTTGATAGTTGTCGGTATGGGACACAAAATTGTTAATCCGTTTTCTGATTCCCCTAAATACCTCAGAGATTTACAGGAGATTTCCAAAGGTATTTTCTTAGCTTTGCGTAGATACATATGTAAATGGGGTACACGAATGGCATTTTCTAAGATGTTCAGAAAAATTGTCTCGGATTTGGCTGAAAACTTGTTTCTAGAGGTTGGTTCAGGTGCTAATGACGAATCTGAGGCTCATTTGTCAATATTCAAAAAATTATATCTGATTTGGTCAGAAGCTCCAAAATGGGGGTAATTTTGCTGATCAAAAAACGCCACATTTGACGATTTCGAGAATGGTACGATCAAATCGCCTCAAAACTTGTACACAGGGGTTAATCGGCCTGCCTGACACGAATCTGCAACCCGTTTATCGATTTTCGATAGATTACGGTAGATCACGTTGGGTGAACGGGAGCTCGTTCAAAGTCTCAGATTTCACTCAAAATTTCACTGTGGGTGGTATTTGGGTCGCTGAACACGACTTTGAGGTCCATTTTTCGTTTTTCGAAATCTAAGGTAAGTAAGGCCAGTAAAAGGCATTTTGCCTACCTTAACCTACCGTAACCCTGAGTCAGGCGAGGAAGAGACCCTAGATTTGGGTTCAGCGCCCTAAATAATCCCCAGATGCAGCTTTTGAGCCGAATCCGAAACAATTTTTTCCAACCCCCCGAAAATTCCCTGACGGGGAACCTTTACTTTTTTCGAAGCAATGAATGTGCCTTTTTTGGAATTCCTGCAGCTGTTTAGGGAATTCCAAGCACGGATCATTTATATACTGTCACAAACCTACAGCAGCGACAACATGGCTTTCCAAATCTCCACGGGAAGTATAAAGCAGCCCCTAGTAAGTGCTGCGACCAGTTTACGAATCGGATTAGTTTTCGACGCAAAAGGAGAAGTATCCTGAGTGCGTATTCCCAGCCAATATACTCATCTGAGCACTGCAAGGCTTTGATTGTACGTATAGGCCATTCGCCAATTCTCACTCAATCACTTATCCCGTGAGTTGACGTCTAGCGGATCGGGGTGACCTCTCGTGTAATGGGAGCTCGTGCGACCTAAATGATACGCTTCCATTTAGAACGATTCGTAGCAATAGATCCAGAATTGAAGACTCTGCACCGTCGTATCTTCAGATCATCCTTGATTTGTTTCAGGCGTGCCTCTTCAGGGACAGTTCGTTGGATCTTTCATAACGCTGGACGTTGCCTTCACAGCGAGCTGTGCGGTGGCCTGCACGCATTCATTCTGCTCCAACCATCGCAACCGGGGGAAGGAAAAGAGGCACTCTGATGTGGGCGGGCCCTAAAAGCGCATGGCGCGCGCACCTTCTCGTGGACGAGTTCACTCCGGCGTGTCTTTTTCGATTGTCTGTTGTTCGTTTCAATTATCCTATGCCTATTTTTCAATTGTTTCAATGTTTAATGGCCCCATTGTACTGATTTCCCCTATGTTATCTCTGTTATTGCTGTAATCTCTCTTTTTTTCTGTATTTGACCAGTAGGAATCGTTTTTTTTTTCTTGAAAATGGAAGAGTGCCCGGGCTTTTTTTCTCAGTAATGCTCCAACCTTCACCAATTCTCTTCCTTGTTCGATTTTCAGTCGACTTCAATTCCCGAACCCTCTCCCTTCACCCCATATGTCTAAATCTTTCACACCTGTGCAAGCTACTCGCTAATTTGTAAGAATTTTCACTATTTGTCTGTGGGTTTATAAAACTCCTTCGAACAGTGGGATAGGGCGCATTTGGTGCTGTTCCACTCGGTTGAACAGAAAGAAAACAAACAAATGTTTATTGAATTACAAAAAAAACATACAAATCCTGCCGTATTGAACCCGGTGAAAAGCTTTATTCAAGTCTGTATTCATGAACTCAGAATAAAAGTTCTAAATCTGCTCTCAGTATTAGAGAAGGATTGTGATTCGATTCTCGGTAACAGTTTTGAGTCTAAAAAGAGGTTCCGGGTTATCCGCCTGCAACGAAAAATACACGTTGCGTCGGAATGATGTTGAAACGAAAGTAAATCTGGAAGCAAACATTTAATTATTCCTAAATAATAGAGTATCATATGTAAGGATTACCTTTGAACCAACAGAGAGTAGACACAAGTACAAGCTTTGCAAAGTGTGTTGTGAATAGTATGATCAAAGTTCAAAATTTTAATTTTTTGATGGCTATGGCTCTGTCTAGCGTTGTTTTCTGCATAAAATTTGACAAATGCCGTCTCTCCGGAACAGGGATAGCCAGAAATTTGGAAACCGAGAGAACATTCCTTAGAATTTCCTGTTAATTTTTCTTATCTCAGCGGTTGGTGTATTTCTAGAAAGGAAAAATGGTTCGATAACTCATATATGGGGGGGGAGAGGTTGAAGAAAAATTTCGCTCCCACTACAGGATTTTGCCCACCCAGAGGTTTGAACTCTTCAAGGAAAATTGGGAAACCTCTCGCACCCATGTAGGAATCTATAAAAATCACGCTTGGGGGCAAAATTATTACTTGTATGCGAAATTTTCTCCGAACTCCAAGCACGGGCTATTGTTCCGGAAAAAATCAGACATACATTTTACACGCTTCGAACAAGACCCTGTTGTGGTAGTCGATTAAAACATTGGGTAATTATCATAGAATTTGGAATCCAAAGAAAAACGTCACAACACCTAATGTTCGCGTACGCGTAATTTGAGGTCATTCGAAAAATAGTCCCACTGAGATTCCAGCAATTGTCGAGGGGTTCTAACGGCTGGGAAGACAACGAGAAGCTTCCGCGCCTATGGCGGAAACCACATGTTTTGGGCGGAAAGGAATCCAAAATCGATCGGAAGTTACCATTGTATTCGAAAATGAAATGAAAATCAAGAAAAATAAGCCAAAAACGCGTGCAGCGTAACGCTTCGAATTTCGGATAAAAATTGTTTGTTCCAATAGTTTTCAGAAATTTAGAAGTCCAAATACTCGAAAAGCACCGAATTTCCTCATTTGTTGAACTTTTTGGAAACAAACCTAGACACACGAAGGCAATGCCGCCGTATCTCTGATGCCCTTAGATGTGGTAAGCGCAACCGCTCCCTGAATAGCTGCATTTCGCGTTGAACACGACGCTGTCGTCGAAGGTCCCTCGGGCGCAGGGGGATCAAAGCCGCAGGCTCCTGCAAAGGCTTTGGACATGTGAAAATTACGAGTGAAATACTTGTGGCATCGCACACCTCTTGATGGTGTTTCAGTTTCGCCTCCGCCTCGACGTTGTAGCCTTGCAGAACTTCGATGAGTTTTTGAAAGCTGGGCCTCTTATTCCGCGGGGTAACTTTGAGGGAACTGAAAAGAAACGTAGCCAAGAATGTAGTCAGGGCAATCCTCCAACAGTAATTACTTATGGTACGCTTCTGCAATATTTGTCGTCCTGAGCAGGCTCACGTCCCATTTGTTCCACATACCGGCAAAGGGCCCTTCGGACCATGTCTTCTGCAAATACTCTAAAAAACCAACACAGGCTTGATGTGCGGGGTGTTGGTCCTGAACAGGGGCAACCCGAAGTGCGCGCACCCTTGCATAAAGTCGTTGTGGAAGAAAGACCAACCCTTTTAGCGTGTCCCACCAGAGCCTCACCCTCCTATTTTGTCCCCGGCCTTTAAGATGCTTGCGCAAACCCAGGGCGTCTCTCTTCCTATTCCAGGCGCGCGCTAGGTGAAACGCGCAGCCCTCCACACTTGCCCCGGGAAACTGCTGCCTCACAGCCTTGATTGAGGCCTTCTCAAAGTCGAGGATGACACGAAGGCCTGGCACACCACCGGTCGACTCGAATGCACCTGAATATGTGGATATGTGTAACGCAATGTGGAAATACAAGCTAGTTATTACCCTTCATAGTTCTCCAAATGGTGTTATACGTGGCCTGAGTCTTCTTGTTAGTAATCGCGTATAGCAGCGGCACGTCCACTTTGCCGTTGCACACTCCGTGCACAGTGTACAACTGGCCATTTCGTTCACGCGGATCGGGGTGCATGGAAAACACTCCGTCCGCGATTAGTGCATCGAGGCCATTGCGTTGGGCGAGCTGCAATGTAGCACAATTATAGTTGGTTACTAATGTGCTAATATTTTGGAAAAATTCATTGGTAAGGACAAACTCTTATAGTCGATTCGGAAAAATATATGTGCATATTCTCCGTCTGGAGATGCAGAAAGCGATTGCCATCTGCATCAAGAGATAGTGTGGGTGGTACATGAGTCATTGTGACAGTCCTATCCACATTGTGCCTCAGATTTCTGGAAAAGGCCTTCTCATGAAAGATGGAAGCAATTTCGCAATTTTCAATTCTCACCTGGAAATCGTTTTCCTCTTTTTGCTGTAATCGTGGAGGTAAACAAGGATGGCGTCTTTCTCCTCTGCCGCTGCAAACAGTTTCTTGAAGGTTTCGTTCTTGCAGGAAATATTCAACTTAATAAGCTTGGTGGTTTTGGCTACTTACTCAGAGTTTCATCTCTTTTATGTCGACCAAGAGTTTCCAGATACTCATTCTTAGCCACCTCCTCATCATGTGGAGCTCCTCTCCACTCCTGGCATTTCTGTAAGGAAAAAATATGTAGTCGACACCTTCGAACGAAATTTAGCGATTCTTGGTCCAGGTGTGAAACAAGCCGTAATCGCTTTCGCAATCGCTGTTTGTCCACCTTACATTCATCTTTTCTCTTGTAAATTCTCAAATTTTCAGTGATTTCCGCTGGTGAAGGGCAGGTCGGGCAGAATCGACATTCCGTGTTTGCGCGATGGAGCTATTCAGAAGGTGAGCTCATTTTTCTATCGTTTTTGCGCCCAGTTTATATTTATTTTATTCATGTTATTTATTTATACTATGGATCGCATTTTGAAAACTGAATTGTGGCGAAGTGTTGGATGCAAAACTAGATGGGGGGGGGGGAATAAAAACTGTGACAGGCATAATGTAGATAGGTAGTTATCGCGCTTTTTTTGAAAGACGAAGTACTTTAGAGGATTTTAGCATCCGGGATTGAACAATAACACCGCATTGATATCGGATTCAATGCTGAGTTTAAGAACAGGAAATTTGTTTTGGCTAATAGCCAGGTCTAAATATAATAATTGGCGTCAAGCCTATGATTCGTTTCCATTCACATAAGTTTGATGGCAAGTGAACGTTCATGTTAGGTTGACTTAGCTTTTGCGCACGCATGGTCTGCAGCAATGGACAATGGCGGTGGTGCGATTGCGGACTCTGCCTAACATACGGTTTGTGTCTTATTTCTACGAAGCCGCATAGCAGCTATTATCACGCTGCCCCGGATGCGGAGCGGTTGTTTATTCATTTTTACCACTGTATTTTTTAAAAACATCCCACTTCCAAGATATGCCCTTTTTAGAGCGGCGCGCCGCGAGATTTGCTGTCGCAGGGATTGCAAAAAAGATGGGGTTTCGTTGCTGTTTTGTCTTATTTTGTTGCTTCCACAGGTAAAAATGTATCGGCGAAAACAAAGACTCTCCAATCAATCATAGCTGTTTCGGAAAAATGAGCGAGCCTGCAAACAGAATACTGTATATTGGGAACAGTCCGCAACCGCACCACCGCCTTTGTCCATTGCCGTAAACTACACGTATGGTTGGAATCTTATCTCTAGGAGGCTGTTCTCGTCATCTCAAGAGCGGAGCGGTCATTTCTCCATTTCTACCGGAGTTGAGCAGGATTGCGACTCGGCAAAACTGGGGTCGTGAAAACTTTGGAGCTTTTTGAAGAAAAATGAAAATTCGAGGGGGGGGTCGCAAAATTTTCCAAGAACAGTAGTAGTCGCTATCTAGTCGTAATCTTGCAGCGCGAGAACAGTTCTGGCTGCAGAGGCCTTCATGAAGTCCTATGTTACGGTGGAGATACGGTAGTTTGGGCGAACTACCAGATTTTGGTCAAAATTTCTATTGAGGGGTTATTCGGTGTGCTGAATACAAATTTGATGTGTATTTGTTGAGGAGAAGGGCCGTTAAAAATTTTCAAATTTTTTCCAAATTTAGGGTCCACAGGGGGGTCGTAGCTACGCCGAAAATTGGCGCAACGGCTTGCGCGAATCCTGGTATCTACCCTTGTGTTTTCGAGCGAACAAACACTTAATTTTCATGATAAAGGCATCATATCAGCATCGCGCCTTTGCCAAGGATATGGATATGGACGATACCAACACTGGTCTCGCAACCTCCTAATTCCAGCCTTCAGTTCCCTAGAAGAGGTTCAATTTTCTCCAAAATCCCTATCATATTAGTATAGCCTTCTCTCATCGTTTCCGCCTGCTAAGACATTAACAGCGGTTGCCATCGCGTGCGCATGGCGGGCCAAAGAACCCCCACTCGCGATCCGACCGGCATCGTCTGGGGATCAGCCTGTCAACTTTGGCTGCTCAACCGTCGGCTTGCCTGAAACGCGATAGGCCATGTATCGTCTATTTTGCGGGTTAGCAGGAGTGCCAAACTTGATCAAGCCTTTTATTCCCGCTATCCGACCGAAACTTTAATGGTTGTCGTCGCTCGTTCGGGCGCCACAACATTCTCCTGCTATCACCCCGGCGAGCCTTATGCTTGCTGCCCTTCGCCTGCTTTCGAAAATCGAAGTTTTCCATGCAGTCTCTATGAAAAAAAATGTTTTATAACATGATCAAGCATCTTATATCAGCAAAGATTTTCATTTTCGCAGATCAGTCATTTCATTTTACGTGTGGTGGCTTCAATTTCCAACTTCGAAAACTCAGGTGTTGCTTCTAAGGCCCCAATCAGAGTTGGTTGAAAAAACTCCGTGACCAACCCGGTCGATACGCATGAAGCACATGGACGGCGGAGGTTGCAAAAAACACCCGGTGTGGCCAGCTGAGGCTGACGCGGTCAATGTCTAATAATTAGGTGGGAGGTTATCATGAATATCATTCATTTCTTACTTTATATCATGAGAACGTCGGTCGGGTCAGCCACATCGGGTGTTTTTTTTTCACCACACCTCATTCATGTCTTCCATGATTATCGACCGGGCTGGCTACGGCGATCGGCCAACTATGCCCGAGGACTCTCCCGGCATAGACGACCCACTCTGGTAAACTAGGTTTTCGCATGCAACATCTATAGCCTTTACTCAATGCTGACCTTGTGGATAATTCTCGGTTCGCACTGTTCTTTTTCAGGTATGTTAGCCAGCCCAAGAGAAGAAGGATTATGCAAGTCTGTTAGCAAGACGCTCAAACTTGAGCTGGTATGTTGATTTTTTCTTCTTGAATTAATTATTTGAATCCGGGTTTGATGTGTGTGGGGGGAGTTGTTGGTGCTCTTTGGGAATAGACGGCCCACTGAAGACTACAATGAAATTAGCAATTGTTTGGGGCTGACCCACCGCTCGGTTGGTTACATCAAACAATTCAATGTGTTAAAAAAAGACTGCTGTGCTTCTCTGGGCCGAATTCCGGTCCGCGATTGCGTCTCGACACGCTTTGCGACCGCACGCTTCCGAGTCGGAAAATTGGAGAAAATTGTTTAAAAAAGCCACACCGAGTCGGCTTTGGCGCTGGAAACCCGACTGGCTCGAGCGCGTGCGGCTGCAAAGCGTTTCGAAACGCAATTGCGGACCGGAATTTGGCCCAGATAAGCACAATAAATCATTCCACTGCTCTAGTGGGATAAACATTTTCCATGAAACATCTCTAGTGGGCCGTCTATCCCGAGGGATTGCCGAGTTATTCCATGCGTAACCTATAGGCATGGTCAAGTTGGGTTGTGTCTTGGCAAAAGAACAGGGACAGAGCACACCTCGGGTCGCCAGCTCGCTCATCGCGGTATGTGGTGGGGCGCGCTTCATACTTATGGTTAGGTCTGCGGCTTGTCTCCTCAAGAAAACAAGCCACAGACCTAACTATACATCACCAGTCGTCTCATGATGACGTTTCCAATTTTTCTCCGAATTTCAAAAGGTTCATTGGAGGATCCACCTCCAACAGAATTTGTACTGACCACTAAGCAGGCTTCGGCTCGAAGTGTGGACCCTCACAGGGAGGGTCTGGGCTGCGGAGTGATGTACAGGCAAGGTCAAGCAGGGGTGCGGCTCGGGACCACGGGGGATCGTAAAAATTTTGTCAATTCTTGTAAAAATTTTTGAGTGGGGGGGGGGTCGTAGGGGTTGCTTCCGTCTCCCCGCACCTGCATCTGATCCGTCCGACTCTGGTTTTTTAACGGATCATGTCCGAACATGATTTGGTGTTTGTCATTAAGGCATTGGTCAGTTTTTTTTTTAGTTTTCATCGCGGTGTGATCGTGAAAATTTTAGAAATTTCCACAAAACAGGTCAACAGACGGGGGGTCGTTGCTCCGCCGAAAATTGGCACAACGACCTGCTCAACCCTGTGGATATGGGTCTGACAAGGGAAGGATCATTACATGCCGTGGCCATTCAAAATAAAATATGCGTTTCTGGGATCAATTTTCAACGTACAATTCGAATTTGTCTATTGCAGCTGCGAAAAGTTTCTTTGAATTTGAATTCTACGTCGAAAATTGATTATAGAAACGCATATTCCATTTGAATTCGTCACGGCATGTAATGATCCTTCCCTTGTGAGCTCCGCCAGGAGATCAAGCGGACCAATCTGATCAAGCGGAACCCCACCAGAATTGAGCAGGTCGTTTCGCCAAGGTCTCATCGCGAAAATTCGATTGTAGGTATCGAGCTTAGGGAAGGATGGTTCATTCTCGTCACGGCTCTTCAAAGTTAGGGTCACAGCCCTATTCATACTTTTGCGATAGCGGCGAACGCCGCGGATTTTAAGCAGAAAAATGAGAAATTAGATGTACGATAACGTTGTCAGACAACTGATTTCTCACTTTAGAACGGCATCAGACATCTGATATCTCATTTTCTACCTGATAATCGCGGCGTTTGCCGCTATCGCAAAAGTATGAATGGGGTCTAAGTTTTTCATGTTACTTGCGAGGTTGGGACTCGCTTTTTCATGGATGAATCATTTCATTTTCTTAAACGGTTTCAAGCCGAAAAAAATTCAAACAGTTTTTTTGTATCGATCGAGCCGAGAAAAATGTGGTTGATGTGTTTTTTGTATTCCTCGAAACCCTCTCCTCTTTTTTATGTGTATTTTCGCTAGAAATTTTTTCGAAAACTCTTTCGATCGGCTATAGGTCTATAGAAAGCAGATTTTGTGTCTGGGGCGCTTTTCTTCAATACCTTCCCTTCCTCGCTGAATTTAAGGTGACCTAGACAACCTGATGCCATTCATACGACCGAATATTATATTTCGGAGATAGTTCGGTGCTATCGCAGCCAAGGAGGCCATCAGGCCATCGCGCTTGGCCAGTCCCATTTTTCAGTACCGCCGCGCAATGCTGGCACCAATCAGGAGTTTTCTTCCTCCATCCAAACTTGGGAAAGCCTATGCGGCGCGGAAGCATGGGCGTGGCCAAGTGCGATGGTCTGCTGCCCCCCCCCCTACCGATAGTTCATTAGTTGAAGTAGCTTTTACGGCAACGGTAAACATACAAACTATACGCTGGTGTATGTAAATGACTTATTTTTAGCTGAACAGTGCAGTCTTCACCCTTTCTCTCCATTACGAGATGCGGTAAACCGTTTTATCTGGTGGTCTCGGAGAGATTGGCAAGCACGAAGGTCGTCATAAAGTACATTTGAAGCTACTAGGTTGCTTCAGGCGCACGCCTACCTTACGCCAATTGTCATATGAATAAATGAATATGTTCGCAAATGTTGTTCATCGGACGTTTTCGGCAGCTCTTAAAAAAGCTTCTCTTAGTTTGTTAGCAGCATTCAGAGTTGTGTTGTGGTAGAACAGGCATTTTGACCCGAAACTGAAAAATTTTGGAGGCTATCTCAAAATATGCGCGGAGCTTGGTAGAATTCCAGAAGTTCGTAGAATTTTCTTTTTTTATTACTGAGTGGGTCATATCTAAGGCGAGGGCCGACTCGACGGTCTTCATGACGCTGTGCATTACGGGACGTATTCAAAAGATCGCCCGATAAGCAATTTCAACAAGGATCCTCCCCCCGCGACTAGAGTTTCTAAGACCCCTGCTTTCAATGCAGTTTGTTATAAGATCCGAATTTATTCTTCGCATCATTGCGCATCTCCACCGAGCCCTGACCCCTCTTTCGCCGTCTCATCCACACCATCCGCCGAGGTGGAATTGAAATACTTGAAAAAGATTGTTAGTTAAAGCAACATACTTCGTACAGCTTCCTCTTTCCCTTCTCAATCTGCCATTTTTGAGGAAGGCAGGCGTGTGGGAGCATGCAGGGGTCGCATGCAAATTCGACATCGTTTACAATCTTCGAATAGTGATTATTTATTATACGCACAACGGAAGAATTTATTCAGAGACATGACTCACTGGGACCCTGGTGAAGGTGTTGGCTTTCTTACAGCCTATGCAGCGGTACGACTTATCGTTGCTGTTTACTCGCTGCAGGCAAAAGCTGTAGACACGTTGTTGTCCTGGTATACGATATACCAACACGGGATGAATCCCTCTTTGGCTCACATCAGGCACTCCGAAAAATCGTCGAGGAGCTGTAACACAATGCGAAAAAGGTGGATATAGATGGCACCACACATGCTACCATTGTTCGCAGATATCAGGTACTGGTACGGACATAGAAGTCGTACATAAAAGTCGAGTCGGCCAAAACCGTTGTCATCTTTTTTTTCATTTCTCCTAGTCCATGTTTTCATACGCACCCACCTATTCGTCTACGGCCAGATTTTCAACTAAGATGACCGCAGTTCCAATGAAAGTTTCTCAAGCCTCTTGGAGGTATCAAACTCATTCAATAATAGTTATCACTATCTAGAGCGAAGCGGTTATAATCACCTGCTTCTTGCTGCCTAACAATGTTTCTCGGCAGAATGGGTGGAAACGCTGGAACAGGAGGGCGGCACTCGATGTCATGTGGAGAATCAGGAGGATGAAACACGCCAACTGCCTGTTCTTCAACGACTTCTTCATCCGCGGCTACTGGCGGAGGTCGCTCCACTGAAAATGAAACAGTCGCAACTAATACTTCATCTTCAGATGCTTCTGTTTCTCGTCCTTTTCTTCCGTCACTGAACAGGCATCGGTAGGATTAAATTGCTGCGCAGATCTCACCTATAACCAATTCTTCAGCCACGTCTTCCACTGCGCCGGCTTGCCGTAACGTACCAGTTGGTTCCCGCGGTTCTACTAAAATACATTATGTAGTAAGGGACTGAATGGAAGGCGAGAATTTCATGTGGAGAAAAGCAATTGGTGGACGTAGGATATACAGCGTAGGATTTTCAAAAACGCTCGCTGACTCGCGTTGACTGAGAGCTGACGTTCACCTAAGTCGCGTCGATTGAGAGCTAAAGGTCCCGCTGCAAAGCTTTCATCGACCAATTTGATGACATCGAAAACCCCTGAGGGCGTTGAAACTAAAGTACCTTCTTGTAGGCTGGACTGGAACGCATTTGAAGGCATGTCGTCTGAAAGTAGGTTAGTAGATGAGTTTATGGATGATTCCCTAAACGCAAATATTGCCAAACTGAGGCAATTAAGTCTACTGTACACTCAATGTTGCGTGGCAACTTTCTCATCCCTACGGCCCTACTGACAACGGGGTTCTACGCAGCCACGAGCGCGGCTCGAGTATGCACGCAGCCTAAAAATCCTATTAAGGTATTCTCTTACGAACAATCACTATCATTCTTTATATCGACCCAGACTGCGAGAAGCAGGGAAATGAACACTACACAAAATGAGGAAAATAAGTAGTTGAGTGTGTTTCAGTTGCATCTGTAGAAAAAACTTCAATGAGTCGAACTAACCTTGATGCAATTGTTTTCCACGCATCATCTTCATCAGCCTCTCCTCTGAGAAAATCCATGATCGGAAGGAGCTGGGCTCAGGGGCTTTGTATGCGTTGTCTCACTAATCTCAAAGGCTTCATGTGATCACAAGAGTCCATGAAAACCGTCAAGAGTTAGCGAGCGATACGCATCAGAAGGGGGAAGGTGTGGGGGGGTCAGAGGCCAACAACGACGAGAAGTGGAGCACGCAGAAGGCCTAAATGATGAATAGCGATTATTGCAGTAGGCACTGTAAACATAAGAAAGTGAAATTCCAAGAACAATACTGGTTATACTAGATGCTATGTTCGTTTATCCATTAGGACACATGAAGCAAATTTTCGTTGCCAAACCTTACTCGGATAAAAGATAAACTTCCAATCTGATGGCTCGTTTAATATTTTATTATCAGCCTTAACGCTATTTTTCGCTTGAACTGCCATTAGTGGAGGAGGATTAGTCAGAATATTATCACACTTTTAATATGTGGTCAGATCATGAAGGTGATCCGTTCCAGAACTCAAACGATTGATCTACATCCCGTCTCCAGAATATTCGATATTTTTTGTTCTCCAAAGACTTTTTCTTATTCCTATAAATGTCCATTTCCGTTCTTGCCAAAATCGGCTGCCAGTTTACCCCAATATGCAATGGACTCTTCCAAAAAAAAACTAAAAACACTGTTCCGTAACGAAAAAGGCCAGTCCGTCACCGGATAAGAAGTATTTCAAACTTGGACATAATCTGCACACACAAAACACTGCTTGCCATATTTACAACTTTACTCCTATAGTTTCTATGACGCTGAACATGAAAAAAACAAACCTCCATGCATTGAAGAGAATCGGTTTCCTGTAAGCAGAATAGTAAACAGCGAAGAATAGATCTAGAATACCACGAATAGCAGTGAATATGTCGATATAATGGAATACAGGGGAAGACGACAGAAACGAATAGTAGGATTAGTAATCTGGGCGGCAGTAGAGACGAAATCTAGCGTGAGGGCAGCTAATTTTCGAGGAATATCCGAGAAAAAACGCATCACCATGTAAAAGGGGCACGCTGAAGTATGACTCGTACGCGAAAAGGTGCGCGCGCCATGCGCATTAAGGCCCCGCCCACATCGGAGTGCCTCTTCGGGCGCACCCATCGCAACCTTCTGGTCTGGAGCTGGTCATCGATCGCGAGCTGGTGACTACATCGCTCCCTGATAACTTCATTGCGTATGCAGTCACAATGTGTGACTCCGAAGATCTGGAGCAAGCATCGCACATCTGGAAGGACTCGAGTTTCAAACAGCCCAACTAAAGCAGCGTCTACGTTTTAGAGCCCTATGGTAGTATGGGATTATCAATGCTTGGATCAGCCCGACTTTCGTCATCATCGATACGCTGATCTTCCACAGACACCAGCCAAGCACAGAAAATGAGATAGAAGTCTACCGGATTCAGAGTTGCTCTCCTTTTTTCTCCTGCACTACTATCTTAGGTCCTTAAAGTCCTTCACTTGTGGAAGCTTGGCTCTTTCAAAAAGTACGGAGCAGTGCGGTTCGCTTGACGTCACAACCTCTGTCTTATCCTTTATGATTCGCAAGCCATAGCAGTTCCCAATCTGCTGCATGTTACTAACTAAATACATTGCCACAGAGTAGGTATCTGCGAACACAGCACTATCATCCGCAAGCATCAATTCCGTGACGTAACCATTATTGCCGTACTACTCTTTTTTTTTCAAAGCCAATTCTAGTCTAGCCAATGGACCAGACCCTACAATTTGCAGCGAGCCGCGTGGCGATTGCGACAGCAGGGCCAGTAGCCATGCGGCAATGTGGTGACTTTGAAGAGGCAGCCAACTTGAGGTCGGTGACGCCTAGATGCCTCCTATGAATGCCACCTTGGAACGAGAATTGTTCTCAAAGAGTATTGTTGAATGCAAACTCTCACAAATCGACGTATTCAAACCTGCACCGCCCCGATTACGCCACGGATGCCCAACACACCGCCTTAGACCACTAGGCCACAGATTCATTTGCATAGGACACTTCCTGTTTCCTCCACAGTTCTTCGTATCCATTGCAACTTCGATCAAACTATTGGTTGTGAAAATGGGTTTCGCGAACGTGCCAGGGTCAGGCGTACACTGGGATGATCCAAGTGTGTGTGGAGGGCAGTTTGGTAGACCGCGCAGGGGGCGCAGAATTTGGTCTTGTTCGAGTTGAATTCCTGATCTGCTCTGCTCAGAAGAATGTTCTGTTTCCCATATTTGTTTTTAGAACTTAAAGCTTTGAATTTCCTTCATCTCAACTTTTAATTTTTTTCATTTTTGGCCCCCGAATTTTCATTAAAAAATTGTATTTAAGTGTAAATGGCCATGCACTTTCCATGTGCTCTTTTAGATACTGAAGTGATGCAATATGATTATACATTGCAACAACCAGAAGTGCAAACAGGAGAAATCATGTATCCTCAGAGAAGATTTTTTCCAATGTTTCTGTAGTCATTTTGTTTCTACTGTGAGTACACTTAGCAAACAAATTTTTTTCAAAAGCAAAAAAAATTGAATGATCTATCGTTGTGGGAATCAGAAAGCAAATACCGCTTGTGAACTGGTGATTCATAAAGTGGGCAATGTGCTCATCTCCAAAAACCCCTTGAATTTTATTTATAGAATATTTTGATATGGTGACTCTTCGCGAAAGTTCACGTATTCCGCCTCACTCGTAAAAAAAAAGTGAGTGACATTAAAGGCAGCAGACACGCTCAAAATTGATATCGATTTTATGATACAAATCGAAGGCTTGAAACTGGTGGTATGCGGAACTAACGAAAAAAACTAGCGAAAACTGTAGGCAAATAGAGGAATTACGGTTGCTTTTGTTATCGGGTGAAATTTGACGAGTTTTACCGCGCGCGGTTGAAACAGCGAATGCTAGCGATAAAAAGGTTGAGGTAGATAAGCCAATAGACTCTCACGTCTTGTACTAGAAAGCTCACCTCGTTGAAAGCATCAAAATCCAGCCAATGCGACCGTAATCGAACGATCAGTCTGTACGAGTTTGCATTTGTGGGCGGGGTGGACGAAGCTCATGATCGGGGTTGCGGAAATGTTCCGATTTGCATTGCCCAAATTTAGTAGTTTTGACTTCTTTTTGACGCTTCCGACGGCGTGAGCGTTCTACTAGGGCCCATACGACCCCAGTAACGTAGTTATCTCAACAACTTTGTGTGTCTGCTGCCTTTAAAGGCACAGTAAACCCTCATGAATTCATTATGGGATTTTCATTTGATTTTTTGTGGACCCCTGCTGTACGACACTTGCCAAGTGCGAGATCTCAACTCCTCCGAATAGGCGAGATACATATAAGCGACCACCACAGGCCCGACGTCCTTCACTCACCACCACAGGCCCGACCCCTTCCTGATTTTCGACCTCTATACCTGCTCGATGGATGGATGAATTTCAACCGAGTCTACGTTCTTGAGTCTTTTACCGGCTCTTCTCATAATCCTGGCTCGCTCTCGTGCAACGACTGCGAATTAAAGGAAGTACAGGCCTAGGACAACTCGTCCACCAATTTTTCGTCCTCAAATAACAGACTTTTTGAGGATCCATAACTCCTTTCGTAGGGGGTCTTGAAAGATTCCAATGATAGCACTGTGATCAGTGTGTGACCGTCTCCAATTTAAGCATGGAAACTGAAAAACGATTTCCTGAGTGTACTGTGCCTTTAAGGTGTGAAATGTGCAATTAAGATGAAACAGTTCTACCTTACTGACTGGCTCCTCGCAAAATCTAATTTTCAAAGTGTGGTGTGGATATGTTTCACTCTCCCAGGATCAGATCCGAAAATTTAATGGACGTGGTCAAGGTCGGAAAAGGCCGATTTCTTATCTATGCAGAAATGATTTTCAAAACTTTCGCAGCATTTGGGAACCTACTTCTTTGGTACCAAAAAAATTTTCTCAGATAATCGGAGCTCAGAGGTGTTGAAGGTCAAAAAAAAATGTTGTTTTCCCGCCCTTACAGAAAAGATTTTTGGAACATTTGCAACATTTTGGGACCTACTTTTTGGTACCAAAGAAAGTTTCTTATCGGGTTTTTTCTTCGGACTTTTAAAGTAAGAGAAAACTTTTTCTCGTAGATCCCTTCCGTATGGGGTTTTTTTCAATCGTTTTACTAGTACTACTTACAGCTCGAGTTTGAGACCCCTAGCTCTTCAGTGAGCCGAGAACGAGCCCCTGGGATGTCTGAAATCGCTCAATGGGATCTGGACCCCTGAAACCGTCACTATCCCATTGAGGAATTTTTTTTGGTAAACCCTCCTAGAAAGGACTGCGCGACAATTTATGGGACAACTTTTTGTGTAGAACAACTTGCCCCCTGACTTCAGCCACGAAAAAGCAGATCAATGTGTACACTTGGGCAAAACTGTAAAAATTTTCGAATTTCGAATATTCGAATAAATTCGAAAATCATTTTTTCGAATTTTAAATTTTCGAATATATTCGAAAATCAGAATTTTCGAATTTTCGAATATACTCGAAGATGGTATTTTTTGCATCTCGGATTTTCGAATAAATTCGAAAATCATTTTTTCTAATTTCAAATTTTCGAATATATTCGAAAATCAAAATTTTCGAATTTCGAATAATTTTTCTGAATAATTTTCTCTATTTTTTGGATAAATTTACTCGAATTCACAAACGATAGCTTCGGTTTTGAAAATAAGTTCTGAGCTGTCATTTACTGTGACTATCACTTTGTAGAAACATTCATCGGTTACACGTACTCTTAATCTCAAACCATTTTCAACCAGGATGGCTGCAGAATTTGTCCCTGGGGTCGCATTGTGTCGGAACTGGTTAAGAGAGCCTACCACAATGTTAGGCGCTATTCATACGGCACGCGCGGGCGTGGAGTTGATGTATTAATAGTCTGACGCCGGGTTTTCATTACTATTCCGTCTTGAATTTCATTTTGGTTAATAATTATTAATTCTAGCGCTACTTTCTGCTACTATGAGAGTGATCGCATGTACAGATTTTGCTTGCTCGACAAAGTTAGGGCCTATTTTAATCCGCTCCGCCATTGCGTCGCCGCTTGAGTATTTATAGTCTCCTCAAGCGCGTCACGCGCGTTTAGCACCAGACGCTTGGCTTCAGGCGAGACTTGACCACCACTATCCCTTTCTGGGGAAGTGCCTTATCGCACCCAAGCGTCGAGACCCTAGCGCCGCTCTCAAGACCTACTATTACGCCACGGTGCGGCCTTGGTAAATTGGCTGCCGCCGACCTTGCACGACTTCAGGTGGGGCGCAGGGTTGAACACGCGAGTCTGAAACCCTTACACACTTTTACCGTTTTGCCGCCGCTGAAAATGCCGCTTCTGAGCTACAATCATGCCAGTGTTTTGGATTGCTAGAAAATGAGCCGGAATTCGGCAACTAGCTTCTTTCCATATGAGAATGCTGGCGAAATCGATTCGCGATCGGAACTGGTAACGAAAAAGTATAGCGCGGCAAACGCCGCAACAGCGGTAATAACGATCGAGAACTTTTCTCCGCCACCGCCGCGTTTTATTATTTTTCTTAGGAGCGGCATTTGACTTGGCAGCAAAGGTATGAAAAGGGCGTTAGGCCAATGGTATAGTGTTGCGACACAAGGTCGCGTCTCTCTGCACTGCGACAGCGACCGCCTTCGGCCCTTAAAATCTGTCGCTGTCGCAGACGAGTGCGAGTATGGAGCTTCGGGGAACCGCTCTGCTCCTGAACAAATCATACGTGTCGATCAAACGTGTTCAGACAGGTAATTCCTGGTAAACATTTTCTGTCACTTCTACCACGGGATCACGAGACAGTCCAGGAGCCACCAGGAACCAAATTCTTTCAAGGTAGTTCCGATTAAAAGTATCCAATAATCTCACGCTCTCTTCACGAGGACTGGAACCTTTTTTCTGTTCTTATTCTTACTCGGGATCGGCATTTACATCAAATTCTCAATACAACATGCACAATGTTGGGAAATACATCTTGCGGTAGATACGGGAATTTAGAACCGTCTTCTCTTCATCTTCATCAGCTTCCGGATCATTTTCTTTCTGAGCTTACGCTCATACGCAGTGAAGTCATGGAAACGTGTACTGCCATACCCATCATCCTTTATAGGGGAATATTTTACTCTGAAACAGCTTTGTTAGTGTTCCGTGCCATGAAAAAGCACCTAAACAGTTGTTATAACTCACTTAGGGGGCGAAGTAGCGATTTCGTCCGAGGGTTCACCTGGTGGAGGTGCATACTCGTTGAATTTCTTGCTAATACCGTATGATGGTACTACATCGGCCAGAATATTTTGAACTCCACAATCGGAAGGGCAGTAAGAGGCTGGCATACCTGTACTCTAGTCGTTAATCAGGATATAGACGTTACAACAAAACTTTTGAGCATTTGCGTATGAAGCTCTGTTTGGTGAACTGACCTGGATCTCCAGGAGGACCGTACGGTCCCTCCATTCCCGTGGGTCCCTCTTCTCCCAGTGGTCCTGTTGGACCCGTAGGCCCAGAAGCACCCAGCTCTCCCGGATTGTTTGAAGTCTTGCCTTAATGAATTCCAACATTTGTTTCTGTATGTTGAATGCAAGTGCGTTTGCGTTTCTGTACCGTGAGGTCCTGGTCTTCCCTTCACTCCTGGTGGCCCAGGTGGGCCAATCGGACCTTTCACTCCAACACCAGCGATTGCTTGATCACCTTCAAGGCCTTTCGGTCCCATGGGTCCCTAGAGACGTAAACTTTGTTGGATACTTCTAATCAGAGCTAGCTTGAAAGAACCTGGTTTCCGGGGGCTCCTGGACTGCCTGGTGATCCCGGCGGACCATCCTGACCTTCAAAACCATCGGGTCCGGGTCCACCTGTCACACCGATCTGTCCGGCCATACCTCGTTCTCCTTGCGATCCTCTGAATCAACAAATGGAAATGAGTACATGTGCATCAAACTAAAGACTATATTGAATAAAATGTTCACCTCAAGCCGGGAGGACCCGCTGGACAAACTACACAAGGGAGGTCAGGCTCAGATTCGAGCTGAACGTCCAGGCCATCCTCGCCAGCAACACCTTGTGAACCTGGATCCCCAGGCAATCCATCTGGTCCTGGTGCTCCGGGTGGACCAGGAGGCCCCATACTGCAGGCCAAGGTGAAGCATCCTGCAATTTGGAAGTTTTAGATCTGGGTTGGGCAATTGTCGGATCCCATCTAAATTTCCCGCATCTAAATTTGAGTTTTGTTCAAAAGCCTCAGACTTTGCTGCAATGTCAACACACTGAAGTAGGAGCCGCAAAGAGTTTACGTTTGAAAAGAAGTGTCAGAACGTAAAGTAACATCGTTCTCTCATGAAATTTGTTCCAGCTTATTCCACCCACTTGCATTTTCAATCGCAGTTGAGATCGTACTGAAAACCCAAACGTTAAGCCAATGTTAGACAAAGTACTACCTATAAAAAGGTTGGGAAGATTACAAGTATACTTTTCTCTCGAATAAGATCTAATAACCGACTTTTAGACGTGCATGTCAGTATGGTCTGAGCTGCCTTAGGTTCCCAGAAATCAAGTTAGAAAGGGGGGGGGACTTTCATAAGTGAATGTCAGAGAAGAATTTCTTGGATTCATAGAATCACCAATACCAGTAAATCTAGAGAAATCGACTATTCGACTTTATGTGGTAAATTTGATTCTATGAATGCGTGAAACTCTATTCTCAAATCAATTATGAGAACTTCTCCCTGGTTTATGGAAACCACAGACAGTCTAATAATTCTGATTAGGTAAATGTAATCGATAGTTCGGATTAATCGATGCTGTTCGAGGACAGAGTGTTATAAGCTAATTATAAGGGAGTAAGTCGAGGCGTCTGTTCCGTAGAGAACATCCAGTAGAAAACATAGGGGCGATGCAAACTAGAAAGGAATGTGAGGAAGTTGTAGGAAATTAAAAAAAGTAATGGAATTATGGGTCTCTTAGGCCATTGTCATTTGTCATACCAGAAGTTTGCAACCCCGACTGGTTCGCTCAACTGTTACGAATCGTGTGGAGACCAGGCCCGCACCATAGAAATGTACTGTCGTAGGAACATTCCGTAGCACCTGCCACGCTTGCTGGCTCGAAAGGGAATGTTATGTATGAAACAAGAAAACTGTGCAACACTCAGTCGTTGTCTCGACTATCCGTCGCAGTGCAGTGAAATGCGACGGGCGTTAGCGACAGCGACCGAGGTTCTAATACAGTGTCGATCTGAATTATTCTTGACCCTGAGCGACAGCGTCGGCTGACCGTTCGCGACAGCAACGTCGCTGTGCTCTGCGACCGCGCCAGGTCTGCCGTTGTGGGGTATAAGGGGTATGGCACACTTTTGCGACACGCGGTCACGACAGCGCCAGTCTGTTGCGGAGCTCCCGCCCTTCAAATCTGTTGCTGCCGCAGTGCACTTCACAGCGACAGCGACAGTGATAGCGACAGGCTTCGGCACATTTGCAGTATGTTAGCGCTCCGCGACACGTCGCTACGACAGACGCGCGATAACTGGTTCTACGACGACCGATGCCGGGGCTCCGCCCGGCATCGGTCGTCACATGCCTGTCGCTCATGACAGCGACAACGTATACCAAACCCCTCACAATGGCATTAGGCGGCATGCAACAATGCGCTGAAGCGGGGTTCTGAAACGTGGCTTGTACAGTTGGCAGAGATCGCACTGAGACTTTGCGTTGCTTATTATGCGCTGGCGCAAACACGGGGCACATATGTTACAACATATCTGTTCCTACTAGAATTCGACAGCTAGCAGCAGGAGATGCTGCTAATTGGCAGCAGCTTTTGCTGCTAGCAGTAGCTACACCCCTATTGTGCCGACATAATACTACCCCTTGAATGCCTGAATCCTTGAGCTAAGTAACTAGTGTGTGCCTCAGGTCGGAGAAGAAAAAAAAGAATAATGTCTATCTTGTGTCGATTGCCACAACGAACCGTGCTCTCTGTAGCAGTATTTTGAAAATCAGCTGGAATTTCCCTGATCGTCGGAGTTGGGAACAAAATGGCCGCGGCTACGAACTTTTTAGCAGCCGTGGTGTCCGGTCTTCAGGAATTTGCTTTGCCCATAAGAAACCAGAATAGCACTGTTGTCTGTTATCTCTTATCGAAGATCGGCAAAGCTGCTCACCAATTTTCAACTCGGTCATACTCACTGGATTCACAGCATGTGATTGCATTCGCCAGATTTTTAAACAGTGATTTGTACACACATTGACATACCCACCCAAAACTTGAGTTAGAGAACCTTTGCGGTGAAGATGGAGTTTTCCTCACATCTCCGAGAGTACGTTCATGCTTTTGAAACAGTCTTTTTTACGATTCGATACCAAAGGCCACTTATTTTGTGTATCCGACCACTGTAAGGCCATTGTTATACCCCACGACAGGCCTGTCGCGGTCGCAGAGCACTGCTACGTCGCTGTCGCTGAGGGCCAGTCGTCGCTGTCGCTCACGGCCAAAAAACACCCGGCAGGATACTGGACTTGGCTGGGTCGCTGTCGCTGACACCCGTCGCAGTGCACTGCACTGCGACGGACAGCCGCGACAGCGACCGATTACCGCACGGTTTCCACATTTCAGGCATAACAGCCACTTTCGAGCCAGCGACCGCGACAGGTGCTGCAAACTGTTCTTGCCACAGCATTTTTCTACTGTGTGGGTCTGGTCCCGACACGATTTGTAACAGTTGACCACACCTGTCGCGGTCGCAAACTTTTGGTATAACAATGGCCTAATGCTGTTCGCTAGGGTTTTCCGGCTTGGTGAGTCCGATGGTAATGACACCTTCCGCGAAAGATTTGATGAGCCACGATGATTTGATCATTTGATGAGCCCAAAATGTATACTTTACTCGATTGTTTGATTTCGTGACCAGAAGTATTGGTATTGTAATAAGCTCTGAGCCACTTCTAGAGCGCACTTGATTTAGCTTATCACAAGTGGTGAGAATGGAAACCTATTTTGACAAAACTTCCTTATCACATGTTATATTTTACCAAGCCCCACGCTCCGCTGCTGGCGATAATCAAAATCGATTGCTAAACAGGGGCCGTATGCAAGAACGCGCCGGTTAGTGCAGGGACAATGCAGTCGACGCCTTTGAAGATTGTCGTTGTTCACAAGACAGAACAATTCTATCGTGGTTGGTCACAAGTCAGGACGCGTATGTCTTGTGCCCCATAACTGTGGCCTAGCCGCCCCAGCTAGGAGGTTAGAGCGGCTGGGGGCAGCGAGAACGACTGCTGGGGCACGACATACGTGTCTTGACTTGTTACCAACCACGATAGATGTGTCCTGTCTTGTAAGCAACGACGATCCCCAAAGGCGCCGACTGCACTGCCCCTGCCCCATCCGGTGCGTTCTTGCATACGGCCCCAGGAATCCACCAGGTTTTACCTTATTTCAAATAAATATTTCATTTCCCCATATTCGAATTTTTTTAAAAATTTATGTGACACTTCGCATTTATTTATTTTCATGTTTCTTTTAGTGGAGATGTAAGATGACAGTCTTAAAGATGCCAAAGCTTGTTTGTTACTTAGTACCTAAGACAGACTCCTTGGATAATGAAATTAAACGCCAGACTGTAAAAAAATTCAATTTGTGAAGTGTGGCTTAGAACGTCGTAATCAGCAACAAAGCCTCCGATTCTACGAACGGCGCGAAAAATTATATTTCCGGTCATCTAGAAGCAATGGGTGGTCGTCTCGAGGCGTCAATCAGTAAAGAGAGCGGGCAGATCAGAGGTAAGAGCTAAGCGCCTCTACTCGTCGATATAGTGGCGTCGTCAACCTATGTATGGTTTCCGTTTTCGATTCGATCTGACACATGGACCAGGCAGCTGGCCGTGCGGGGTTGGCGGCCTCACTGGAAAGTGGGGTTTTGAATCGCGCGGGATGATCTACCGTAGCAGCCCTGTCCATTCCTCAGGCTCCGTCCATACGTGGCGAGAACGCCCGCTCTCGCTCTCCAGCGCTCCTCAGCGCTCTTCAACTCTGATAGGCGCCCGTACAGGCAGAAAGACACCGGCAATTGCATCCTGCCTCGCGGTGATTCGATTGAGAACCCTTGACCTGGTGATCACTCTCTCGAATCGACTCGTTTGCTGCTCATTTATTACGATTTGGGATGTTCTTGGTCGGCGTATTAGACACGAGTGCATTGGATTCGAGGTAGGTTTGGTTTTCATTGCTCGAGCTATGAAGCAAATCGCTCGAAAGTGGCTGCATCTCTCCCGAATTGAGCGTGAGCGAGCGAGAGGAGGCGGAAACGCGCGGCAGCGGGCGTGAGCGCGCGAGAGCGAACGTAAGCGCCCTTCAGCGGCTGGCGGATCGCGTGTCAATGACGACCATCGATTTTGCGTAATGGCACGCTCTCGCAACGTATGGACGCTGCCTCAGACTGAAATTATTATGCGAACTCTACATATACCGGTGCTTAGTCCTTCCCTCTGGGCTGTCTGCCCTCTTCACTGTTTGTCGCCTCGAAACGACCTCCCAGGATCAAATTCCAAATTGGCAGGTAAGTGGCGCGTGTAATGACAGTCTGAAAGAAATATTTGAAGCTTGCTTCCGAAGTGTAAACTATCGGGATGGAAACAGGCGAGGGAGCCACATCCGACACTGCGATCTTTTCGACTGCATGTGACCTCTATTCCAAGAAGAAATTCACTTTGTTCCTCTGGGTGCGAGAGCGTAGAGAGGGTAGAGACGATGAAAGAGTGTGATGGAAAGGAAACACAGCATAAGCACGCACACGCACGCAGCGGACCCGAGTAAATTTTACACCGAAATGGAGGTTATGATGTCGTCGAAGAATTTAGTCTGTTAATAAAGGCAGTGCTCACGATAGATTTCACTTCCAATATCTCCACGGTTTACGTAAGGTCTGGTGCCCTGAATAGCAAGGCATGCTCAAAAAAACGCGAAAGTCGTGTTTTCGAGTCAAAATAGGCTCTTCCTTGTTTACTTCGATATTTGAGCGTGGAGGAATTGACCGTTATGTAGGATGCTACCAAGCAATGCAATCAAGCGATTAGTTCACTGATCAGCACTCCCTAAACTTAATCATTCCTGTAATCTGGGGCCGTATGCAAGAACGCACCGGATGGAGCTGGGGCAGTGCAGTCGGCGCCTTTGAAGATCGCCGTTGCTGACAAGACAGGACACGTCGATCGTGGCTGGTCACAGGTCAAGACGCGTATGTCGTGCCCCAGCAGTCGTTCTCGCTGCCCCCAGCCGCTCCAACCTCCTAGCTGGGGCGGCTAGGGCACAGTTATGGGGCACGACATACGTGTCCTGACTTGGGACCAACCACGATAAGGCTCATTCATAGCTGGGGCCGTATTCATCATTGAAATGCCGGGTAAATGTTACTTTACTTTTACCTTACCCGGAGCCGATTACTTACTCACCGTGAAACGGCATTCACCAACACTTACTTACACGGGTAAGATCTCGCGCAAAATGTGTACCGTGTGCACCCACCGAAACACGCAATAGGCGTCATTAATTTGAGATTTTTTCCACCGATACTCCCTTTTTTATTTAAAGGCAGGGTTCTCGATAAAATCGGTTTTTGTGCTATACCCATGGAATCGTAGACCTGGCCATCACAAAAGTGAAAATAAGTAAAAAATTGGAGAAAAAACGCTCAGGAGCAAGTTATGGCTTGGTGTCCTCCCGCCCCCAATTATCGAGATTTGGGTAAAAGCTTGCTTTGTCAACTTTTATTCTGCTTCTAATGTAATTTCTGAACATTTCTGGAGACTACTGATTGCTTTAACAGCAAAATAAATGTCGTATAAGCGAGCATTTATGAAAATCGCGTTAATTAGGGGGCCGGCCGACACCGGTAATTAGCCGTTATTCTTTATTTTCGAGCGTTTTTCTCTCGAGTTTCTGGGTTTTTTTCACTTTTTTTTACTTTTGTGATAGCCAAATCTACATTCTCATGAAGAGAGCTCAAAAGTTGTTTTTATCGCGAACCCTGCCTTTAAGGAGGCCAGAGAGAAGTTATTGGGTTTTGAGATTAATGAAAACTTCAAAGTACATGACAGGGGGTTACTAATATATAGAAAATAACATCATTTAACATTACTGACTATTCCATTTCTTCAAGCGAGATTTTCACAGAGGCACTTGTCGGATTTTTCTAATCAGGGTTTTACCCTATGATAGAATTTTTCCTCCAAGAGTATTAGGTTTCAGAAGCGCCATTCTGTGCCTATCAAAGATTTGAATTTTTGAGCTCTCAGCTTCTCTTAGTGGATCACGAATTTCAGGGCCAAATTCGGAAAATTTTCTGGAAATCTTCACCAATCAGCCAACGATAAATATGCCCTTTTCTGCGTGATGCAAAGCGACGGAAAAAAAGCCAAAGTATAGTTCTATATTGACAGTCGTGCTTATTTAATTGTAGAGAAGAAAAAGTTAAACCCCTTAGTTTATTGTGCAGAATGAATTATAGCATTAGAAATTCAGTTCTCCCTCTTTCGTATACTGCTGGAATTTTTTTGTGAAATGCTTTTCATTGCGGATTGTCAAGTTTTTTTTTTCAAAATTCGAAGAAAAAGCAAAAATTGGTTGCAAAAAGTTGAATATTATCTTTGGTGGATGAAAATATTACGTGTACTGTTACATTTGAGGCCCAAACTCATTGCATAGAAGAAAATTTGAAATGCGAAAATATCAAATACTTGAGCTATAAATTGAAGTCGAGCGTGAGGTTCACAAGTTATAATGTTCTAGAAGGAGCGCCAAAAATAGATAAAGGAACGACTGCGCTTTCGACAGCTATACCTCAGAAATTCAGTCGGGCCAAGGAAATTGTTTTCTCAAAACTATTACTTTTGCATCAGCACAATACAGCCTAACAGTTAAAGCGTTAGAAATGCATTTCATTTCGGTTCAGAATTTCGTAAAGAAATCAAGCGGACAGAAGGAAATAAAGTCTACCGCTTTTTCACTACTAACAACAAAATCCTACGAGAACAAACATGTAAAAAAATAAATAATATCCTGTTTATGGAAAGAAAGTCATTTAGTGAGTCATAAAAATGCAAAATAACTTATAAAGGAACGAGTAGTTCGAATTATTGATGAAGATATTGCGCTCCATTGCTGTTTCCGCGATGAGCGCAGCTGCAGCCGGCTAAGAGTAAAATTTACCCGGCTCCATACGTCGGGTAAATTTTACCTGGATTTTTACTCAAAAATTCTGAGTAAATAAGCGTGTGAATACCGAGTAAGTGCCAAATTCGAAGGACTTTACACTTACCTCGCGGGTAAATCGTTGATGAATACGGCCCCTGGTCGGGTCGCTTCGACTTGTAGTCGCAGCGACCAACAACTCAGGCAAACTCAAATGTCGACAGCAGGTTGACCCACCTCTTTCTCGAGCAACCGGCGATAGCAGGTTCTTTCGGGAGAAAAACATGGACCTGTTATCGACCTGCTATAGAACTGTCGATAGCAGGTTCACAGCAGGTTGACAAGGCAACACATCCCATCGCTGGTGACTATTGATCGTCCGATTCTCCGGATGCTTGGCGAATTATTCAGCCGGTTGCGCAATTGAAGAACCTGCTTCTGTTTTTTTGTCTCTCGTGGAGCACACCTGTTTTTGTGCAATAACGCGCAAATCAGTCCTGGTATTGAATGGATTCAATGCTCAAATAGTGTTCTAGGAATTTTCGAGGTATTCTTAGATTTTATTGACTCTTGGGATTTTATTATGCGTATTTTTTCAAACACTAGTTAATTGAAATCCTGAAATATCCTTTTTTTGTATATTCGATTCCGTCGTGATTTTTAACTGCATTGCTTCTCGACTTAGCGGAGGTTTCATATGTAGTTTTCGCCTCTCAAGTGTTCCATTCCTTCGGGAATTCCAAAATATCTTTGCTTTCAGATAGGCTGAAATTTCGTTTGATCGAATATTTGTCTCAATTCAGCTTACATTGCCCTTCAGAAAAAAGTTGTTCATTTGTACAAGTATATTACTTGAAACCATTTCAAATTCGAAATCGAATAATTGCTCGAATATTTGTACAAATGTTCACACGTAATACAATTAAATCGATCATAGGATATATGTATTTTTGAACCTACTTATTTGTTAGAAAATTTCTGAAGGACTCAGCCCATGTTTTAGATTCATTGAGAGACTTTATGAATATCATAGTGGAGAAACTCTCCACATTCCTCATTAGATCTAGTATATTGATGCTGTAGTTGAAGGCAGGGTTCGCGATAAAAACGGTTTTGAGCTCTCTTCATGAGAGTGTAGACTTGGTCATTACAAAAGTAAATATAAGTGGAAAAAAACCGAAAAGATGCGGTAAAAACGCTCAACAACAAGGTGTGACGGCTAATTACCGGTGTCGGCCGGCCCCCAATTAACGAGATTTTCATTGATACATGTTTATCCGCCTTTTATTTGCTCTTAAAATAGTCAATGGTCCACAGAGGTGCGCAGAAATTATTTTAGAAGCAAAATAAATGTTGACAAAACAGCCATTTATTGAAATCTCGATACTTGAAGGCGGACGGACGAATCAATAACTTGTTCCTGAGCGCCTTTTCTACAACTTTCCACTTATTTTAACATTCGTGATGGTCAGATCTACTTTCTCATGAGGATAGCACAACAACCATTTTTATCGCAAACCCTGCCTCTAATTAATAAACATGGGCAATCGTCGTATTGGTTTTAAATGAGACAATAATTCAAATATCGCGTTTTCAGAACGCCTCAGATGAATGAATTATGCGGATAGCCACTACTGAAAAATTTCTGATGAATAAGTTATTCGATTGTAACCACTTAAAAATTATCGAATGTGCGAACAAATTCCAACGAGACTTCTGTAGAATTTTCGGATGAATTCAATCTTCGAACAACGCGTTTTTGAAATTTCGGATTGAGTGGATGAATTCGAGCAAGGCCTTTTTTTTGACTGAACGATTGTATTTGAAAACCTGTCTTCTATTCGAGGCGAATGCATACTTGGAAAACATATCCAAATACTCGACTGAAAATCAGATTTTTTTCGGACTGTTTCCGAATAGATCATGAATACTTTCTGCACGTGTTTTATCAATGGCCGGAAATTTGAATGTTGTGACAGAAAATTGGCCTACTATTCGGAAAATCCAATATTCAAGCTTTTCGAGCAAACCGAATATTCCGAATCCCGAATGATTTGAAATTGTGGATGAATCGAAGGTTTGAAAAAAGCCAAAATCGAAATTCCAGAGCAAAACGAACATTCCAAAAAAAATCGGAAATTGGAACATTTGGTTGAATCGAATACTCAAATACTCGAATCTTCTAGTTATTTGGATTTATATCACTCAAGCGCCCTTAGTCTGGGTCAGAAGTGCGGGGGCACGCTGCTTGAGCATCTTTCATAACCCTGGCCGCAAGCGCGCGGTGGGATATAAAATTTTTCACCGCGCGGGGCGTGCGCGACGCGCTTGTCACCCATCCAGGGGCGGCATGCATCGAGCCGCGCTTGTGTGCGAGTGAATGGCGAGCGCGGAGACCCATACGACGAGCCAAGAACGAGAGTGAGCGCCCAGCTCGGAGTGTCTCAGATGTCGTGCAGAGTTTTCGCGGAGCGATGCGATGGTATATGTCAGTGTGACGCAAAATCGCGTAGGTGTTTAGGTGTGGACACTGTGCGAAGGCTGGGCGATTACGCGCAATCGCGTGCGTACGCAATCTCGTGTAAGCAGGCAACATCAATTTTTCTCTAAAATCAGCAGCAGTTCTTTTGTGTTTGTTTCAGTGCAAGCGGTCCTTAATATGCTCCATTTAATGTTTTCATTGTGAGATTTGAATGTGTTAATGAGAAACCCTAAAGAAAACCAGCAACCACCTTGCCTTCTCGTGACGACCATTGCTGCTCGACGCGATCGACGCGGAGCGATCATCATTTGCGCAGAAAATCTTATGTATCGCGCCACTTCACTGTTAACACCTAGCGAAGACGCGACGCGACTTCGCTTGATCGATACGATGGCTAATTATAATGTCGCGTGTCGAATGAACTCTAAACGCCGCCTCACGCACGGGATTTCCAAACCCCGTCCCAGCGCGTTCCTGCATGCCGCCCCAGCACCTTCATGTCGGTGCCGCCCAAATTGCCATTGCGGTGTTGCTGTTTGCATCATTACTTGATGCTCAGTTCAAGTCTGTTGCATCTAAAATAATTCTACCATTATCCTACGCTACCATGTGCGCAAGCGCAAGCCTAGCAGTTTCGTGCGTGCCACAATGTTTGCCCAGCTTTGCTCCGCACAGTCATTTCGGTGCTGCTGGGGATTTCATAGTTGCTTCGCGTCCGTCCTGCGCGGTAAAAAGTTTGATAGTCCACCGCTCGTTCCGAACGTCACGCGTATTCCGCGCTTTCGGCGAGAACTATGAAGGAGACCTTACGCACAGATCAGCGGGTTATCCCTCCTGCTTATCCTCTGTAATATTTGGAATTCTGATCACTCGGGGCGCACGCAGCGCGCGCGATGCTGCTGCCTCCGTCGGATCTCTGCTCGCTCGCTGTCTCTAACCTCCGCTCCGCACCTTTCCGCGCCAAAACCACAAGAATTTAATTGTTTTACAGTCTAAATGTATCTTTTCAGCTAATATGGTATGCCTTTTGTAGGCGCAACTTTTTTCTCTATCTAATAGCGCTACCCTAGATCCCTACTTTCATATTTCACGTCGAAGTGTCAGGGGAGGTTCAAAGGACCGAAAATATTTGAATACACATCGTTCTCTTCTTTCAACGCATTCACTCTGTTCAAGATCCTAGAAAATTTGAATTATGTGAGGACTGAATCCTAGTACCAAATCGAGTTAAAGGAAGTTTGTCTCAATTTAGCTAATTTCGCATTTCTTGAAATGTTTGAAAAGTACAATTTCCATTATATCTTCATCATCCAACGTCTTCAACCCAATTAACTTCTAATTTGATCATTCTGCACAATGATTTATCCTTCTGCCTAAATTCATTTTGCCATATATCAACCATTTTTCAGAGATTCGATTTTAACAGTTTTCGAGGGTTTCTGAAAAGAAATAACCACAATCGGGAATTTCGCCCCATTGGAGAAATTGGATTAACCCGTTTCAGTACCATAATCAAGTCCTCACATAGTCAGAAGTTCTATATATTGTTACTTTGTCCAAATCTCTTGGTTTATATCCTAGCTTCAAATAAAGCCGGTAAAAGTCAAATCGGTTCGAAAGTAAATTAATTATTTTTTTATTTTTTCTTCTACCGGTTGCGAAATAGCTCAGATATTGAGTTAGTAAGAGTTACACCTCGATAACGAATACGGCAGAAAAAAACCGAAATGTTCATGTCTAAGGGCAGTCGAGCATAGGGACTGCTATAATAACAGCTGGGTATAGTAATAATGCAGCAATAGTTTTGGTATCCTGCGAAGGTTCAGCTCGTATAAATGCTCCGAATTTTGAAGTTGGCCACCCTGTTAATAAAAGCCCGGCGATAGAATGTCTACAGCAAAATCCATAAATCCGGCGGTAGCAGGTCGTCAGCTGAACCTTTCGGGGCTTCGGTTAAGCCATGCCGCCGTCTCTTAATCCGGCGCTAGGAAAGCTACAGCTGGACTTTTCAGCGTGATACCAGGTTCTCTCGCGCCGAAATCACCAATTTTTTGGTGTCCTCGGCTGATGTGCTCTGTGACGACACCTCAGAAACCTGCTGTCGACATTTGAGTTTGCCTGAGAGTACTGCCGCGATCTGAAATCGCTCTGTGCCGAGACTTGAAATTGTTTCGTCCAGCGATTTTAAAACGCTTAAGCGGACGTAAATTCGCGTGAAATAGACGGAAAATCGCGGACCAAGCCACGAGAATGAGAAGAATTTTTTTGTCTTTGTTGTCGGGACTCCTACTTATTTTTTGATATTTTTGCCCTTACCTTCCAGATAAAAGAGTTTTGCCCAGTTTTCAAAGAAAAAATTGTTCTAAAAGAGATAGGGGTGGAATTTGCTTGAACAGCAACATAAACTAATGCTAATATTCCTAGTTGCTCGAAGCCTGCATGAAATGTAACTTTTCGGTGTCCTCATTACATTTTCTCATCTCTCTCATAGTAAATGTATGATAAATACTTGTTTTCCCTTTCACATTCCGTGTTTTATGCGAGTGAACTGTGACGTCAGCAATTTCGCGCCACATACGCAAGGTTGTGACGAATGATTGCGGACTAGTCGCTTCGACTAGACGAATCGCTTCCATCATGGAAGCAACGCGATTAGTCGAAGCGACCTAACAAAATCAAGCAGGCCGCTTCGACCAGCTATGAAATACCTCAGTCGCTCGGCGATCGCGAGTGAAACTGCAAACTGTTCCAAACCGTTGCGACGCAGTGCAAGATCTGCTAGCGCGATGAGTTTTGTAACTGTTGGCAGTGCCGCGACTAGTCGTAGCGACCTGCTATGATTGAGCCTATAGACGTGTCCTGTCTTGTGGGCAACGAAGATCTTCAAAGGCGCCGACTGCATTGTCCCTGCCCTAACCGGCGCGTTCTTACATACGGCCCCTGAGTGTACATTTGTTCAAATCGAGGGGGCGGAAATAGAGCACGAGGTGATTCTGGAACTCCAAAACGCTTGATCGCAGCCGTTATTTTGCCACTCCTGGCTCGTTTTCTAATGTTCTTTCGGCACCGGGACCCTAGGATCTTTCTCGTCTACCATTGCACTGTGGAAAATCACCGAACATGATTATCGTGAACGAAACCTTTGAATAAACGGTTCTGCGGGGGTAGATCGTCGCTCGCGATCAAAACCCTGCTGAACGATGGTGTCTTGGGAGCCGTAAGGCTCTCCGAAATGACCGCGTCTTGTCCATTCTACCGACTAAATTGGGCGAAAGGGTTTTATGTGATACCTCTGCAAAGTCCACTGTCAAGCCATGCCTTTCTAGGCCTTCTGGAGAAGAACTGCATTTGTGGATTCATGGATCCTCGAAGCTCCAAAATGTCATTCCACATCGAAACGGAAGACTGCTGAAAGAGCAACGCCAATGAAAAATTCTCCGGAAAGACAAAAGACCCAGTGCATACTTCCCGCGACGGGCTACGCGACTCGGCGACGTGTTTGTCCCATGAATGGAACGAAAATCAATGCGGCTTATATGAGCTGTTGCTGTCGCAAGTCGCATGCATGCACTATGCACTATGCACTATAGTTGTACGATTTCGAAAAAATGTCGAACGAACGAAAATTGAAAAAAGTTCGTTCGAAAAAATTTTGAATGAACGAAAAATGAAAAAAAATTGGTTTGAAAAAATTTCGAACGAACGAAAATCGAAAAAAAATCGTTCGAGAAACTTTCGAACGAACGAAAAATGGAGAAATTTCTCTCGAAAAATTTGAAACGAACAATTTAGAAACTAATCAAGTTTCGATTTTTCTCGAAATTTTGATTTTTTTCGCAATTCGTTGAAAATTTCGAATTTTTTTCGAAATTTGTGGGAAACTTCGAACTTTTTTCGAAATTTGTCCTCAAGAATTTCGAACGAACGAATTTCGAAAAAACTTCGAAAAATCGGATTCCAAACGAACGAAAATTGGGAAATTTTCGTTCGAAAAAAATTTTGAACGAACGAAATTTGAAAAAAAAATCGTTTGACGAAATTTCGAACGAACTTCGAAATATACGTTCGACGAAATTTCGAACAAACGGTATTTGAAAAAAATTCGTTCGACGAATTTTCGAACGAACGAAAACGAACGAAAAAATTTCGAAAAATCTCGAAAATTTTTCGAAAACTTTGTTCGTGTACAACGAATCCTAGTGGTACTTTGCTTTCCCTGCGTTCCCTATTGGAAGTTGGTGCAAACTCGGAGCCATATGTAATAACTTAGGTGGACCGAGTTGGAGCCAACCTTCAGTGGGGAACGCAATGTATCACTAGAATCCATACCGATTGTATGCACTGGGCTCAGTTGATACATACACTTCTTTTCAAAGCAAGCTTCACGTGATGGGTTGCGGAATTGAAGGCTTATCTAAAGCTCTCTTTCTGTCTCCCATCCTCTTTCTCAGTCTTTTTCGTCTGTCTCATTTCGTCCGCAATGCACATGTGAAACAAGCTCTGGAAAAGGTGTTGCTTGCTCCTCACTCTGAATCGTATGGCGTGTTCGCTGAGTTCTAGACGCTGGTACTCAGTTTTCATGTAGATTAGTGGAATGGTGATGACCAATGCTGCTACGGACAGCGTTGAAATAAAAACGGAAATCAATCCAACTTGATGATAAAGCTGTTGTGACCCCACAGCCATACCTGGAATGATGTATATTCCCTTCCACAGATATGTCGAGAGAATTTCCTCCAAAAGTGAACGTTTATGTGGAAAGTTAATAACGAATATGTCTGGATAATAAAAAAATACCCAAAAAGGTGTTCAGCTTAAGCCACAGTGAAATGGTAACTTTAATCAAATTGAGATACGATGAGGAAACACGCGAAATGATTAATAAATAACAGAGGCAAGAAGTTAAATGATCTGAATTTTTAGCACTTGACGTTTGCAAACTCCTACTTACTGCACGTGCAATGAAAAACGTCAAAAGTCGTATTTGAAGTCTTTTAGTAACGAAGTGCCGAGAACCAGAGTTGAGGGGCTAAAACGGAATCGTTCAGTGTTCAAGAAGGAACCACTGGGTATCGTGAAGATTTCACTTGATCTCAGAACCGTCGCGATTGTTACAATTAGGAGAATCGAAAAGATGACTCAGTTGCAGACGTTCTCATTTCCATCATTTCATTTATAGCGAATGAAATGGGTCAGTGCGCTACCAACGAAATCGAGTATTCTGGGTCACCTGAACGCATATTCGCGAACACACGTTAGTAACATTTCGCTGATAAATTCCTGAAGTTGGCATCCACATGTCACCAACGCTTGTATGGAACAATCACGCAGAAATGGCCGAAAAAAGTCTGCACCTATCGATTCAGCCTCATACAGCGAAAGCCATCAGCTACTTATCCATTGACCACTGTTCTCTCTCTTCTGTACTAGAAATTTTGACACAGCTTGCTACGGAGAAAATGGTTGTGATATTTATCAGACAGGCCTCACAAATCATGGAGTGTTATATGTAAGACACAAACGTTGAAAACTTGAAAAAAGATGGTTGGTTTAACACCTTTGACTTTTACTAGGTTATAGAGCTCCTTCGGCCGTTCTCTTGTCGGAAACTCTCTAATAACAAGGAGTTTTCAATACCCAAGTTCGAATGCGAATGCCTGTCGAAATGGAGAATCATAAATCTCGAAAGGCATAAAAATCGTCGTGGCGCTTCTGCTCCTCGTGCTAGATTATCGAAAAATTCTTCTCAGACAACAGAGCAGTTTTCATAGAGCTATTGTATTATGTGTAAGTAACATTGAGGGCTTCAGCTTTGCCGGACTGAAAAGAAAAAACCAAAAGTGGTTTTCTGCGCGGACGCTTTAAGTTCCTTCAAGTTCTTAGAGCGAATAACTGACTTTTATGGCAGCATTGTCCGCATAAACAAGTAGCTTTGGCGGAGGCGGCTACTCAGAAACGAGGGGAAAGGGTTTGCTTGTAGCATCAGCTAATCAGAGAAGTCCGTGGGGGGGAGAAAAGATTCCAAGGTTCTATTCGCATTGCTGTAGCGACTGAGAAAGGAGGGATCCTCAGAAAGACCGTGCCAAGAGGGACGGCTACCCCTTGACACATCCATATTGAACTCGCTCCCCCCGTAGAAGATAATCTGATCGGTGCTGTCCAGAAAGTGATAAACAAGATAAACCTAAATCATCTATCTCTGACCGATCTCCTGTCATGTCCTGACGAGAAATCACTAGACGGGCTATCTTGTGTTGTGGCAGTAGCCTACATAGAGAGACCCTAGCGCCGCTCTCAAGACCTACTACTACGCCACGGCGCGGCCATGGCCAATTTGCTGGCGGCGAGCTTGCCCGACTTCAGGTGGGGGAAGGGGGGGGGGGGCAGGGCTTAACATGCGAGCTTGGAACCCCTACGCCCTTTCGCGCTTTGCCGCCGCGGTAAATGCCACTTTTGAGCTACATTGAAGCCACTGTACCAGAAAATTAGCCGGAAGTTGGAAACTAGTGTATTTCCACATGAGAACGCGATTTGCGATCGGAACTGGTAACGAGACAGTTAAGCGCCGCAAACGCTGCTATAGCGGTATTAACAATCGAGAACGTTTTCCCTGCCACTGCCGCGTTCTATAATTTTTCTTAAAGGCAGTGTTTACGATAAGCATCGTTTTTCTGTTTTTCCGCCTATCTTGAAGGCGGTCCCATGCTGATTCCAATGATGTTTTTGAAATCGTACAAGACCTTCTAGGAACGAAGTTATGGTCCCTGAAAAATTGAACAAGCGAAGCAGGGTGGACGAGTTGTCCGAGGCTTGTAACTTCCGTCTTTTGCAGCCGATGTATGCGAGCTGACCTGAGTAAATAGAGAAGTTGGAAATAAAGGGAAGAACGGGGCTATCAATCGAAAACCATCGCTCATGTCACAATCTCGAGCATTCCTTTGCTCACGTCGGTGGGCGTGGAAAGTGCATCTGGGGTGTGACGAGCTGACGGGTGTCCAACTTTGGGGCCGTAGGGGACCGTTCCGAGCTCATTTTTCTTAGTTTTTTCAACATTAGGGTTGCGCTAATCCCCACAGCTGCCGATCTCCACCAAAAAATCAGACATGGTTTCTATCGTGGACACTGCCTTTAAAGGCACAGTCCAACCTCGGAATCGATTTTTCGTTTATCTGCCTATATTGGAGAAAACTTCACGCTGATTACAATGGTATCTCTAGAATCGCTCAGCACTCACTACGAATTTTGAATGAAGTCAAGTACTCACTCGAGGGTTCGAGTCAAGGTTTCAATCGACTCCGATGAAGGGCAGAGGTTTGCATGTATTTATCCTTTTAAAATGTTTTACAGGGTCATATTTGGGAAACTCACTCATTACCAAAAAAAACATCGTATGCGTAAAATTGCTCAAATATTGGAGAAGATGTGGGTGGAAATAAAGAGAATTGCTTTACCTGGAAGCACGTATGTAGTTTCCTATGGCAAGCCGCGATTTCCGTGTCAGCTGAGTAGACGTAAAGATCACGCTTTTGGTGGTCATACTGAGCAGTACACATTAGATCCGTATCAGAAAAATTGGGGTACTCGGATTTTGGAAAAATTAAAAGTCAAAGGTCGCGGATGTCCGACTCAAAAGGATATATTCAGAAGAAGTGCACCAGATAATCCGAGTCTTCCGGATAGGGAGGCTAAACAGATAGTCGGATCTCGGTTCAATCCAAAAATTACATTTTTTTCCAAAAATTACACAAAAACAAAAACCACAAAAAAAACGCAACATTGATAAGGAAAACCGAAGAAGCAACAAGAAAGTCAGTAGAAAACAGGAATATGGTTAACTGCGAAGATCCTCGCTCAGGTCCCTGTCGATGAGCCTTTTGTACATGGACAATGATTTTGGCAAGGCATGGGCTTTGGAAAATCTTGAAAAGTCGGAGCCCGCTCTGTGCAAAGAAGGGGAGGCCCTTGCAGTGGATTTCGCTCTTGGATAAAGTATTTTGATTGAGCAACCTCTTGTATTCGAAGCCAGAATTGTGTAAAAATCGCTAGGCGAAAGACAAACTTTTCCCGTAAACATTTTATAAATCATGATGAGATCTTAACGTCTTCTGCGCAGGGCGAGAGAAGATAACTTAAAGCCAGGGCTCGCGATAAAAACGACTTTTGAGCTCTCTTCATGAGAGTGTAGATTTGGCCACCACAAAAGTAAAAATAAGTGTGAAAAACCGGAAATTCGCGAAAAAAAACGCTCGAAAACAAGGTATAAGGGCTAATTACCGGTGTTGGCCGGCCCCCTAGCTAACGCAATTTTCATCAATGCTTGCTTATCCGCCATTTATTGTGCTACTAAAGTAATCAGTAGTCTCCAAAAATGTTCAGAGATTACTTTAGAGGCAAAATAAAAGCTGGCAAAACAGGCTTTTACACAAATCTTGGTAATTGGGGACGGGAGGAGGCCAAGCCATAACCTGTTCCTGAGCGTGTTTTCTCCAATATTTTACGTATTTTCACTTCTGTGATGGCGAGATCTACCATTCCATGGGTATAGCACAACAACCGATTTTATCGAGAACCCTGCCTTTAAAAATAGTATTGCGATCAGAAGCTGAAGGGATTGTGGTGTAGTCATAACCATGCAGTCGAATCCAACGTTTTCTGGTGAAATTGTTCAGCACTGACTCAATTCTTTTTATGCTGTAGGCGGTCAGCAGATGCAATTCCGATTTAGTGGAGAGAGACTCCGATTTAGTGGAGAGAGAGAAGTTCTTCGGGCTTCTGATGACGTCATTGGGACGTCGTGAAAAATGCTTCGGGCTTCTGATGACGTCATCGGGACGTCGTGAAAAATGCTTCGGGCTTCTGATGACGTCATTGGGACGTCGTGAAAAATGCTTCGGGCTTCTGATGACGTCATCGGGACGTCGTGAAAAATGCTTCGGGCTTCTGATGACGTCATTGGGACGTCGTGAAAAATGCTTCGGTCTTCTGGTGACGTCATCGGGACGTCGTGAAAAGTGCTTCGGGCTTCCGATGACGTCATCAGGATGTCGTGAAAAGTGCAGAGCGGTTTATGTAATATGTGCGTATTGCCGCGAAATGTGAGTTGCGCTTCATTTGTTGCGTGCCTCACAAGCTGATTGCACAAGTTTATAATTTGCCATCGGCACAAAATTCTCACGGAAGTGTAGCAGTTTTTCTTGCCAGAATTTTCCATGTTTAGGCCCAGATCTCGTGATATCTTTATAACCGGTGGTTTGTTTCTCTAATCCCTGGTCTGTTATATATATATATATATATATATATATATATATATATATATTTATTTATTTATTTATTTATTTATTTATTTATTTTTTATTTATTTATTACATAGGCAAGCCTATGTAGTCAAAAACACTGTTCAGCTTCAGCCGCTCACCTCCAGAGAAAGACGGTGTGAAAATGAAAACCCACCGCTCTCAATTTCTTTTGTACCCTACTCTTTATCAATTTGTTATCATGAAATTTGTTTACGGTGAAAATTTTGTGCCGATGGCAACTTATAATCGTCTGTGGACTGCTTACTAATTATCGTATCAGTCCAAAAAGGTTGATAAGTGTTGCATATTTTTGAGGGATATTACAGCGTAATATCAGGAAAAAATGAAAAATTCTGTCCAAAAGGGGTCTTCCAAGCAAAAGAGGTTTGGTGCGCGCCAGAAACGTTCCAACAAAAAGGGAATAATAGGAAAGTGAAGTGAGGAGAGTGTACACAAAGTGAACAATATTTTCTCCAAGCGATATTCTCGGTCGACTCTTCTATACAGCGAAAACAACCCGTTGTGGTATTTTACGAGGAAGACCATAATGGTTTTTAGAGGAAGGACTTTTACTCGTTCACGAGATTACATGGGAATACTCTTGCTTGCTAATGTATTTCAATTGTTTCATTTTTCCCAAGAGCTGGAGCTAACCGTCTGCTCTGGCCAGTTTGGCATCACCTCTTCCAATGAATGAAAACTATCAGATACAAATACATGTATATTTTTAACGGTTCTCGCATGATCGGAGTTATTTTTGGAATTACAAAGTACTTCCGAGTAGAATACCGCAACGGTTTGTTTTCGCTGTATAGAAGAGTCGACCGAGAATATCGCTTGGAGAAAATATTGTTCATTTTTTGTACACTCTCCTCACTTCACTTTCCTATTGTTCCGTTTTTGTTGAAACGTTTCGGGCGCGCACCAAACCTCTTTCGCTTGGAAGACCCCTTTTGGATAGAATTTAGGTAGGTTTTCAACCCTCAATGACATGGCACCTGCAGTAACCTACAGGAAACCTCATAATTTCGACAAGCGGGCCCTATATTCGTGTTCAGCATCGTACATTACCTCTGCATACAAGCTTTGAGAAAATCTCAAAAGAAATCTCAAAACCCCACGAAAACTATGATGGTTACTTTTACGTTACCGTGAGGCCTTGGAAAACTTCTATAACTCTTTTTCAGCGAGGTTTTAACCCCCTTCGAAGAGCACTCATTTTTCGTTCAAAATGATTTTAGAAAAGTACATTTCATACGGAATGGGTAACTGAGTAAAATTAGTTCCTTAGCTAGATTTGTCTGAAGTTGTGTTAGAGGGTTTTTCTGAGGTGCTGGTCGTGAATCCAATACCGTTCAATCGATCTTGGAAGGATCACGGTAGGCCTATTGTCACTTGACTACCACAACCTAATGAAATATTTAGAAAAAAATTGGGAACGTGCAAGTGATTCGTGATCAGCATAGCGTATAACCTCTCTAGGCGAAATTGCAGTCAAAGCGGAGAAATCGAGCGAAGTCCGTATATCTACCGTGATCTTCCGTAGAACTGAAAACGAGCTTATATTCTCAGAAAACCGCCGCATTCACTGCGTGTTGAATGTGCATTCAACTCGAGTGGCATCACCCATCGAAAGGCTTTATCGCAGGGGACACGTGATCCAAACAGTAGCACGTGCTGCAAAATTTCATCACAGGAGCATATGCTGCAAAACTTATTCGCACAGGCACGTGCTGCAAGTTAGTACAGCCCTACCGTAGCAGTACACCAACACACGACGCGGCACGCGCACCAACATGCGACTGGGCTAGCTCGCCGAGCACGGTCTGAGGCCCGCAGCGCCTGGGCTAGCCAAGTACCGCAAACTTGGGTAATTGAACCGACCACGCTGCCAACGTCTGAGTCCCGCCTCAGGAGTACGTCGTACACTTTCCTTTTTTTGGAAAATCGTTCTACCTTAAAACTGAATGTGTATCATGTGCATTTAACGTTCCATTTGTTGGGGCACGTGCTGGAATTCGGAACACAATAGGAGCACGTGCTCTCCTAGCACCACGTCCCCTAACTACTCAAAACCTCCTTTTCTTCGAGTTGATTGCATATTCGACACGCATTGAATGCAGCGAATGTCTGGGTTCAAGCTTGAAACTCTATGTGAACCCTTGAACGTCCGCGATTGCGTCTCGACACGCTCGAGTCGGTTGAGTTTCCAGCGCCAAAGCCAAATCGTTGTGTCTTTTATATACAATTTTCTACTATTTTTTCTAGTTTCCAGTTTCCAAAACCCACCTGGAGTCCATAGATCAGCGGCTGCGGCGCTGGAAACTTCCCACACGGGAGCGTGCGGCCGCAAAGGGTGTCGAGACGCAATTGCGAACCGTAATTTGACCCAAAGAAGCACAGTAGTGCCCTATCTGTTTCAATCTAGGCTACCTGCTTGTATCTTCTTCATATATTATATAATTTTCTCCAAGTTTCAGATAACATCCCTGGCGCCGAAGTTTGGGGTCCCAGGTGAGACCCTTAATTAGTGGTCCGTCATGAAGCACTGTACTTGAAAGGAATCATCGAGGATTTCTTTTCTAGTTCGTTTTCAACAGAAATTTCTATTTTTAGGCCTTCTTCTTTTTAATTAAGTTTTAAACAAGATTTTCTAGCTGTATTTTATTGTTGGCGGACATAATTCGTTTTCCCAACTTCACTTATTATCGCCTAGAATTTCCAAATTGAACGATAGTGGGGTGCTTGTATGGACCAGTTGCGGGAGGAGTTTCTGCGCTCACGGTCTGGCTGTTGCCTTATCACATCAGCTGTGGCGTGTGCCTGCCACGCTTATGGCGAGAAAATGTGCGGAGGATCTTCTCCCAGCGACTAGTCTTAATGAGAGCCGAAATGGGTAACTGAAGCGGCGGGAGGCAGCGCGTTCGTGAGTAAAAAAATTGTTTTGAAGCGTCTCCAGCGCAGGAAATCACTTTTTCTTCCTGCTAACAAGAGAAGTGTTTAGAGTGGTAAGCGCATCTGCCAAAACGACTAGTATCGTTAGAATCTCTAGTGGCTCAATGGTAAAATTGCGCAGTATCCCGCTCCGAGCTGCAGGTTCCAAGAAGTTATAAGTCTAAAAAGGTTTATTTTTTTGTGCTTTTTGTACCCTCCAGAAAGGGCATGAATCTTTTGAAATTTTGGAAACGGACCCCATAAATGTGTTCAGCGCCCAAAACTACCTCCCCGAGCAAAGTTTGGGTGAAGGCACACTTTCCATAATTTGTCCAGACAGACAGCGTTTAGGACTTGAGCGGATTTTCGGTTCGGCGTTCATTTATACCGATCAGAGAAACACTTTGAAGCCATTTTCGGCTTCTCTTTTTTGTCGACAATTAAGTTTTGAGAATCAGGACAATTACTCATCATGAAAGCCTCAAAAACGAAGTTCGTCGTGAATAGTGTTTGACTCCATTGCGCCATACACGGCAGCTAGTGAGACGCACGCAGCGCGAAACGCGGATCTTGTACCCAGCGCCTCCTATTCCGATCGTGTGTCCCGCGTTATCCTTACATGTAATAATAAAATTAATATAATCACGTCAAAAATTTATGACCAAGTCGTGCTAGAGCCAGTCGCCGGAGTTGGTCCCATCTCCTGACTAAAAACCTTAGCATACGCAAAGTGGTAACAGAGCAGTTCAACTGGAGCTGCCTTGCATTTTACTTCCATTGCATGTATTTTTATTTACTAAAAGCTGCGATTTACGGTCCAAAATGTCGTAAATCGTAAACCGTAATAACGACGCTTAAAAGACCGTAAATCGTAAAATCGTAAATCGTAAACCGTAATTACGCACACCCCTGGGCGGGATACAGCGCATTTTTACTATTAAGCCAGAAGAGATACTAACGATACTGGTCGTTTTCGCAGATGCGATTGCCACTCTAAACACTTCCCTTGTACGTTCATTTTAGAACCCAGTTGGAATCATTAGAGTAAAATAGGGGTTGAGAAATTTCGCAAGGAAGGGGGGTCGCAAAAAATTTTGACCAGAAAATGGAGGTTAGGGGGGATCGCAAAAATTAGGTTTTTGAAAACAAAGTCTGATGGGGGGGTCGCTCCGATTGTGAAAATTTACGCAACGCCTCGCTTGACCCTGCTTGTATCTAGTGTCAAGCTGGCCGTTAAAGGCAGTGTCAACGATAAAAATCGTTTTTCTGTTTTCCTGTCTATCATAAAAACGGTCCCACGCTGTTTCCAGTTATGTCTGTGGAATCGTTCAAGACCTCCTAGGAACGGAGCTATAGTTCCTCAACAGTTGAGCTAGAGAAACATGGTGGACGAGTTTTCCAAGGCTTGTAACTTCTGTCTTTTGCAGCCGATCTATGCGAGCTGACCTGAGTAAAGAGAGAAGTCGAGAATGAAGGGAAGAACGGGACCAATTATGGGAAACCATCGCTCATCTCACGACTTTTAGCTTTCATTCGTCCACGTCGGTGGGCGGGCAATGAGCTTTTCGCGTTCGCCTTGCTCTAAGAGTGGCAGCTTTGCGCTCTTTTGGGTCTCTTCTTGGCTTGTTTTCATGAGCTCTTTCGACGTTAACGTTCCAGAGTGTCCCTCCACTACCCATTCCTAGTGGGATTTCAAATAGTTTTTTCATCGTGAACACTGCCTTTAAGTACGAACTCAGCATACCCACGACCCCTCCAATTTTGATGACGGAATTGTTCGAAACTTTTTACGAATCCCGTACAGGTTCCCGTTTTCAGGCCGAAAATCTGACGATCCTCGCCCAGAATTTTCATTTTTGGATTGAAAATTTCACGGCCAACCTCACCACCAGTTTAGAATCTACACAACCGCGCCTGATATTGTTTGTGGTCAGGTTCCAGTAAGGCTTTGTTACTAATCTCGACGGAGTTAAGAACCCTATCCCCCTTCTTTAGCTATCGATTTTCTGGAAAATTTTTCGAATTTTTTACGGACTTCTTCGGGGGTTGGGATGTCGTGAAATATTTTTTAGACCCCTTTCCCACATTTGCTGAAGTTCTTTGTTTGTCCAGATATTGCACGACACCCACCCCCTTTGTGACCCGTTACAACCCCGCTTGGCTCTGCGTGGAGTACACATAGAAATTCCTTCATTTCAAAAGAATCAGGGAATCATTTAAAGAATACCTGCAGCATGTGCACCGCCAGCGGTAATAATAAATTATGCAACATCAGTTGGTGCTTGAGAGGGAGGGTGTAATAAGGACTTGGAAGGATGGAGAATTCGAGAAGTGATTCTTGAACTTTTTCGCACACAGGGTTGCGTACTTCTGCTAGTGACCCGATCATCGGCCCGGGGGATGCACGTACGTGCGGGTTAGGTTAGGGTTGGGCAGGGTTTGGGGTCTCGACACGTTTGATGAAAGCAGCGCGAGGACTGAGAATGGGTTCGGGTAGCAATGAGAAATCGCTCTCTCGCCAACCCTGCCTGGTATGGTGGGGCAGCCGAAACCCTGGTGAGACACCAATTATTATTGTCTCCAGCACTTGCAGAGCAATCACCAAACGCGCCAACGCCCCAAACCCTGCTCAACCCCAGCATAGCTCGCCGCGCACGTGCATGCCGCTCCCGATCGACCCTGTCTAGCACACAGCAATAGGGTTGGGCGAATTTTTCCGGTAGCAGGGTCAAGCGAGCCACTGTCTAAGACATACCGTCGGTACGAATAGCAGTAATAGTTGTGGTTGGCGCAAATGCGTTGGTGCGAAGTCGGTGCACATAACACTAAACACGTACACCGAGTTCGCGCCAATGTGTTGTGCACTGATGAAAGGCAACCACGACCGACACTGCGATACGTGTCGACAGACTCCCCATGAACGTTTTGGTTCTTTTCTGTAAAATTTGAAGAAGAAGAATATCAGCCTCGTAGCGATCGCCTTTGCTAATAATTTAACCGCCTCTACTTTTCGCTTCCGCCACTGTACATCCTTTCGCCGAATCCTGTTCGCCCCGACTCTTGGTGGACCACACTTTTCAATTGCACTGAACGAGAGCGGACCGCAGCACCGACCGACATGAAAGGGAACTTACTGTCGTTCTCGGAGTGAAAATCCGGTCCGCATTTGCGGACAACGGCTATTGAATCACGCAATAGAATACTTATCGTGTTGAGACCACTTGGTCCCCGCACGACTCACATTTCTCGAGCACGATTATATTCGTGTCGCGTGATGCAGCAGCCGTAGTCCGTATTTGCGGACCGAAACTCTGCTCTGATAACTACGGTACCTTTGAAGAGGGTAGGCCGCATTCTCGGCTGAATAAAAGGCGACCGCTCTTCCCGTGGGCTGTTGGCCGTGGGGAAAACTTTTTGGGTAGCCTAGCACTCCCCCTTTATATATGACGAATGACTGCGAAAACGTTTTCACATAACAACCCACAGGATGTTTAAATAGGCGTTCACCCCACCAAGTAACGCTAAATGCATAGTCCACTAAAATTTTCGCATCCTTCTGTGCATTTAGCGACCCTCTCCTTAGGTGATATAAGCTCTGGTACAGCCGTAGTGACCTGTTGATTTCGATTACAACCAGCAGCGGAGTGGTGGGCCCCGGTGAAATATAACTAGTGATGAGGAGGTTCGGACGAAAAAAGCCACCGCTCCGCGCTGTGATAACCGAAAACATGAGTTCACTTGGAATGAAACAGAGTCTACGTGAGCGATGATGATGTTGGTTTTGTTCTGTAGTGGACTTGATACGTGTAAAAGTTGAGTATAGAAACTTGATTTGGAGATTTTTCAGGCGTATGATGACGACCAGGGGTGTGCGGCAATTGCCGTTTGCCGATTGCCGTCTGCCGTTTGCCGGCCATTTTTGGGGTTTGCAGTTGCCGTTGCCGTTTGCCGAAATTTTCGCTTAAAACGGCAAATTTTCGGCAAAATGCGTTAAAACAACAGGGCCTGGTGTGCGCCCTCACCTCAGTTTCAGTATTGGTCAGCGATTCGAACCTGCAACAAATACCTATTTTGGCTAGTTCCAGCTACTAGTTCCAGCTCATGCAATGGGTAATTGTACCCAGTTATCCTGTGACTAATGAAGATATTTAGACTAGATTATCAGAGGAGTTTGTTTAGGTTCTAAGTTGGGAGCCTCCAAATGTCTCTTTTTAATCATGAAATTTTTAACCCCTTAGAAATGCCTAAATCGCAAAAACGCTTTTCCAGAAGCATACCGATTGCTGCAAGTTCCGGAATTGCAAAAACAAATGGTACAAAAGTTTTGGCGTGAAAGCATCTTTTTTTTAGACATATGAACCACTTGAGAAATAGGCCCGCTTATCGTCGGTTGATTGACTGATGGTAATAAATGGGACAGGAGAATGATCAATTTTGCAAATACTTTGTCCGGCTTTTTAAAAATTGAACAATGTTCACAGCGGTCTTTATAGGCAGTGTTTAATAATATTTTCGATGTCGAGATCATTAGCTGAAACGAAGGGTTGACGGTGCTATCGCAGTGAGGGGGGGATGCACTTGACCACGCCCATTTTTCTGCTCAGCTTCTACTCTACTAATTTTGGAATGGGAGGAAAACCTTGGGTTGGTCCTCAAAATGCGCGGCGGCACGAAAAAATGGCATGGTCATGTGGGATGGCTAAGTGCCCCCTACCCGCTGCCATAGCACCGGGTTGACTCCTTGGCAGAGCTGAGTTTGTTATGAAATGGTGTAGAGTTGAAAAACGAAAATTTTCGGAGGCAACGATTGAAACCGCCTTCAAAATTGTCACCTGAAATCAAAATGTCCGAGGCACATTGCAACAATAGTGTCGAAAACCGGCTTAAAACGAGCAATCAATAGCAATATACTGCCAAGAGATTTGAATGTAGGTGCTCGCCCCACTCACTTCCTCGGTAACCACAGGGAAGTGGGTGGGGCGGGCACAGCATATTCAAGTTTTGGTACCGTATAGAGTGATTTATTGTTTGTTTTTAGCCGACATTGTTGTTGTATTGATCCTCGTGCCGGCTTGTTTGCTGAATACACAGATTAGGAAACACCCAAGAGCAGTCGGCTGGCTAAACGCACCGTGCGCGGCGCTCCAGCGGCGACACCGCCCTTCTGTCGCCCGCGTCCCATCAGCCAGTCGAAGTGGGACTAGGTGCCTCTCATTCTGTGTATTCGATCAAAATGCCACTCAGAGCGCTTGATATCCGGTGAAAATTCGGAGACTGCTTTAATCGTGTGCACTGCATTTAATTAGACTAGTCTCACTCCACTCCTGTAGCTTCGAAAGGGAAACGATTTGAGCGAATTTTTCGAAGAGCGAAATAAGGAACCCTGAGCCTACTATTTGTTACTAACAGCAAAAATTGTGAGTGACTCCGGTCATAAACTAAACCGCGCGCTGCTGATTGCGGTATGGACTGTCTTCCTCCGAAAATGTCGACCAATCAACGCGTATTCATCCATTTATTCCCATCTGATTGTGGTACCGGTATCGGCCACAGTCTTTGGGTCGGCGCACTCTCCCACCGCACTAAGCTTGCTTACTCTTTGCTGCATGTGCCCGGATCGACTAGGCTGGGTCGAACAATCAAACGGTCTAGTTGAACTTGATAGAAGTTCCTATACTATCACACACAAAACAGCGCTCTGATCACCTGAGGCTCTCAAGTGGCTTTTGATATATGGGATTTTCCCTTCTTATAAAAGCTAGTTAAATCACAGATACTGGCAAATATTGCATGGTTCACCACACGACTAATCAAATGTGGGTGTATTATAGCACAGAACAGCTTTTGCCGTTTGCCGTTTTGCCGTTTGCCGGCCATTTTTGGGGTTTGCCGTTGCCGTTGCCGTTTGCCGAATTCTCAAATTCCTTTGCCGCACACCCCTGATGACGACGCATGGTGAGCATCTTCAGAAGCTTTCAGCGCTGACCGATGTTGTGCGATGGCAAACATCGTCATAAGCTTCCAGTGCTGACCAGCGCCGAAATGGTTGGTAAATTAGATGCATTACATTTGATGTTGATTATTTTTGAATAATAAATGTGTCATCTGTGCTTTGTCTAAGGCCATACTTTGTCGCCGTTGACTAATCACAGAAGCCTTCGCTGCGCCAGTTACGGATCAAAAGCGATAAAGTGAGGGGAGAGTCTACTATCACGAAGAGGTCTAAATGAGAGCCAGATTACATATAAAACATCAGGTTAGATTGTTTAGAATTCTGCCTTTCCCATTCAAGTACCCGACTTGAAAGTGTCCAACCACTTCTAGACTGCGGCGCACCCTTAATGTAGCGTCACTCTGCATCAGGCTACGATTTAGCTAAACACCTTCGATCAAGGGCTTTGTGGCTCTGCGCGCGTGCGCATCGCGTTTTCGGCCTTCAGTGCGTCGCTAGGAATGTTGCGGCCGTAATGAAGCCAAAATCGTGTGAAGGGATATTCTCGGTTCAACCGCAGACAGCGGGTGGTAAAGCTGTCTTCATAGTTTGCGGCATTCAAAATCGAGACGCATCGATAGCACCTAAATAAAGAATCGCTGGCTTCCAGCATGGCTCTTCCGAGTGACTTCCTTGTTTAATTTTTCTTCTTCATAATTTCAAGATTGAACATTCTGATGTTGTCGACTATTGTGTTGTGATCATCCTACGGTCTATCCATAGTCTGGCGGCAAAGGTCGAGCAGAAGTCGGGGAATAAAGCGCAGGCACTATACCGAATCTATTTTGTGAAAGTAATTTTTTAGTCCGATTTTGAATTCACTCTAATTTTTCTTTTCCACAGAATTTTCAGTACGCTTCTTATTTCAACGTTTTGACATGGCAAAAAAACAACTGAATGCAGCTTTACGTGTTTTCTATAATCATCTATCTCATTCCCGTACCATATTACAAGACGTTTTCTAGAGGAAAAGCGTTTCTGATGATTGATGGTGAGCGTTTGGTGGCCATGGGTGGGGCTACACCCGTTTCGGAAATGGTTATCTTCTAACTTTTTAGTGGTTTTTTTTCAGTTGATTGTTTTTGATCTGTGAGCTGTTGCATATAAGATGTTAATCCCAAAATACGAGGCACAAGCTAAAAAATTTTGCAAACGAGAAAAAAACAAAGATGAAAAATTCCCTTTCCAGCATAAAACCCTGCTCTCGGCCACCGAACTCACAAATGCTTATTAAAAACCTTTTTTCCATAAAGAACTCACATAAATAATACCAGAAAGGAGAAATAATTACATACAACGAATAAAGCCAGCTGAGGTCAACTAATTTTTTTTTCAATTAAAACTTAACAGCGCGTTTAAAATCTTTCTTATCGGAAAATCTCAGTGAATCCAAAAGCAACTTCTTAACAATAAATTTCACTAGAAAGGCAAAAAACTATTTGTTCAAAAAAAACCGAAAACGGAGGCAAAATGGCTCCAGCCATCTCATTATGTAGGACAACCACTTTTAATAAAAACAGTGAATCAAACACAATGAGTGACAACACCAAAATAGTTCAACAAAAGAAATATAAACAAGAATAAAAGTTAAAGGAGCCACTCCTCTCAAATTGAACAAGGCAGTGCAGCAGTATCGATTGATCGCAAAGTGTTCACGCCAACTCACGTACGCACGTATGTACGTGAAATGGCGTAATCGCTCCATCCCATCGCGTGCCAGCCAGAGTGGATTGTCAGCGCGATTGGGAATGCTCGCCGCGCCGGCATTCCCAACAGGAATGTGCGGCAATTGCCGTTTGTAGTTTGCCGGCCATTTTCGGGACTTTTTTGCCGCTTGTCGTTTGCCGAAATTTTTGTGATTTTTCCGGCAAAACTCGGCAAAACATTGGAAGAAAACGCCATCTGTACTCGCGACCATGTGGGCAGAATGGGTAATCCGTGACCGTATTCATAAAACTACGGGAGCCTCCCAGGAGGGTCCGAAGACCGTTCGCCGCATACATCGGCTGGTTCTAAAAACCTTTCCAGGAAGCTCCCGTAGTTTCATGAATACGGCCACCGATTATCCGTTGTTCGCTTAACCGTTATCCGGGGTTTTGACTTATCTGGGGTGGTAGTAAATGGGTTTGAAAACGCGAGTTAACTCGCGGTAAGTTCGTGGTAAACTGCAGCGAGCTGTTTATTTGACGATTTTTAGGAAAGGTACCAGACATTGCTGAAACTACGTTGTGAGCCACTAGCGTTCCTGTCTTTTTTGGAAAAACATTGATTCAGAAAAAAAATTCCGAATTTTCTGAACTTTTCTCAGCTCTTGGTAAGTTCGCGCAGAACTGCACTTTGACACGAGCTGACAGAGAAATCGGAAATGGTGTTAAAATGAGGATAGGGATGGATAGCTTCCGAAAAAGTTCTCCGGGGGACTTTTTCGAAAGCTATCCATCTTTTTCATTATTCATATACTAATTCCATTTTCTCTGCCATGTAGATAGTCCCCCCCGCTCCAGTGGTGCTTTAGTTTATGTTTCGACAGATTTTGGTATAGCTAAAAGCAGCCGGAAGCACTTCTGTGACACAGAAGCATTTTTACGATACACGTGGGCAAGGACTCTTAAAAAGTATGCCGCGGAAGTGCCAGGAAAGTACCGCGACCCTCGACTGCGCCGCGATAGTTCCACGGTAGTACCGCAGCAGCTCCGTGATAATTACTGTACCGCGGAGATTCTGTTGCAGTGTCTTGAGTGTCGACAACGCCGCGACATTGCCGCGACAGTACCGCGGAAGTTCCGTGTTGGAATCGTACGAACCCCGCAAGGATGCATCAGCGAACCCGCGTCGATTACGATTTACTGTTATGTGCGGTAGAACAGGATCGTTGTTGGTTAAATAGCCCCAATTTGACGCACATTCCGTATCTCCTAGGTCACAATAACGAGGATACACTCTGTCCCTATCAGACAGAAGAAGTAAGCGCCGCAGGTGTGTATTTTTGTTCGTAGGCCCACCCACTTGTATTGTGACTCATTTCATATGAGTTACTCGCAGTCGGTCCTATTTTTGTGAGAGCGCAGCCACCGATCGCGGAGCCGCAGCGGAACCACCGCGGAGCCGCAGCGGCACCTCCGCGGAGACGCAGCGGCACTATCGCGAGGCCGCCATGACATTGCCGCTGCAACCCGGCGATAGTGCCGCTTCGGTGTCTGTAGGAGCTGAAGCCGCTTCCTTGCGAAGCCGCAGCGGCGAATTCTTTTTTTCTTTTTCTATGAGGTCCCATATGTCTTGTTTTTGTTCATCTGATGCCTTGAAATGGAGCTACTCATTTAAAATGAAATCATTAGAATGTTGACATAAGTATTGGAAAAAAAGGAAAATAGTAAAGCGGCACATTTGAATAATTAATGGGTAAATATAAGGGATGAGGTTTTTTGCCGTTTGCCGGCCGTTTTTGGGATTTTCTTGCCGATTGCCGTTTGCCGAAATCTCAAAATCGTTTGCCGCACATCCCTGATTTCCAATCGCGCCGCGCCGCGCGAACTCTGCTCAGGCCCCTAGGGGAGACCGAATGTCTATTGGTTTGACATTCGACCGGGTGGTCACTCGCTCTGGCCGAGTCGTTGATCTCTCGCTCTCCATGGATCGTTTTAATCGTGGGGAGGATTAGAGGGAAGTCTAAGCCCACTGCTCCTTGCATGAAGCCGTGGAATCCAATCTTGCTGCTTTAGTTATGAAGCGGCGAGCGTTGAGCTCCTGGGATGTCCAAGAGAGGTTAAAGCTTGCTGATTCGTACCCGAAGCAGAAACCTGGAGTTTGCAGCTCCAACCCTTAAAGGCACAGTACACCCTCAGAAATGAATTTTGTGATTTTCGTTTATTTGTGTAGTAGACCCCTCCTGTATAACACGTGCCAAGTGCGGGATCTCAATTCCTCCAAATAAGCGATATATAGGCTACTACCACAGGCCCGACCCCCTTCACTCACCACCACAGGCCCGACCCCCTTCCTGGTTTTTGACCTCGATATAAGCCGGATAGATGGATGAATTTCGACCGTGTCGCGTTCTTCAATCCATTTCCGGACTATCTCCTTATCCTGGCTCGCTCTCGGGCAACGATTGCAAATGAAGAGAAATACAGGCACGAGACAACTCGTCCACCAATTTTTCACCCTAGAAATATAAGCATCTTTAAGGAGCCGTAACGCTGTTCGTAGGGGGTCTTGGGCGAATCCAGAGACACCTCTGTGATCAGCGTGTCACCCTCTCCAAGATAAGCATGAAAGCTGAAAAATATTTTTTTGGGTGTCCTGTGCCTTTAAAGGCAGCGTACGCGCTGAAAACCACTCACCGTTTTTTGAGTTTGAATCAATGGTTGGGCCAGCCTGAGAACGTGGGTAGAGTTTCTCGGGTCACCGACGCATAATTCGGAAGATATGGGTGATCGAATACCTCAGATTCCACCAAAAGAGGCCGGCCTTCTGACAGCCATGTGGCATAAAATGAAAAAGAAAGAAGCTTCTCAACAAGCTATATCACGTAAATGAGTGGAAGTTGATGTATCATTTGTTGATAAGCTACCTTCTTTTCTCAATTGAGGCCACATGGCTGTCGGAGGGCCGGCCTCTTTTGGTGGAATTCGAGACATTCGATCTCCCATATCTTCCCAATGATGCGTCGGTGACCCGACAAGCTCTACCCACGTTCTCAGGCGGGCCCATCCAATGATTCAAACTCAAAAAACGATGAGTGGTTTTCAGCGCGTACGATGTCTTTAAAGCATCGAGCTTCAATTTGCAGCTCTAATTGAGTTACATGAAATATAAGTGTATGTTACTTCTCATATAAGTGTATGTTACATGTAATATAAGTGTAGGTTACATGCGATATAAAAGTAATGTACTGGAATGTCTAGTATCTTAGACTTTATATTACATGTAACATGTTTTCGTTTTTCTGAGTATGGCCTGCGAGTGAGAGGCTGATATATTACATGTAACATACATCGGTCGAGATGATTCGCAAGTAACATACATTGGGCAATTTATATTACATGTATATTGATTCAGGCCTTTTATACTACATGTAACATGTTTTCATTTTTCTGAGCAGGCCGAGTCGTTGATCTCTCGCTCCCCATGGCTCGTTTTAATCGTGGGGCGGAGGCTATGAGCTCACTAAAAGGAACTTAGTCGAAAGCTTTGCCGTCGATAGGCGCCCCACTACTTGAGGAAAGCCTTTGGCCCCCGTCAGAGTTGGTCGATCGGCAAAGACCCACCCGGTCTATGCGCACCGAACTAGTGACAGACGGCTGCAGAAAATCCACCGAGTGACTCCAACTGCGGTCGTCTGCTTGTGGGGGCCAATGCACCCGAGGATGGTTTTTCTGCCCCGAACTCAGTCGATTTTTCGATGAAGTCTGACGGGTGCCTTTGTGTTGCGGCATGTGTTGGGGGTCGTTTATACTCCAACCTCCGAGCGGCGCGGCACAGTGCATGTCTGTAATATTGATCACGTGGCGCGGCAGCGATATTGTATGATTGCACTTCGCCGCGCCGCTCGGCGGCGGAAGTATAAACGACCCCTTACTCATTTGGACAACGATACGGCCCGGTGCCGCTCGGGGAGCGCCGGACCGTATCGTCATCCACAGCGCTCATGGCCAAATCGAGCCCCTCTATCGCCAGTGCAGTAGCGCGAAGGAGATTTTACCACGCTCCGTCCTTCTGCAGAGAGTCATGTCGCTCTTCGATGAAACTGTGCGGACCCCTTCAGGCTCACAATAAGTTTAACATGAAGAACTCGCACCACATGCATAAAATAACAGAACAGTAAAGCTTTATCACAATGTACATTTACGATTTCCATATACATATATGTTTTTTTAGATCATGATATCACGCTGTCCCAGAACAGCTTGATTTCCACGATTTTCCTTCAAAATCCTTATAGTAGCACTGCATTTTCAAAAGTATTTCTGGAACACTTGAACAAGTAAAACCCGTTGAATGAGATAAAAAATATAGAGAATACACTTATTACGAGGATAAAATAATTTGAAATTCTTCACATTTGGAGTGATTGTTGAGCTGCAATCAAGAGTGGATGCAATGAGTACATAGTTATATAACGGAATAGCATGATATAAACTTTGAAGTCACTGGTTTAACAATACACATTTGTGATGAGGAACTTGTAAGATAAATTTGATATCTATACGCCAGCTTGATCCACTGAAACTCTGGCCGATACTATTGCTGCGACAGTGCATCATGCAGTGTCTGTCGACCTGAACGAAGGAAAGTAAAAAGCAAAAATTTTCAACAGATTTTAGTCAAATCTTCACTCATTCGAGCTACAAGATTTTTGCAAATCTGTCACCACAATAATTCAATCCTTCGAGTAATAAGATGCATACTAAAAGGCGAGCACGACCCTAATACATACGTGACTACTGTGTACCAAACAAAGCTGAATGTCTTATAAGAGAAGTACATGTAAATCGTCTAAATCTGCAGGGGGAAATGTAATGCCAAACAGCGAATGTTCATGGTGAAATGGTTAGATTGTATACATGTACGTGACCGGTCTCGAGTCGTTGATCGCAAGGAGTTTAAAGTCCGATAACTTTGCCGGTCATCAGACCTCCTAGGTTACGCAGAGCTAACAAGGGAAGCTCATTTGGAGAAACTTTTCTTTCCGGAGGAAATGCAGCTTTACAGAACCATTCTTCGACTAAAGGTTTGAATTCGATCTTCATAGCTGCGCACCGTTTTCCTCAACGGGGTTATAGGCATATATTGGTGAGTTAATATAGTTAATTGTGATTATGTCCACCGTAGCCTACCTTAGACGCACAGAACACCCAGAAAATTATTTTATCGATTTTATGCTGATCTTGGAGAGAGTCACACGCTGACCACAGTGGTATCTCTGAAATCGTTCAAGACCTCCTATGAACAGAGTTGTGGCTCCTCGATTATGCCTATACTTTGAAGGTGAAAATTTGGTGGCAGAGTTGTCTCAGACCTGTATTTCTCTTCATTTGCAATTGTTGCGCGAAAGCGAGCCAAGAAAAAGAGAAAGTCCGGCAATCGACTGAAGAGCGACGACTTGTGTTGAGAATTCACCAATCCATCTAGCCGCTATCGAGGTCGGAAATCGGGTAGGGGTGTGGCCCGTGGTAGTGAGCGAAGGAGGTCGGGCCTGCGGTGATCGCTTATAACTCGAGGAATTGAGATCTCGAACTCGGCGCATGTTATATAGAAAGGGTATTCTACACAATCAGATGAAAATCACAAAATTCATGTCTGAGGGTGTACTGTGCCTTTAAAGGCAGCATACACGCTCACAAACATGGCCGAGATTCCAGCATCAATAGGCCCGCACCGCACCTATCTGGTCTACAACTACGTTCGAAGCGCTAAAATCTACCCAGGATGACAAAGCTTGACAATATTTGAGCAATCCTGTCCTGCACGCCCGCACTTTCCCACCCCTTCCAGTAACAGAATGAGAATTGATACTTGAGAAAACATGTGATAGATGAGAGTGTTAGTACTATCATATGGGAGTCTGCGAGAGAAAGAGCTCGATTTACATGATTATAACATGTCTTAATGCCGATTTAATTCCATCTATTTTCAAGAATGCCGCTCTACTCCGGTTGGCTTCTGGAATGGAGATTCCAACGGTAAACAGACATGACATACTCAGATGAATTGAGCTGTCTCTCTCGTGCACTCCCTTTTGATAGTCCTAGCATTCCAAGTTATGACAATTTTTCCAATTTTAACTTTTCGTTCTGTTACTCGAAGGGGTAGGAAAATACGGGCGTGCGATTGTCAAACGTTGTCAAATATTGTCATCTTGGATGGATTTCAGCGCTTCAAACGTCGTTGACGACATGATATGTAGGTGCCATGCGAGCCTATTGATGCTGAAATTTCAACCAAGTTTATGGGAGTGAATGCCACCTTTAAATTTTCTTAGAACTGCAGATGAATCCCGAGATCGTGATCAGCGCCCCGAATAACCTCTGTGGGCAAACTTTGAGTGAATTATTTTCAATTTCCCGAGAATTCGCAGGACCAAAATCCTTTACTGGGACTCACGAGCTTGAAAAAAGACTTTCCGCTCGATTCGCTTGAACATCGTATAGAAGGCTATCAAAGTCGCCGAACACGGATATGATGTCCTTTTTCAATTTTTGAGCTACGCTGTTAGGTTACGGTACATTAAAGCACTTCCCCAATGCAAACTATCGCTAATAACTCCTATCAGAGAAAAGAAGCGCAGCTAGAAAGGAGAGACTCGAAGTTTACGTCAAAAATTAGTCCTGAAATGCTGGATTCCGTTCGGAAAAGTGGCCTTCTCTTGTAAGCCAAGAGTCAGGAGGAGCATTGATGGCGCAGACGGTAGTGAAGCAATTTGAACGTACGACGAAGGTTCAACTCACTTCGCGACAACTTCACGCACAATTACAAAGCTTCCCAATTTCTATCAGACATGATTGTCAGAATCTTTGCGTCGTCTACTCCAAGCAGACTGAGCAAGTTCCCCAGAATGTTGAGGATAGTCCTTGCTGGGGAACAAATCTTAGTTCTCACGTACTCCAGTCTATTTCACTATCGATCTGGCTATATATCACGCCGCAAAACCACAAAATGACAGTTGAAATAGGACTCTTGTTCGAAACATAAAAGTTACGTAAATTTACACAATTGTCGCCAAGAGTGTATTCGAACACTCGTGCTACGCCACTAATTGCGCCGCGCTGCCAACTGTGCCACCGGTGCTCCTATACCACCTCAGGTGCCACCTGTACGCTAGGAGGTGTGATGACCGGCAGAGTTTCCAGGTCACCCCTTGGGATGAAAGACTCGTGGCCGGTCGAGAAGTTGTCGAGAATTCCGAGGTTCGCAGTATTTGTCGAGAAATGCGGCCGATTTGTTCGAAATTCCAGAGAAAGTTGCCGAGAATTTGGGGGAACGAGTGTTTGCCGAGGATTCGGACAGATTTCTCGACAACTCCTTCCGGAATTGACAATATGTTTTGAATATGTCGAAAATCTCCCAAGAATTCAGGACATCATTTCAGAACCCTCTTTACACCACATTCTTCGAATGTTGCGACTGCTGTTTTCGTTCTTTTCTTTCGTGTGGGTCCTCTGTGGTTTTTTTTTTCTTTTTCTCTCCATTCTTCTAGCTGGTTATCAATTCTAATGTATTTCAAAGATTTCTGGAATATCAAACTCGTTTTTTTTTAAGTTTTCATCTTCTCGAAATAGCGAACATACCAAAAGATGGGATTTCCAAGTTAGTGATTCGTGAATTTTATAAGTTTTCGAGCTTACAAGTACTGATCTTTTTTTTGATGATCGGTAGTTGCAGCAGTCAGATTTAAAATATATTATTCAAGAAGTTACCCAAGAAGTATCAGAATAACGTTTGAAATTAAGATTGTTAATTCGAATAAATCTCGAATGATTCAGTTCTGAACTAAATTTGCAACTTCAAGCCTTGCAATGGTTGTTTAGCATTATATTGATGTACAATATGTGGACTTCCGGCGGGTCCACACCTGCAGCCAGCGGTTTGGCCTTGCATACAAACTTCCACCGCCTAAGATGGAGGCTGAACACCGCTACAGTGTAGTGGCTCACACCTTTCTCAGGTGTGGTCCCGCCGGAAGTCGATAATTTTGAAAACAAGGAGCCATGAGAGTTGGATATCTGAGTTTAGCGTGGTCGATTTACTCTCTACTCAAACTTTCACCGTATTATGTTAGAATAATTCTGAAGACCACTACATTGATAGCGCACTGGTGTTGGGCAAGGCCAATAGCGGCCCATGTTGAACGATGTTGTAGACCTACAGAATATACGATGCACAGTTTTCTTCTGCCAAACGTTGAAGAAGCTAGCCAAGTTGGAAATTCGTCAAACGGAGTGATGTGAAACAACACGTGCACTTCACCGAACGTTGTAATCAACGGTTGGGCAGGAGCCCCAATTTTGGTATGTACATACAGTTGTACATGGTGTATAACTGTATGTTAACTGTTGAGAATCGGGCAAGGAGTTGCGAGGAGTTTTCGGGAATTGTCGAGAATTGGGCGAAAAGTTGTCCAGAATTCTTCAGAGTCTGCGAAAGTTGTCCTGCATTCGTACGCCTGCAGGACAACTTTTCGCCCAATTCTCGCCAACTAGTTTTACCTGAGTGGCATCACATTTTCCCTATACAGATGTACACTAATTAAACTTCCCCTATTAGTAAAATAGTAATACATTAACGTACAGTACATAGAGATAGCCGAAAAAGAGGCATGGGTCACGGTACACAGTTGTCCAATATTAAGATCGCAATAGAAAGGATTGAATTTTCTCTGCATGCAATAACGTTCATGCTCTCAATGTAGCAGATAGTGTGTGCACAACAATTAAATGCTTTTCAATGTCGAACAACATGCATTTCCACAATACTGCTCGAAATCTGCGCAAGAAACTGAAACTCTTCGACAAAAAGTGTCGCCGCTTGAAGCGAGAAGACATGATAAGTATTTCTGCGAGATTTCTCCGGGAAGGAAGGGTTAGCCTTAATGTGAAGCTGGGATAACGAAGAAATGGCAAAAATCGGGACGGGAATACTTGAGAAGTCTTGTTTGGTCGGGTGATTACCTCTAAAATCTTCGAAAATTTCTGAACAGCTGGAATAGTGACACATTGTAGATGTAGATATTTGTCCTTTAAAACTCAGCAATCGTACTCTGGCGGTGTTCATCACTTTTCCAGCTCAACTCGACGAAAATCGGTATCCCTTGGTCGGCGATGGCCCCGGGATTCTCGCTGGTGCCGGGGTGGGGAAGCCACAGCCGACTAGCGGCTCCGCGATGGGGTATCGACAGCCGATTGGCGGCACAAAAAGTGGTATGTGACACAGTAGCCCTGCAAAAACTCATGTTGGTCTCGCGATCCAATGAACAGGACGACAAGACGACTCCCCTGGTCTTGTGCATACTTCCCGCGATGCGCGACCGCGACAAGCAATATCGATTTTCGGTCGATATAGATTATAAACATTATGTCGCGTCGCTCGTCGCGGGAATTATGGACTAGGCCTAACCGTGCCGGCATCGCAATGACTGTGCAGGCTTTGAGCCTCACGGAGGCTCCTCAGTTGACACACCTTCAAACTTGAGCACATGAGTCTTACTACAGTATCGATCGAATTTTTAACGTTTGCTTATTCCACATTCTGATTCGTATGCCTTATTCACGACAATGCTTGACCACACGTATCTCGGACAATCCGAAAGAAACTACTGGACCTGGACTGATAAGTTCTTCCTCATCCTCCATGTAGCCCAGACCGTGCCCCTTCCGACTACCATCTGTTCTGCTCGATGCGACACGCCCTGGATGGAAAACAGTTCACTAACGATGACGAAGTCAAAATGGGATCAGAAGAATACTTCGACTCGAAACAGCCAGAGTTCTACGCGTCTGAAATTAAGGATCTGCCCAATCGGTGGCGAAGGATCCTTGAATGTGATGGAAATTATTTTTTGTGTGAGCCTTGTTTGTTTTCGAAATGAATTTTTCATTCGAAGTCGAGAAAAGTCCGGAAGCTTTTGCATCAACGTAACAGTTGACCGCCGCTATTGCGTCGCAGCGGCGGAAACGGCCGTGGGCAGCTTTGATGGTGAGATTTCAGCAAGTTTTTCTGACAGATGCCCCAAAAACAACTCTATTTCTGACGTGCTTGAGGTGCGTTCGTATAAAACAGGGTAGCTTGCCAGACTAGCCGTCGGTTTGACCTGTAGTCGTTAAACCGCTCTCTTTCCTTCTGCAATGTCTAGCTTAGAGGACCTGGGGGCTACTGTAGGCCTGTAGTCTTTTGAGATTTGGGGGCAAACAGGCTCTTCCAGCAAATACCCAGCCTCAGTACCCCGCACACCAAGCTCAGTCATCAATGACGTCGGATGATTTGACAACCGGTGAGAAGCAGAATAATCTCGGGTTGCGCAGGACGTCACAGAGCTCACCGAAATTCACGTGATTGCTCTACACGAAACCAAGAGTAGGAAGACGATCGACAGTCCAATGATGTAGCGCTCGCCATTCGTGTAGAGAAGTTTCCACCACGGAACATTAGTGGCTTTGTAATGGTCGTGCAACCATCTTTCGTCCTTACCGTTGACCCTCACGAGATCCTGCTCCCTCGTCTAGCCATCCTCTGACTTCATCCAACTCGTCAAAAGACCATCAATATCATCAACCGTTATTCATCTCACTCAACAGCTGACGACTCCGAACTTGACGCGTTCTACAAACTCGGAAGACGTCATCCGCAGCGAGAAGTCCTTCTACATTTGTGATTGGAGAATTAAACGCCAGGATCTGGAAGGCTACCGCAGAGGAATACAGGATTAGAAAGTTCGTGACCGGCAACCAGAAAGAGAATGAGCATAGTCACGCTGGGCTCATATCTTCAGCACGTCTCTTTCATGGAAACGCGTTATTCCAGATGATGGAACATCGACGCTGGACATGGGAATCAGCCAACTCATGCTGGGATCGACCACATACCGACAAGCAGGAAATGGGGCCTGTTTGAAATCTCCGCGGTGACATCTTTCTGTGGCTCTGCAGAAAGATGGCACTGCGGAGATGTCAAACAGGCTCCATTTCGTGTTAGTCAGTATGCGGTCGATCTCAGCATAAGCTGTGCGGCTGGCAACGAAGGCTGGTAGAAGCTGCACAGGAAAGGAATAGTCTGAAGGAATGCCGCAGGGACCTTCGAGATTTAAGTATTCCACTATAGGCACTTGTCAACGAGGACGGAATCACTACCACTTCGCCACAAGAGATGGAACCAATCACGGAAAAGTTTTATACCAAACTTTCTCGATACACAACTTTCGTACGCGTAATCTCTGCAAGAGAAACACCACCGCGAATTCTTCCCTCTGAGGTTCGCGCTGTAATCAGAAGTTTGAAGAGCGGTCCAACTCCAGGACCAGACAGAATTTCTGTTGACCTTCTTAGAAATGAATGACTGACTTGGTGTTTTGATAAGAGGCGAACACAAGCAACCCAGTATTATTCGGATTTAGTTTCAATCTTGTGGGATAAGAAAATTTTCGCACCCAAATCCATATTTCGTCCTCCCAGGAATTCCAAGAGCAGAGGAAAAAATCAAGAAACGTTTTGCACTACATGCCAGATCTTATAAAACGTTTCCAGTCTTCATTCCGTAGGATAAAATGCAAGGTCGGCTGTCATCACTGCGGTATCGGATACAGTTCCTTGAGTCTTCTTGTAGAATTTGCTCTAGTGAATGGGCGGGGCTGCGCATGTACGTCGTCATGTGGGATCGAAACCCGACTGGTAGGTGGCGTCGCGAACGCCGCTCGGCCCGCTGTAGTGACCGCGCTTTGTCTATTCACTGCAAAAAGATTCGATAAGGAGATCATATTTATCTCATACTCAATCGTTTTCACCCCATTATGTATGTTCCTGCATGAGGGGAGGGAAATCTCTGAATGAAGGTGTTTAGAGGGCGTTTTTAACTCACGCCGCGATTTTAAAATGCATCGTGCATGACATTGTTTAATCAAACACAGAAATAATCGTGAACACTGCTTTCAAATCTGTCATGCGCATATTTCGAACGAGATGTTACCTTTAGATATCAGCGAAACTCTAGCATATCGTTCGTTTCCTCCCAAAGGACATTGCTGAACACAAAAACACCACATCGGTAAAGAAAACAGTAGAAGAAATGATAGACTGAAGCATAATCACGAAGGAAACCGAACAAAATATTGAAGGACACACTGAGCACAGAATTTCGTTAGCCTTTTCGAACACAAGGCTCAATTAATATCACCGTGTCGCTTGCTGTATCGGTAAATAGATATCTGACAGGGCTTAGACATCATATTCGCGCTTCATATCATAACAAAGAAGCAGGTTATGTCGTGAACCGTCTCTTGCCCTCTATCCATGCTTGAAGACATCGTATGCGCTAGAAACCACTCGCCATTTTCTAGGACTGTTTTCTTTGTTGGGCCGGTATGAGCGTATGGAGAGGTTGGTGGGTCACCAATGCATTACTGTAAAGATGCAAGAGGTTGAGTTCAGGAAGTCTCGTCAAAATAGGATGGCCCTCCGTCAATTTAGCACGTGCAAACAGAAAGAACAGAACTGGGTTAAGCTTACGCTGTGATGCTCACAAAGGAAGGACAACAAATTTTTGCCGCGGTAAGGGGGAGGGGCAGAGGCACTCCGCTGGCCATCGCGTACAATTAGTTGGTATCCTGCGGTGCGAAAGGTTGTGTTAGCTTGAAACATAGTAGTACTAATTCACCAATTTATTCATCCAACTTCACTATTTTTTCGCTCATCTGGAAATTACGCTCACAACCCACCTTGAGGCCGAACAAGTTTCCAAGCTGGAAGAAAAAGAGGGGCCACACGAACCTCCAGAAAGTAGAGAGAAGAACGCACCTTTCACAGACTCATCACAGCGCTAGCCTTACCCTGTTCATCAATTGATTCATCCAACTTCACCCTAAACAGGTGCGCCATCACAGACGCTAACGATACAGTTTTGGAAGCTTTTTATTTCGAGAATTCTCGTATCAAACACACACACACACATTAAGAAATAGAATTTTAAAGAGTTTTCGGTAAAAGAAAAAAACGAGATTACATTCCTAAATATTTTGAAGCTCGAAGTCATTTAGAAGTTAGGAAATCTAATGTAAAGTTCACTAAATCAATTTAATCTAAGGATTGGACGGGTTGCGATGGTAGATCGCCGCTCGCGATCGAAACATGGCGGCCGATGATGCCGCCAACGCCACATGGCCAACCGCAGTTATCACGTCTGGTCTATTCGTCAGACTAAATGTGATACGGAGACCATGCCAAACGCACCAAACTAAGCGAAAGCGGCGGAGAGTGAATTCTTTGGAATGTTTACAAAACTTTAGTTTTGAAAATGAACGATCTGCCTTCCCACTATCATCTTGTACCTCAGAGGCACAACCCCACCTCCAATTCGTTTCTCAGTTCTCTTGTTCGTCTCAGAGAGGATTTTTCGATGATCACATTTACCGTGGTCAATTTTGCGGTGGTACGGTTAATATTTTCGCCAATTATTTCAATGCAGCTTCTTACCGACCATTTTTGCGATAAATACAGTGCTTTTCAAAACTATGAAGGCACCCTATCCTCTCGAAATTCTCAAACTTACAATTCGTATGGAGTAGAACCTAGTTCAGTATTCGAATACGCTCCGTACACGCACTTTCGTTCTCCGAGCCAAATTCCGGTCCGCAATTGCGGACTACGGTTGTTGCATCCTGCGACACGTGATAATCGTGCTAGGACAAGGGTGAATCGTGCCGGAGCCAAGTGGTCCCACCACGATTAACACGTGTCGCATGATGAAATAGCCGTAGTCCCCAAATGGTCCAGAGAACGATAGTAAACCATAACTTTCCTCACAGTTTCCATTACGAATATTTTTGTAGCTTTTTTGATTTACCCTGTCTTAAAACTATAAAGGCACTAGAGAAAGAGTTGTTGTTTTTGGTGATATGTTTAATTACCCAAGTTTACCCAAGTTTGAGGTTTAATTACCCAAGTTTGAGGTCTGGTATCGTATCGAGCCGATGGTCGACCTGTGTGTGCCGCTACTACTATTCACGTGAGCGTTGCTGGAAGTTGCCGAGTGTCTTCGATTGGGCTTCACAGGCGAGGAACCGTGTGGCGGGTTCTGCAATTTCATCATCAACCTTAAAAAAGCCACCGTAACAGGTGAATTTCGGCCTATCTCCTCTCTGTGTTCCTGATACGATGCCCGCCGCTCCCGCTGTCCCTTTCCAGATGGTGACCAGGAGGAAGTCGGCCAAAGAAGGCAAAGATGGAGGATGTTCGCAATCGCCGGATGGAATCGAGACGGCGTTGGAACAACTGCAGGCGGACAAGAAGGCCCCGGAATATTTAAAGGCTTTGTTTGTCCATTTATTTCGCGTGCAGAGCGAGTTCTCAGCGGTTCTGGCGAAGAACCAAGAACTACAGGAGAAGGTCACAGCACTAAGCGCAGAAAACTCCGCACTCAAGAGTGCGCTAGCGGACGCTGAGGCTAAGCTTTCTCCATCACCTGCCCAGCGAAGCTTCCCTGTTGCTGACAGTCGTGTGGTTAATGGTAGGCATAGTGTTGACGCTGAGGAGAAAGAGCGGTTGCGCTCCGTGGTAGTATCCGGAGTGCCTGAATCTTCTAAGAAGCTGTCTATTGAAAGAACAAAAGATGATTACTCTGTCGTAGAAGATGTGTTGAATCATTTGAGTGTAGAATGTATCCCTTGTATGGTTTATAGGCTAGGGAAGCCACAGGCTGATCGACCCCGTTTGTTGAAAGTTGTTCTGCCTTCTAGCTATTACCAGAGCCTGACGCTGCGTAGGGCTCCTCGACTGCGATCCTTCTCCCGTGACGGGGTCTTCATAAGGCCTTCGCTCACAAAGGAAGATCTGGCACGCCGGCGAGAAGCTGCTATTGCGCGTCGCTCAACTGCAAATGTTGCTCGCTCTAGCTCGCAGCCTTCTCAATTCAGTACACCTGTTACCCATCTTGGCACGCTTCCTCACGATCCCAATAGGCTTGTTGATGATTCGAGCACGCTTGTTGCCGATTCGAGTTCACTAGTTGTTGATACTGCTACATTTTCTGCTGTTCCAAATGCTACTGCTCCGGTGGCGGAAAACGCGTAGGCTATCCTCGGGACGGATCTCGTAGTATTTCATGCTTTACAACAAATATACGTTCTATTGCAAAAACAATGATTCTTTAGTAATTCTTTTACAGGATAAAAACACTGATATTATCGCGCTCACAGAAACGTAGGCTCAAGGCTGGAATTGAATTGGCGCCTCTGCTGGGGGACTGGAGTTCTCACTACGACATTCTCAGGTGTGACCGTAGTCGCAAGAGAGGAGGTGGGGTTGCTTTGTTCGTTAGGAAGCCTTACTCACCAGTTCTTGTTTTCAGTGAGTCTGTTACGGACTCATATGAAATTTTATGTGCAGACGTGGAAGTAGGGCTCATTATTGTACGGTTCATTGTGGTTTATAGAGCTCCTAGTTGTGCCGCGGTGATGACTGAACAGTTGAACGCAAGTATTAGTGATATGGTGTCCGTTAATTACCCCTGCATAACCACCGGCGACTTCAATTTCCCTGACGTGCTATGGGAGGGCACCTATACCGCCAATAGTTCTGTTTCCAGGAGTTTTTTGAATGTGTGCTGCACTCATTCTCTGTCGCAGTATGTTAAATCGGAGACTTGTGGGGGTAATATCCTAGATTTGGTGCTCTGCTCTGAAACTGATTTCGTGTCGAATACAAGTGTCTTGCCTCCCTTGGGTTCGAGTGACCACTCCTTGGTTCAGTACAGGCTCAAGCTTCGTAAACAAAATACCATGAAAGAGATGAAAAGAAATTTCAAGGCAGCTCGTTTTGACCTGATAAAGGAGTACCTGATAAATGTTGATTGGTATAGTTCTTTTCAGTCAGAGGCTACGGTTAATGGAAAATACGAAATTTTAATTGCCATAATCCACCACTGCATTGAACTTTTTGTACCGATGCACATGGTTCCTAGCGGTCACCGCAGGCTTCCCCCATACCTCAAGGCGTTTCAAGGGTTGCGCACAGATGCGTGGTTTGCTGCAAAAGAATATAATACCACCGCTAGCTGGGCAAAGTTCAAGGACATAAATGGTAAGTTCGAACGCAAGCTTAAAAAGTACAACGATAGCATAGAGAAGAAAGTCATCGAGTCGGAAGATAGGAATGCGTTTTACAAGCTTTTGAACTCCAGAATGCATGATAAAAAAAACCATTGGGGCGCTTAAGACGTCTGACGGAAATATCCTCAGGGCTGATAGGGACAAGGCAGAACTTTTGGCAAATACTTTCGAACTGTCATTTTCAAGAGCTTCTTCACTGGACCAAGCAGGGCTGGTATCTCCGAGCTTTGGGGTAATGCAAGATTCCTGTTGGTTCTATAAGGAAGAAATTATAACTGAACTCGTGAAATGGCCAAACTCGTCTTCGAGAACGCCGGATGATATCCCTCTGATGTTCGTGAAGAAAGTCGCCCATGAAATAGCGGGGCCTCTAGAGTTCAACTTGAGCTTTATGACAAGTGAAGTTCCGAATCGATGGAAATTATCTTATATCACTCCTCTTCCTAAAAAGGCGCCATTCACAGAGCCTTCCAACTACAGACCAGTTAGTATAACGTCATTGTTCGCTAGGGTTGTTCGAAAAATTTTGAAGAAGAGAATAGGAGCACATCTCGAAAATTGTTCGGTTATTTCCCCATCAGCATGGCTTTCAAAAGGGTAAGTCAACTGTGACAGCTATGATTGAAGCCCTAAACAACTGGACGTCTCTTTAGACCAAGGTAGTAATGTCGATGTTGTTTTTTCGATTTCTCCAAGGCATTTGACAAAGTCCCACATCATAAGCTAATACAAAAACTAACAATGGTAGGGGTACACCCGCGCATAGTTTCTTGGATTGCCTCATTTTTGGAACAAAGGACCTTTTCGGTTCGAGTGAACACTTCGTATTCGCAGAATCACCCAGTGTGTAGTGGAGTTCCGCAGGGTGGAGTTCTTTCACCGATTCTGTTCAATATATACACGCACGAGCTGGGGGACTTATTAAGTGGATTTGGAGTAGATTTCTGTGCATTTGCAGACGATATAAAGATTTTTCGCCGGGCTGGCTCCAGGGAGGACGTTGATGCAATTCAAAATGCAATAGACGCAATGGCGGTCTGGTCTCATGAATGGGATTTACCGTTGTCGAAGGAAAGAACGAAAACTCTGCACCTGGGTTCTTCGAATAACTGTCATACTTACAATGTCGAAGGGACTGAGATCGAGAATGTCGAGCAGATCACTGACCTGGGATTTATCCTCACACGAAGCCTCAGTTTTGACAAACACTGCGAATGGGTATATGCCAGAGCAACCGTGGCCGTAAATAATATATTCAGGGGACTGGGGACAAGAAGCAGCGCGGTGCTACTTAGAGCCTACAAAACCTATGTTAGACCTATTCTTGAGTATGGGACACCGGTGTATTTTTCCACACAAAAAGAAGAGCATAGTTAGACTTGAGAAGGTGCAAAAACGGGTTCACAAGGAAGTTAATGATCAGGAAGCTTGGATTTTGCCATTATCAACAAATGCCATCTGCAGAAACCAGGAATAGTGAGCTCAACTTGCAATCTCTTTTGATAAGAAGAAAGTTTAATGACTTACTACTGCTGCACAAAATCCTGTATAAACCGGACTTTGGTCTGCGGCCTGAGTGTATTGTCGAGGTGAGAACATCAAGTACCAGGGGAGGAGCTTCAAAAATTCTACGCAAAAACTCGAACCTTAACTGCAGGCGCTTTTTCTTTATTAATAGGGCGACTCCTGCATTTGAGCGGCTCGGGAGGCTCAAATCCATCCCTGTGAGTCATAAGGCGTTCAGGAAACTTGCAATTGAATACTTCGAGAACGAACCTGGTGAGCGCTAATCCCTCACGGAGCAGTCACTTCTACTCTCGCCATTACGGGCTATGCGTATATCTGCTTTGCATCCATTGCTTTATCTGACCGAAATACTGGTAGTTTTTCCTCGCTGTTACTAGACGTTTTTTTGTTGGTGATTTCGTATATGAGCTGTTAATTGCACATAAGTCTGGTCCGCAGGCTTATGTAAATAAATAAATAAATAAATATATCGTCAAAGTCGCTCGCCCATTCTTCAGGGAAGTATGTATTACAGGGTCAAGCGGTTGCTGTCCGGCGGGACAACGGAGAACGTAACAAAATTCAAAAAATAGGAAATTGGGGGGGGGGGCGTAACAAATCTAGGCCAAAAGATGTAGAGTTAATTACAGACTGAAATGAAATGAAAACCAAAAATTTTTTCCTTGACTTTTATTTCAGGAAATTTTCTTGATTTTTTTCAGGAAAAAAAAAGGAAATTTTCAGTTCAAAAATTGTTCAAAATATTTTCACGTAGAGGGGACGTGAAAGTTTTCGACAATTTCTTAAAAAATTGTTCACCGTATGGGGGGAAGTGTATAGCTCCGCCATGGGCTGAGACAACGGTCTGCTTGACTCTGATGTATTATTCATATTTACAGTGAATTAGTGCTCTCTACCAAAAATCATGCCCAAGTGGAAGTGTTGCAAGAACCTTGACACCTCATTCTCTGCCAACGCGTAGCTAGATGCCTCCGAGGGCGCGGCCTGTAACGCCGCCCCATACCATGTAGCAAAAATTTACGGCTTTTAGCTACGATAGCTGAAACCCGCATATTCTTGTGTCGACGGTACAAGAGTGCAAATTCTACGCGTATTCTACGTAAAAACGAAGGCTAAATTCAGTACATTGATCTCTCTGTCGCTAAACCCGTACATTCTCGCTATAATTTTGTGGCGAGAATCTAAGGATTTCGCGACAGCCTGTGTTGAAATGCAATCTTAAACCCGCGCTGGCTACGCGGAGCGCAGGGATGCCGTTCGAACAGAGTTGGCCCACTCATCTCATTGAGTGATTACTCGACACTCTGTGGCTGGCCGTGGAGGGTGACTCCGTGTCGCTCTCTGGGTCACCATGGTGGGGATAATTTTGACCACTGGGATGCGGCAGGCCATGGGGAAGAAACGGCAATGCGGTCGATCGCAGCTGGGATTGCCTTTCTAGAACGAATCAGGACTGGGTGGGTCGATCGACCGAGTGCTGTAAAGAGAATAAGCGTAGAATATGCGGGTGCCGTAGCGAGAATCTACGTAGAATATGCGGGCGCTGTAGCTAAAATTTCACCAACTGAGGCCAAACTCTCCGTAATTTACGTAGAATCTCGGGTCAAAATTAAACTAGATGCCTCCGAAACCCTGGGCATCTCCGGTTTCCGTGTGAGGCATCTAGCTACGCGATGGCAGAGTTGGAGAAGCCGCTGCATAATTGAGGTAATCCATCGATTGCATCTGCACACTTGTATGTTCTCAGGCTACATGTAGTACCAAGAATACCTGAGAAATACCAAGAATGCTAAAAGGGCGAAACGGCGGGTAAGTTGACAATTGTTGAGTAGCACGATCAGCTTCGCGCAGGTCCGAGTCAATCTCTTGCCGGGTTTTTCCATGGCGACTGTCTGGAAGCGAATCAAAGAAATTGAAAACATTGCCAGAGATGCTAGGAGAAGATCCACACTGCCGGAAGGGCATAAAAAAGCGGCTCAGGTGCTCACTACCGAGAAGGCTTTTTGATACATGCTTTATGACGGCTTGTAGTAAACCAAATCGCCCCTATGGTATTGTCTTGAAAACCCAATCGTTGAGCTGGTTGCTTGTCTATGGTATCGGAATATCTTTAAAAAAGTAGGACGATTCACATTTGCGCCGTCATCGAAGTCGGGAGTGATTTATAATCTTGCCGTCCATGTGAGTCTCTATCGTTTCGCTTATTTCCAAGGTCAAAATATTTACTTCTCGGTTATGTAGCTGACACATATTCCGGACATGAGTCTCATTGACCGTGGGTGGTAGTAAACCCCCTCTGAATCGAATTAAGGTGACCTGAAACGCCCGTCCAAAGAAATGTTGAGATGATCTGTAAGATCATCTTAATAATATGATGAAGGATGCAAATCTCATCTGAGAACGCACCTTTCAGATGATTAACAGTGTTAAGATCATCCTAACTTGATCAGATCACCTTATTTGCGTGGTCATAGAGCAGCGAGAGAGCGTGCATTTCCGGAGGCGCTCGTCTTAATTTCAAGAGGAGCCCCGGAGGGCCTCTTGTTTTCCAGATGAGTTTTGTGCAGTTTGACGTCGTTTTGACGCACTGCTGCAGACAATCAGCTGATTGCGCAACCGGCGGCGGCCGTCAGTTCGTCCTTTCCTCTCCACTATTACTATTGTTTTTTGCTTGCCTCTCTGCTGATGGTCTCCTCTTATTCTTTGTGTCACCCCATTCCAATTCTTGTACATGGATGATGGATGTGCATTGCTTGGACCCAAATATTGGCAATTTTCGGATATTTTCGATTTCGTCTCATTGGACAGTATAATGTGGGTTGTTGCTTACGGCGCTTGACCTTTTGGCTCCTGGTCGTGGCGGGACCAACCGCCGGGGCGACGTACCTTTAACCTCCACAGTGCAGCACTGGTGCTGAAACTCGATCAATATCTTCGCTATTGGTTCTTTCTGTGATTCAGAGCTACATAAGAAGGTACATAACTAGCTCTACAATAAAGAAAATTAAGACGGATAACCACTTTTTTGAGATTTATGCATGATTTCAAAGTTTATCCCGACACTATATCGCCTTTGTCTGAATTCTGGATATTTCATAACGGTATTCCAACTGTTATCGCGACTTGTTGAGGGGTGATAACTGAGGGTAGATTTGATATAAATGACACATATCTAGGTATGGTAATTCGTCAATTCTGATCGGAATTTCCACATTTACCCTAGATAAACTGTCAGTTTTAAACATGGAGTTTTCTGAGGGCTTCAGAAGTTAGTGAAGAATTGCGCATCATTGTCTAGGCTGTTGACGTTGTGGCGAAATGCTTCCACATAACATGTCCTCTAAACACCTCTCAGGCATGATTAGCCGAGATACTCGCCTTCAAGTACAATCTCATAATAGTGTCCTTAATCGGTATCAATAAAACAAGCGTCCCGCGCCGCAGTTGGTCCCGCCGCGACCAGGAGCCAAAAGGTCAAGCTCCGTAAGCAACAACTATAATGTGGAAGGAAGTAAACTCGAAAGTATTCGAAAAATTGAAAAAACAAATTCCGAACATATTCGAGGATAGCAATTTGTAGAAAAATCAAACTCTGAAACAATCTCGAAAATCGAATGTTCGATAAAGTCAAGTTTTGAACACTTTCAAAAATCGAATGTTCGAAAAAATTAAATCCCGAATAAGCGTATTCGACAGTAAGACGCTCGAAAAATCGAGTTTCAACTCTAACACTGATTTTGGTGAAACCATTCAAGCCATATTCATGCCGCTGACTCGAATATTCGGGTGCTATGTGGGAAGGGGGGGAGGGCACTGTTGTGTCGCACTTGACCACGCCCATGTTTCCGTGCCGCAATGACTCCTGATTTTGGCAGGGGAGGGAAACCCCGGGTAGGTGCTCAAAGTTAGTGCGGCACAGTAAAATTGGCGTGGCCAAGTCCATCGCGCCATAGTGCCCCCCTCCCCTTCCCACATAGCACCATATATGTATCTATATTATAGTGTTAGCCATCCAAAAGAACTCTTAAGGGTAGTTTTGAAGCAGACCTGCTCTAGCATTTCGAAATTCAACAAAAATCGCATTCTTGGATTCGGAAGTCCTAGAGAAAGTCGAAAATCGAGTCGTTCAAAGAAGATGTACTAGGTGTGACTGTTTGCATATCCAACTGGGTCAAGCGGGACGTTGCGTAAGTTTGCGAAATCGGAGCGACCCCCCACCCCCACCCTCACCATCACTTTTTTTCGAAAATCCAGAAAATTTGCGACCCCCCTCCGCGAAAATCGTAACTTTTTGTTATCCCGGAAGCGCGATTTCTAAGCAGTTAATATTTGTTTACTAAAACTGCAAGACGCCGAAAATCCGTTCAGTAGTCGGGTTCAAGTGTCTAAAACCTGAGCGATGCTACGACCCTTCACCTTGGTGACTCAAAAATATCGAGAATTTTTGGGATATCCTCACGAAATTGTCATTTTTGAACCGAAATTTCCCACGATCATAAAAATTTTCACGTTCAAAAGAAATTTTCGCGACCCCCCCTCACCCCGTTGCGAAATTTTGCAACCCCGCTTGACCCTGATATCCAAGTTCGAGTAATTTGCAGAAACTGAGCGGTGCGCATTGCTACGAGCGCATGAGATACCGCTACCTTTTCAGAATGGCGTTGCTGCGAAACTCGCACAGCTGCTTCGCAGGGCGAGAAGTGGACATGGTCTCGGGGTATCGCAGAATTGGCGACGCGCGACGCGAACGACAAGAATGGTCGAAACCAGTTCCTTTGAGCCATGTATCGATCGCCACACCCAGCTCGCGGCGGCGCTCCCTCAGGTCGCCCACTGTGAAGGCCCCATCCTCGCTCCCGTCACGTGGCATTGCTTACGCTGCGTAGCACTCCTCGTCGTTCTTAAGGGGCTTTCAGAGTGGCGTCGCCGAGAAATTCGCTTTTGCAGGGATTGTACAAAAGATGGGGAGTGCCACGCAGTACTGCGTAGCACTCCCTATTTTTGTACAGACCCTGCGACAGCGAATTTCGCCGGGGTGCCATTCTGAAAGCCCCTTTTGCATTTCCACATTACTGCCGACGGCTACGATGGTTAGATCAGCCGGTTAAACTTCAGAATAAGGGCTCTAAAAACCATTTCATGGCTCTCGCAGCAAAGCTAACCGCTCAGTATTTTTCCTGTAGTCTAAGTTTGTAACAGGTATGGAAATTTCCAAACGCATCTGTTTTCTAAGTTGGGCGAAAAGGGAAGTATACCTACCAAGCAGGCACTTTTCAACGCATTTAGAAAGGATGTTTCGTGTGGTTCAAAAATTTTTGGGAGTTAGTTGCTGTCCAGAATAGGAATCTGAGGTATGCTTCTGAATATTCTGAGGCGTAGTGTGGGTTACGATAGATATCTCGCCATTTAAGTAGCTTTGCTTAAGCTACCATAGTATTGCGAAAATCGATAGATCGAAATCAAATTTGTTTTCAGCCCCCAAATATTCCTCATATAAACTCTGGTACCGCCGTAGTGACCTGTTGACTTCGATTCTCAGGCATTCGGGGGTGCCGAGACGCGCCCCGAACACCAGCCGGTGGCTCCCCACCGCGCGTCTGGGTGCGACAAGGTTCGCTCACCGTCGGCAGTGTTCCGAGACGCGCACCATCACTGAAATTTCGCCGTTAGCGCACCATCACACAAATTTTCCGGCATTGGACGCTCCCTTCCTTTAAATTTGCCATATATGCAATTACCCATGATTATAAATTACTCTCTCGTCGTTTATTTATACCAAAACTAGTGGAATACTGATTTTACTAGGTTCACTATTTGACATAAGCTTTATTAGCTTTATTAATGCACTATATTTGAGAATAGTATTGCAGTCAATCAGCAACAATGAAAACGCTATCGGTAGTTCTTCAGAACAAAACAACCATAATCGTTACTAAGATCAAAGCAACCAATGTCGTTATTCATGACGAAATTTAGTGACTAAACAAGATACTTTTGTCTTTGACTATTAAAATAAATGAAAAAAAGCATGAGCTGATGTTTTACACTGGTACCTACTAATATTGCACTCAATCTATCCTCACACAACCGTAGAATGCACTCGAGAGACCGGTAGTGACCCAGGGATTAAAAACACGGATTCTGGAGGCAGAAAGATGAAATGAAAATGGAACTTTGATTAACTGCCAACACGCAAAGAGAAGAACGCCGCAACCTAATAACAAAGTTCAATAACAACAACAAGAACTAAGCAGGAAACACTTCAGAACATTTGCGCTAAAAAAGCAATGGATAACAACCTCACCGGGGAACTCAAACTGAAGGCACGAACCGAGACTGGTGTTCCTCATGTTTCCTAAACGTGTTATGTGCTTGAGAAAAATAGAACGTTTTTTTTTAAATAGCTGTTCCGTTTGAGCGTTTGAGCACATCTCAGATGCCGGATTCATCATTGCGTTAACGCTGAGTTTTTCGATTTGGGTTGGGTTTAGCGCGTGTGCAAGCGAGCTAATCCTGGCGCTATACCCAACCCAAATACACAAACCCAGGGTTAATGCAATGATGAATCTTCGGGCAGCAGACATAGGTCTACGGAATCTAAAGGTCCAGAATGGACCAGTCTCAGTCTTCTTCGTCGCTTGAGTATCCGACCAACTGGAAGGCGTGGGTTTTGTTAGAGCTTCGCTTGCCAGAAGCCTGGCATGAACTTCCTACGTCTACGCAGACATCTCCGTCGTCCACGCAGATGTCTCCATCGTTCATCTTTTGATGTGTCGGCTGTGCTTAGGTCTGCTTTCCGTGGCGCTGAAATGAAAGATTTGTTCATTACATATTCAACTAGGAAAGGAATACAGCCGTTCAACCATTGGCTTCAGTGGGAGTGCTATCAACTTACTGCGTTTGGTATCCAAGCATTCACACTGTCATCGAATTCGTATCCCGCACGTCCTTCCATAAGAAAAAAAAAAATCAATTGGCGAATCCAAGTTCTAGATGGAAAGCTCAATTTACACTTGAACTTCATGCAAAAACACAAAGTCTCCAAAAATCAGCAATCGGATGGGTCGTCTCATTCAAGGAGCACCGAAGGGAGGAAAGAGTATTGTTTGATTGAAATACTCTTTATCGAAAAAAGGACAAATCGAAAAGCAGGAAAATATTGTGACGACGAAGCAGTACAATGAAGACAGAGAACGAGAACAAATTGTGGAATAAGGTTAGATACAGATTCCTCAACAAGTCTACATATAAGTGGTGGAGTTCAGTTCCGGCAATCGCGTTCAGTTCCTGTTATCACAATCGTAGAAGCGATTGTGATAATGAGACTTTGCGGACTGAACGCGATTGCGGAACTAGATCATACACTCCTAGAAATTAGCAGAAAAAGCCAATGGAAATCATGGTAGAAGCGGACAATTTTACGTGTTCGCTTTTTTGAATGATTCATCGTCCCGAATCATTTGCCCTTTCAGGAGAACTTATTAGCCAATTGAATTTTGCAGGTAAACACGAAAATCCGTCCTCGAAGTACAAATCCGGACTACGGACACAATGCGGGGGAGTGGAGCTAAGGTAAACCGAGCCCCAATGCGAATGTGTCGCGACCGCGTCGCGTCCGACGAAGGATTTGAGTGTCCGAACCGGTTGGCCAATAAGTTCTTCTCTGAGTGCCCCCCCCCTACTAGTTTTGCACCGAAGACTCGTCGAACGAAATTTTTTTCAAATTTCGCTCGTTCGAAATTCCGTCGAACGATTTTTTTTTTCAAATTTTATTCGTTCGACATTTTTTTCGAAATTGTACAACTATAATTGGTTGCTAAAACATAGAAACAAGGAATGAGTCATTAACTAGGTACTGTGTGAGCAAATCAGCAATAATCTAAAGAATTTTCTGAATGAAAAAAAAACACTGAAATTAGTAACAGAAACAAGAATTTTTCTCGACCAAGGTCGAACCTAGAAAAAGAAGTGACCTAGTGGTTATTTTATCGAGGACAGAACCATGGGATAGAAAACTGGCGAAAATACAACCGTGGCACATTGTTGAGAAGGATTTCAGATGAAATATATTATAGACAAGGTAATGGTTTAAAAAAATCGATTTCGTACAAGAAAGTGATGATTTGTGCACCGATTCATAATACACGCCTGACGATCAATGCGCCATTGGATAGCTCATTGGCGCCTTTCTGGTTTCGGTCCGCGTCTGAGAGGACTAGTTTGTGCTGGATGCTAGGTGAGCGACCGAGCCGCACCGCTCGCTCCGCCCTATTTGGGGGTCCGCCAACCGGTGGTGATACCGTAGAGATTCGCGTCCCAGCACCCCCGAATGCCTGAGTTATCACAGCGCGGAGCGGTGGCTTTTTCGTCGGAACCTCCCTATCGCTAGTTATATTTCACCGAGGCCCACCGCTCCGCTGCTGGTATTGATCGAAATCAACAGGTCACTACGGCGGTACCAGAGTTTAGATGTGTTGAACGTTCGTCTGTAACATAAAAGTACCAAAAAACGTGTGTTGAACGCTCATATAGTCTGATGTTTTCAGATAAATCAGAGGCTTTGTTCAAACTACCGCATGTTCACTGTAACCTACCGCACTCTATTGAAAACGAATAAACGGACCTCAGGTTAGTGTGAGCCATCTCAATTAACTTCTATATATTAGTTTTGAGGCAAATCTGCCTTTGCGTTTTGAAAATCATCGAAGGTCGGATTCTTAGATCCGGAAACACATGGAAGTACACCCTGTGAATGAAAAATTTGAACATGGAAAATGAAAAAGGCGCAGCATACGCATGCGGTAAACGGAAATAAGATTCACTTCGAAACAGAGGATATGTACAGCCGCCATGGATGGCACTGATACTCTGCGGTCCCCATTGTGAATTGGCGCAAACTAGGTGCGCTCATGTTATGACATAGTATCCTCCACTTCGGAGCGAAGTTTATTTCCGTCTTTCGCGTGCCTGTGCGCGACTCTGCTTCGTCTCTTTCTCATCAACCCTTTCACGCTGTCTATTCCCTCCCTCCGTTCACGCCCGCGAAGTAACAGAGCAAATTTGGCTTCAAAATAGATGATACATGCCCCGAGTCTGCAGCAAAGCGCACTAAGGCACCTTTTGTGTATCGTTGCGAAAAGTTCTGTCTAATGTTCACGAAAGTGATACTTTGGGGCTGAAAAGGATAGGAGGGATTTAGACTCTCAAAATAATTTCGAAGAATTCTTGTACAGCGCAAGCCAAACGAATCCGGTGCAAAACGAGTTGGGGGGCATCCAGGATAGAAAAGAAAAGATTCATCTATGAAAATGATAATTTTTCGTTATCAGTGGGATGATAACGTTTTCATTCATTGTTTTCTAGAAATCTAATGGAGTCCCATCGATTTCTGAAAGTGGAATCATTAATTTCCCACTTGAAATCTGAGTGCCCCCCCAACTAGTTTTGCACCACGAATCGTTCTGTTTTCAGAGTTCCACTGATGAGCCGGTGTAAACTCCACTGATTTCGCCTTGCAAGGAAACGCACGCCATGAACCCTTCGAAGACAAATCTGCTACTCGAGGTAAGGAGTTGCCAGCTTCCATTTCTTCGTTCTCTTAAACTTTTGGTTTACCTATTATATTGTGGCAATATTATAAACTGCTTCCACTTGGCAAGACAGATTTTTGCTAGCTCAAGGCGGCTGTACCCTTGACAGCGCGCCGTCACCTTATGAAAATCCCAACACGGGCTTCATACAGTCCGTCTCAAAACTATGCATCCACGCTGAATTGCTAATTTGCTATGTCATTTCGCTCAATCGCACTCCGAAAGTTGTCTCAAACAATTTCTCGCGCTACCGTAAAACTTATATACCGTAAAACTCGTTTTTTCGTGCAAATCGTTGATTTCAGAGCCAATGATGAGATTTCAGAGAAAGTTTCATTCTCATTATTGCTTACAAGAGAAGTGTAAGAAGCGTAGGTCTGAACGGTAGAAATCTAATGTCATGTGGGAATGTTTACGCATTACATGGTAAAATAGTGTAGGCGGCCTGCCGCGAAGGATAGATCTGAAGGAGGTATAAGCTCCGAAATTTTGCCAGCCATCGACTTCCTCCTAGGCTATGAATTGTCATGCGCTCCAGTCAACATCATCAACGGCGCAAAGGGAGGAAGGGCGGTGGCGGGCGTGTGACCACGGTTCGAATCTCCACCAGAGCTGCTTTTTTGCAAATTCACGGAACTTTCACATTTTGATCAAAAATTATATCAAAAATTTCATCTTATCCTTTTGCTGCGCGATATAGCCATATGATAGTGAAATAGACTCGGGTACAATGGATTCAAGGTTTTGTTCCCCATCAAGGATTTGCACTGTTTTGCAGAACTTATATGATTTGGAAGTATTAACATCACATATTTTTAACAGCCTTATCACTTTATGGGACGCAAAATACATAACCATTTCTTTCACCAATGGTAAATAGGCACATAGTGCATCAAACATAAGCGAATTCCGCAATAGGGACAGCGAATGAACGCGATAGGCCCGTGGCAACCTATCTCTTCACAGGGGCCGAGCGCTACTGGGAATTCGAGATCAGTTGGAGTTTCGAAAGGACCCAGACGGATAAGAACATAGCCGGCCTTAAAGGCATCGTCCTCGCCGAAAATCATATAATATTTTAAACGACCTAAAAACTCAAAATTTTGGAGAGCAATAGTAGAGTGAAATCGCTTGAGCAGTGCTTTCGAATAGCTGAAAAACCCGATGTCTGCCAGCTGAACCAAGCTTTTTACGCCTGCCGGTTTCGTCAAAATCTGCAAGTTTTCCCGTCTGCACAAGAGCCTGTATCGCGCTTTGATTAGAAAAATCTTTCCTTGAGTCGAGAAAGAGAACACAATTCTCCGGCATTTGCTGAATGAAAACATTCTCGAAAAAAGGAAGTGTTGTTAACGTCGTCATGATATGGGATGTTCCGCTGACGACGTAAAGTTTCTTCGTCTTGAGTACACCCTTCATTGGGAAGCGACCACCCTGCTCTGGTAATTCGACAAAGAGCATTTCTCCGACCTTGCCTGATGGGAAAATGAGGGGCATGACGGTCAGACTGCGGGTGGTCGCAGAAGCCGACTGCATCAAGCGCACCGTCTTCTGTTACTTATTGGTTCTCGTAACTTGTTCAAAATATTTGGGGTAATACTTCCCAATCATATAAGTTCCCCAAAACAATGAGAAAGCTTTGATGGGAAACAAAACCTTGAATCCCTTGTACCCGGGTCTATTTCACCGTCGATATGGCTATATCGCGCGGCAAAATGATAAGATGATATTTGTGACATAATTTTTGATCAAAATATGAAAGTTCCGTGAATTTGCAAAAGGGTAGTTCAGTGGGAGATTCGAACCCTGGTCGCATGCTCACCACCGCCCTTTCCTCCCTTTGCGCCGTCGTTGTTGTTGACTAGAGCGCTTAACAATTCATAGACTAGGAGGAGGTCGATGGCTGGCAAACTTTCGGAGCTTATAACTCCTTCAGATCAACTTTGGCGGCGGGCCGCCTACACTATTTTACCATGTAATGCGTGAACATTCCCACATGACATTAGATTTCTTCAGTTCAGACCTACGCTTCTTATACTTCCCTTGTTAGGCGAACCGACGAACTAGTGATGTTAACAAGACAATTAATTTCGGCGAAGTGGCTTCATAGATTTGTTACGAACTGAATATTTCAGAAATTCCTCATTCGCTTTGATGTTGATCATTTGCGCGAAAAATGGGTGCTATCGCTGCGGGGTCACTGTAACATCGCACTTGGTCACACCCATTCTTCTGCGCCGCAACGCAATTTCAACACCAACCTGGTGTTTTCTTCTCCTTCTAAAATCAGGATATTCGTTGCGGCTCGGAAAAATGGGCGTGATTAAGTGCGATACCATAGTGACACCCCTGTTTTGACAGCACCAAAAAAACGAGTGTCTTGGTGTGAAAAGTGCGAGAAGTCGATTAGAACACTTTTCAGGGCGAGAGCAAACAAAATCACCTTGCGAAATTGGTTATTAGGTGGCCACATAGTCTTAATATGCACTGCATTCGTGTTCAGCGTCCGAAATAAAGCCTGTAGACAGAGTTTGGGCGGAAAGAAGTTACCAAACATTTAATTGGCAACGATCCCGAATCCGTGGTGCTTTTACGATTTGCGAAAGACCGTAGTAGGCTAAGGTAGCCGAATTACATTAAAGCCGCGGTCACTCACAGCAATCCCCTCAAAATCGAAAAGAACATTCAAACTTTGTGTAACGTTCTTGAACAAACCTCACATGTCCAAAGTTCGGCCAAATCTCAAGGTCTCAACATTTTCCAGTAAAAGTCCCCAAACTTACCATCTGGCTTTCCTCCATCCTCATTTACCATACTATTTTTTTGGAAAAATTTGCTGGAAACGGACTTCTTTCGTGAATCTCCGGAGTACGAAAATGGAATCATGCCAAAAATCTATGCTTGGCGAACAGGTGCCGATAAACGATAAACTAGTCAAGTTTTTTTTTATCACTTCTACGGTGGATTTATCTAAATGAGATCAAGAGCGCTTGTATGATTTCACAACGGGTGGTGAGGGGTGGGCAACGTTTTTCTAGCCAAGTGAAGTCTGTGTGGATTTTATGATATTTCTTGCCCAAAAACGAAAGTTGTGTAAGAATTTCAGAGAATTTCGGTCACCAAAGGAAGTGGTTCGTAGCTTCTCAGAAGTGCTGAAGAGCGAGTTAGTGGGTACAAGCACAATCATCTGCGCCACTGCGCTATACCTGCGAAAAAAAGTGTCCCTGTTGGTGAACGACCCTCCCCCCCCCACCCTTACGCCGAGTTGAAACCCTGCTCACCCCTGCCCCCATATAATCGACACTGGCCTATCGCGTCAGCCTTATGTTGCATCTGTCGCGCCGGTGGTAGGCCAACAACGATGACGTGGGCGGAGAATCTTCCCAGCGAGAAGTCCAATCGAGATCCTTAAGTCGTGATCATACTTTCCACGACGGGCGACGCGGTGCACTGTTTATCATCCGTATCGACCGAAAGTCGATATGCCTTGTAAGCATTGCTGTGCTTATCTGGACCAAATTCCGGTCCGCGATTGCGTCTCGACACGCTTTGCGACCGCACGCTCCCGAGTCGGAAGAGTTTCCAGCGCTGCAGCCGCCGATCTGTTCACTCTAGGTGGGGTTTGGAAAGTGGAAATTCAAATAATTTGGAGAAAACTGTATAAAAAAAGTCACATCGAGTCAGCTTTGGCGCTGGAAACTCGACCGACTCAAAGCGTGCGGCCGCAAAGCGTGTCGAGACGCAATTGCGGACCGGAATTCGGCCTAGAGAAGCACAGTATCGCAGTCGCGCGCTGTGGGAAGTATGTACCCGGCTGTAGTCTCTTCATATTCAGTTGTTTGCAAACTCATGTGCTAATTCGATTTTTTTTCTTTTCAGTGATGAGTCGTGCCATCTTTCGTTGTGTCGCCAGGCTCAGCTGATGCGACGCTCTTTTCTTAAGGGAGTTGGCTCAACACCGCCAATGCGTTTTACCTCAGTTTCAGAAAAGGGTCAGTGAGTTTTTTTTTGATGTCGTTTTTTTTATGCTATTAGAACATGTTCAAGAATGTCGTCAGCCCGGCATTCTCCGAAACGCTTTTATTTCCGCTAAGTTACCGCGCATCAGGCTTGTTTGGGAGGCTGAACACGAATATGGGGTCCGCCTTTTGTTCCGGAATGCGGTGGGTATACAGTAGTTTGGTCGATGTTTTCGATCCTATTGAAAGTTTGCGCAGTGGGTTCTTCTGGGGGTGCTGACCACGTATGTATGTGATGTCCGTTTCCCGATTCTCGAAGATCTGGGAGCAAAATGGTTTTGAACCTGCCCCGTTCATTCGAAAATCGGAAAATCTCATGAATTTGTAAACAGTAATTAAGAAACCCCCGCTCGAATTTTCAGTCGTTGATGCAACAACGGTTTACTGCTATTCTTACCGGAGCAAAGTTTTGATCCGCAGTTTAGGACAGCTGCTGTTGCAACACACAGCGTATTATTATGGTGCGGAAATCACCGTGAACGATTACCCCCCGTCCCAGCACGACCATAGTCGTGCTTCTCTCGCTTGTCCGCAAGTGCGGAGCGAAATTTTATACCGATAAGGACAGTAGTGCATATGTATCGAAGCTTACGCTAAAACGGCTTATGGCGTTTGTCGAAAAAATTCAAGGTTTTCGACTTCGAGACTAGGTACCTAAACTTAAGAGCTCTGGAGGACAGTATTTTTTTGCGAAAAATCGAATGTGGTCCAGGTTCACTCGAGCCATTGGTCCCCTTCACGAGTTTAACCCATTCATGACCGCGTGTCCCACCGGTGGACACGCTTTTCGAAAATCGATTTCTCTGCCCTATTGACGAATTTCCTAACTTTCACATGTTAAATGTATTAACCTATTCTAGACTCGACTACGGAAGTCGTGGTCCGCCAGCAGCTCTACTATAGCACAATGTTCATTTTTTGTGAAAGTAGCTGGGGCTCAGTAGGCGCACTTCCAGTGGGGTCCCACACACGTTCCCAGGCGCTGCGCGGCACTCGTGCTCATTATCCGCTTAGGGCTTAATACTAAGTTCAGGGGCTTTAAATCTTATGTAAAACGACGTTGTTCAGAGGAGACCAGCAGTTTTAATTACACAGGACTTTCTTGCAAACAAATTTATCTCAAAAAGACTTTTGATAAAGGCTTATCAAAGAAAAAAGCCGTTGCGACGACTCCCACCAAGTCGCAACTGGGGCTCAACGATGGTCGCAACGGGGAAAGGCTTCGAGAAAGAATAACTCTGCGAAGGTAAAGAGTTGTGCGGATTTCAAGATAACAACTCAAAGAGAATTTGATGTAGATTCCAGATATTTTTTAAAATTAGAAAGTTTTCATTTTTCGGAGTTTTTTTCCCGTTGCGACCTTTTCTCAACAGAGAAATGCGATATGAGAGTGTATAGGCCGGTTAAACTCAGCTTTCGGGTGATGTAGCGTTGTTAAACGTGCAATTGGAATAAATTTAACTTGAGTACTTTAAAATCCTAAATTTTTAGCCGACGATAAGCCACGATTTTGGTCGTGAAAATTTCTGGAAACGTGCCACTACCATGACTACACCTACCACGACCCCGAAACATTCATTGATTTTGTTGAATTTAATCTTTTTTTGCCCACCATGACCGAACCTACGCGACACAAGATTTGTAAACAGGGGCGGCATGCATGAACGCAGCGAACGGTGTCAGGGAGCTGCTCCGCGTGCCATGCGCGCAGCGTCGAGCGACGGGGCGGCCCCGAATTTCGTGGCGTGTATTGATGTGCCTGATTTTTGGGGCCGCCCCGTTGCTCGACGCTGCGCGCATGGCACGCGGAGCGGCTCTCTGACACCGTTCGCTGCGTTCATGCATGCCGCCCCAGAGAGCAGATTTCTAAATAGCATTCAAAGAAACTCTTCTAAGGGAAGATGTGACAGTAGTGGCAAAATAATATTCCCGTTTGACCCTGCCGTGACTTCAGGCATTTGTTTCTTATGACGTCCGCTCATGCAAGCTTCACTGTGAACATGAAGAACGAAAATCGATTTTTGGTGGCGTGCCATTCGAGCTCACGTGCCCCACCGGTGGGACACCGTATACGGTAACGCAATATTGCAAGCGGTCCGAACGTGCAGTCACCCAAAATTTTGGGTGGTTGTCAATGGATTATGGATCGAATCCTTTCGGAATTTGAAATCTTTTTATCAAGCAGTGAAAATTCTCTCTCGGGGTCCAAAATATGAATTCTCCACCCTTAAAATCGTGCTCAGGTGTGTAGGAATTGCTCTATTCTAATGTCTAGCCGAGGTTTTTTCCCTGACTTCTCTTCAAGATTGAAATGGTTTAGAGGGAAGATGACATAACTGGTGAGCCGCTATTCAAACGAGAGGACGATGCTGCCGAAGTTATGAGGAGACGGCTAGACGTGTACGAGAAGACCGAAACCAAAGTTCCTGATTACTACAGGTCGTATTTTCGTCTAATTTTTTCTAAATTATATTTGATTTGTCAATCGAGTTAAATCATTTTGTTAAACTACCGTAGCTCCCCCAATTCTTGAAGACAGTGTTCACGTTGCGAAGTGTCTTCGAGTTTCCACCGGAAATCTAAGGTGTGGGGCTCATGACAGCAGTGATGTCGAAAAAACGGCAAAAAATAGTTCTAAATAGCTCTAAATGGCCCTGAAATTTTGCGTACAGCGCAGTACCCGCCCACTCCACTCAACGACCCTTGATAGAGACCAGGAACTTAAAAATTGACTCCGAACAAAAATCTATTGGAGTTGAGGTAATATGTACAATCAGTGCATGAAGAACAATAGTTGTGATCATTTGATCATCGCATGTTTTGTTGAATTCGATTTCACAGTTGTTTGCTTTAATTAGTAGCCGTTGAAAGGAGTGGGCGGAGATTGCGCTCTACATTAAAGTTGAAAGCCGTATAGAGCTATTTGGGGCTCTTTTTAGCCGTCTTTCCGACATTGCTGCTGCCATGAGCCCCACACCTTTAGATTTTCGGTGAAAACTCGAAGACGGTTTCCATTGTGGACACTGCCTTTGACATAAGTAGTTGTGAAACTCGAGTTCATATAGTGGGAGCAGCGTCGAACCAGTACCGATATAGAGCATTGCCGAGTAGAGGGTGTCGCGAACAAACGAGGGAGGAGTTCGAAAGCCGCTCTTGCGCGATGCCGTGCCCTTTTCATGTATTTTCGCAGAAGCCATCCTTCTTCTTCTTATCAGCCACAGTGGAGTTTTTTCTTATAGGCGTAGAAAGGTGGCCACATCGCACGACTTGTTCCACATATCACGAGCAGACAGAGAAGTAGGTCTGGCAGAGCATGAAAATAAATGCAATGAATCATGCCCAATATTGTGACAGTCAGGACATTTATCTGGGACCGACTCGTCGATCTTGTGTACGTAGGCTTTGAGGTATGAAGAGTGACCGCATCGTAAACCTGCCAGAGTGACGCGGGAGCGCCTGGGCAGATCTTCCTCACTTTCATCAACCGTAGGAGGCACAACACCAAGGATCGGGTTGGAAGGGGCACAGGACAGGTACTCAGACACAAATCTAGTGTGCTCGATTTGCTGTAGCCTCTTTCGTGTGAGCTCAGAGGTGACCCATCTTTGACGATCCAATGTAGAAATAGCAGTATGGAGCGGTGTGCGAATCTTACGGTGATGTGGATCAGATGACAGCAGTGGGTGGTTGGGATGTGCGGCATTCTTGACTATGCCGATGTGGAACTGTTGAGACTGCAGTTGGCAGTGCTGTTCGACAGGAAGTATTGCGCATTCTTGATAAAGATGTGATATAGGTGTTGACCTTGGGCAGCCAGTGATGACACGTAGTGCAGAGTTCTGTACACGTTGAAGCTTGTTCCAGGACGTCTCAGACAGATGTCTGGTCCATATAATAGCTCCATATTTCAGTGTTGGCTGTATCATGGCCTTATAAGTTGTGCGTAAGTCTTCCTTTGTGCTACCCCAGGTGGTGCCCGCCAGAGCACGGAGGATGTTATTTCGCGTGTTAGCTGTTGCCGCTCGGATGCGCGTGTTCTCATGAAAGCGCAGTGAAGGATCTAGAAAGGCGCCGAGTAGCCGAGGGTGCTTAGATAGGGGCAGTTGATTACCCTCCCAGAGAACTCTGGGATGTAGATGATGCCCAGCCGTTGCAGTAGTGCACAGAGTAACGCTAGACTTTGATGGAGAGACCTTTAGCTGCTTCGAGTCGAGAAACTTGGCCAGGCTGCAGAGGTATTTGTTGATATCCGCAGTGGCGCGGTCGATAACAGGGTCAGTACATACAATTGTGATGTCATCAGCATACAGACATAAGTGAATGTTTGGTGGCAGAAGCCATCCTCAACTCTTGGCGCCCTAACCGTACTTTTTCACAGATTCGGATACTGTTTTATGGGCTTAAAATCGGCATCGCGTCGCGTATCTTTGTCTTTATGGCCGGGACCATACTACCGTCGCGACGATGTATGAGAAAGAGCAGTATCGATCAATCGCGGCCTTACTGTGCTTCTGAGGGAGTATATTGTTTTGACGAGCAAAACAGTATCGTGTTGAGTGAAATAGGATGATAAATTCATCCGAAGTTGTTTGAAATCTATGTTTTCAATCACACCTCGGAAATATTTAGCAAGTATGCATACCAGGGCTGTGCGTTAATAACGTTAACGTGTTAACGCATTAACGGGTTACCGCGGTTTTTTTTTTCAAAAATTAACGATTAACGGTTAACGAAAAAGTCCCGAAATCACGTTAATTTTTATTTCGTTAATGTTCCATCCATCTATGCTTCTTTGCATGTCAGGATTCCTATTCTTGAAGAGTATTCGTTTTTTGTTCTGGCTGATAGTATTAATTATCCATGAAGATGATTTCCAAGTTTGGAGTGTACTGACTGCGGTGTTTGGTATGGAACGTGTTTCATGTTTTTTTTGGGACGTCTGGTTATTTATCGATTTTCGTGGTGGTCAGGTAAAGTTTTCAAAATTGTTAACGAAATGCAAAATTAACGTGTTAACGCATTAACGGATTAACGCGGTTTTTTTTTCAAAAATTAACGATTAACGGTTAACGAAATTTTTTTTTCTTTAACGCACACCCCTGATGCGTACCGCCGCGGTGACATCGGCGCCGCTTTCCATTGGGCTACGTTGTTACAAAATCGCAGCGATAAGTATATTTGGTGGAAGTTTCGGCAATGTTGCTAAAAACTGAGATGTCTCTGATGAATATCTCATCTTTTTTGACTCCACGAATTGCCTTTGTGCCTGTAAAAGCAATCGATTCCCTCTGAAGCGCAATATCGTCGCGATTGATCGATACCGTTTTGTCTTCACGAATCGCCACGACGGAAGTATGATCTCGGCCTCTGAAAACCAATTCGTAAGCGATGCTGGAGGAACGATGTATTGTCTCGGCTTTAGTGTTGCCACCAATAGAAAAGAACCCCTAAAACTCTCCGATCATAATTTCTTTAGGCCGTAAATATGCAATCCTGCACATATTTTCCCAGAGATTTGTTTGCTGGAATAGTAAGCCTGACTTTCCGCTATCCTCCTGGGAAAAAAAAAGATGGTGGTGAGGTCGCGGTGTTTTTTCTTAATGCGCCCGAATGCGACTGTGCGCCCACGCAGTCGGCGGCAATCGGTCTTCGCGTCATGCGTTTTTGAACGAATTTAATCAGGCGGAAAAGAGCTGGCTGCCTCCTATTCCCTCATCCCTCCCCTAGGATTTATGGTGAGTTCTAGTTGAGGAGTGCTTCACATAATTCTTTGCGAGGTTTTGGCAGGCATGGATTATGGGTTAAGCTCCTCTAAGAGTTGTGAGTTATTGTTTTTTTTTCTTTTGTTCTAGGTTTGTTGGATTCGTTTCTTGCATTTTGTCATAAGCACTAGCTGACTATTTCAAATGTTTCCACCTCTTACACCCTCTTTTTTTCTGCTGAGCTTTTTCATTAAAAAACGAAGTCTTAAATACACAGAAGCTCGGATTTTCAGAGGCAAAACTGGGTCTAAGAGACGAAAACACCGCACGTATTAGTTCACTTAGTGTTCCCAACAAGATGAAAGAGATGAACCGCTTTGAAAATAGAACAAAAAAACAGCAGTCTCTCCCCTAAAAAAGGGGTCAGCCCATTTCTACAGAAACGGCCGCCCAACACGCGCGTCAACTGTGGGTTGAGGCATTCGGACGCTTTTTACAGTTATCGGATCGAAATTCGGTTCCGGAATTGCAGCACTCCGGTAAAATACCGCGCTGGGACAAATATTACTCATGCAGAAACTTCTTCCTAATTTTGGAAAAAGGTGCGCGGGTAGTTATGAACGCTATTGTGGGTGGAAAATAGCAATCACTATAGCGTTAATAACTAACCGGGCACATTTTGTCGTTGTCTGTATTTGCAACAGTACGCTTTTGAGCATATGAACTGCAAGACGAACTGGGTGGCCGCAGTACAGTCGTCTACTGCAGGGGTGCGTTATGAAATGAGAAAAAAATTATGTAGCTCGCAGATGTAGAGAAGTTTTCTGAATCGAAGCATATCGTGCGTGACCAGCACCCAAGTTTCGTCTCTCGTGCATCTTGGAGACCTTTTTAGAAGTTTCCTCAGGTCGAGACGTAATGGTGGGTGCAGCAGTAAAAGATCGATCACCACATTTCTCGTGATTGCACACGACGCAGAGCAGTCTGAGCTGGCGTGAGCGAGCGAGAGCGAGCGGGCGAGGGCGGCAAGCAAAACGTGTGCCTTTGATGAACATTGATTTTGCGTAATCGCACGCTCTCGCCACGTATGGATGCTGCCTTATAGATTGATGAAGCCTTATTCTCTGAATTAATGCTTAGAAACAAGAACGGTTCCAATACATTCTTATAATAGGCGAAAATCTCCACTATTATTTAGATTCGAAAAATTGGTCTGCCCGGGTATAGACCCTTGTCATCATAAGTGAATGCTGAAGAGAAATGTGTGCTAGATGGTGGATATGTTTCAGTATCTTAATTACGTGTTGAATCGCTCTGTATTCAGGTAGACGCGTTCAGACAACGATTTTGCTGACTGCATCAACTGTTGTGAATGGAATTGCGGACTTCTGTTTCCGATGTTACATGAAAAATGGACATTCTTGTTATCAGATCAGTAGCTGAACTCGGGGTTTTCGCATTGTCCCAGTTTGTGTCTAATGCGATAAATATTATGTTTGACATGAATAAATTTGTTATGATTGCTTCTCTGTTTCTGTTGCAGGTATATAAATAGACATTCAAATGTGAACTTGGTGCGTATGATTCAGAGGTAAATAGTATGTAACTAGCCACGTTTTAATGCCGACGAGCGAAAGCGGGCAACCGGAATTAGGCGAGTGAGAAGTCGAAACTGTGCATTTTGCGAATCACTCTCAACGACCCTTCAAACGGTAAATGCTCTGCCAGCCATCAGTAGTTGTTCTGCGATGAGCGCAAGGAATGCGGAAAAGAGCTGACCCATTTCCGTACTCAGGCGATCGCGGGGGTCGGTGGCAGGTTAAAACGCCCTTTTCCGAATGAAATTGATCCGATGCGGCTGATCGGCGGAGGTTTCGGCATGACTCATAACTGCCGAAGTTTTCGTGGTGATGTCTCATATGTGGCGGAGTTTTCGGGGCGACATGTTGCAGTGTCTGCACTGTTTTTCTCTGGTACTCTCTCGTGTAGAGCGCGGAATCGGTAGCCCACAATGTATACGCTGCACTGGAATGTGAGGTGTTTGTGCGTATCACGGTTGACAGCTGGGGATATCGACGCTTTGGCGGGCGTTGGTGGCAGGTTGACAGGTTAATTGTGCTGCCTCTCAACCTGCCACCGACGCCCGCGACTGCTGGAGTGGTAGAGGGTGGTCGGTGGGAGGTGATTAGGCGAAACTTTCGGCGTAAACACGTGGGTGTGACGTCACACTGAGTAGTCGGTGGGAGGTGATAAGGCAGAGCTTTCGGTGTGAACGGGTCAAGGATGACGTAACATTGTAAGGTCGGTGGGAGGTTGACACGCGGAGTTTTCGGCATGAATGGGGGAGTTTTCGGGCCTTGCCCGCCCCTTTTTTTCGTTTCGAGCGGGAGCACGCTACCTGTTCAACTCCTCTCAACCGGCCACCGACCCCCGCAAGTGTGTGAGTATCCCGCGCGCCACCCACCGCTTATTGCGTACAAACCGAGCGATTGGTTGCAATGTGGAGTCGAGCTCATGTTGTTTCGAAAGGTGCAGGGACAGTAGCAGGAGAAAGCTCTACATCTTTTGGCTAACTCCATGAAAACCTCGATTTGCTGCCATTTGTTCCGACAATATGGCACTAAAACGTAGTGACTGTTTGATTAAATTGACAACAAAGAAGTTAGTAATCGGTAATGATTGTAATTCATGACTAGGAAAGCCTTTAGGAATTTACATCGAGCAAAAGTTGTTATAACGCTAATGTAAAACGTGAGTGTCATGAGAAACATATGGAAGAAAAGATTTCCAAGAGCCACACTACTTTTACCCGCACAGTGGTAATGCTTCTCTCCCTTCTTTCGCGAAAGTGAGATCCATCACATGTCTGAATGCTTTCCAACTGTGTAATTCAAACTGATACCTTATTTGGTTGTAATCAAGGGAGAATAACTATGTGAAGAATACTCTAATCTTAACGCCATCGCCTGGTGTACCAAAAATCGTCAAGATGAGAAATCGATACGAAATTAAGATGAGCTGAATCGTGTCTGGAGGAATTTCAGGTCACCTTATCATAATATTCTCAGATCATCTGATAGGGGTGGTTTACTACCACCCCGTATCTGGAGTGTGTCATCCAGAGGGATTGATTCAGGTTAGAAGCACTACAGGACCGTTGATGAGCTCACAACTGCTATTCTTGATTTATGAAAGAAAAGCAGCATAAGGTTGATATGGAAGTTTTGTAATTTCATGTATTACATTGTTTTCTAAGTCAAACATTATGGGGGAGTTCCCACTACACTTTGATTTGCAGTGAACGGTCACTTATTCGCAGTTGTACCATCGTATAGACAAGTGCCTTTATAGTTTTTAGCAGTGTGACAAGAAAGAAAATCGAGAAAGTTGCTAAAAATCAATCTTGCGGAGGAATTGTGGGCTAGTGTGTATGGAAGAACAAGTCGCTAAATGTGCAGGAGGGTGCCCGCAACCTTCTTTGCGTTCAGTTATGCTAACAAGGGAAGTATACAAAGCGTAGGTCGAATCTGCCGAAACGACTAGTGTCTTTATTATCTCTTGTGGCTCAATAGTAAAACTGCGCAGTATCCCGCCACGAGCTGCAGGTTCCAAGAAGTTACAAGCTTAAAAAGCTCATTTTTGTGCTTTTTGTACCTTCTAAAAAGCGCGTTAGTCTTCGGAAAATCTGGAAACGGACCCCATAATCGTATTCAGCGCCCAAACAACCCCCTGAGCAAAGTTTGGGTGAAGGCACATTTTCCATACTTTGTCCAGACTGACAGCGCGGATTTTCGGTTGGGCGTTCATTTCTACAAAAAGAGCTCTGGAAGGGTTTAGAAAAACGTTCCAGATTTGACCTAAAATTCTCCTAGGGTGGTTTTAGGGGCGCTGATCACGAATCTGTGGTTTATAAGTCGATTTTCCAAGGTTTTCGGCTAATTTCGTTTGAAGCTTCCCAACCCGGTAAAATTTCGAGGGAAAAACGCCACTCTCGAGATTACCGGTTTTCTACGATAGATATATCTCAAAATCATTCTCTGAGGGTTTTGTGGAGCGCTAAACAGTAATCCGGAGTCCGTTTATCAGTTTTTTACAGACTACGGTAGAATAATGTGGGTATATGGTAGTTTGGTCAAAATCTCAGATTTTACTCAAAATTTGTATACGGGGGTTATTCGGGGTGGAGAATACGAATTTAACGTCCGGTTGTTGATTTTCAAAATACTAAGGTGGGTTTTGGCCCCTAAATGACATGTTACCTACCGTAACCTACAGTAAACCTCAAAATTTCGACAAATGGACATCAGAATCGTTTTCACCACCCTAGATTACCCCTACATACAACTTTTGAGCTCAATCCGAGGAAATTTTTTGAAACTCCAAAAAAAATGCTTGATGGGTGCGTGTCAAAACTATAAAGGCACCATATCTTCTTGAAATTCTCAAACTCACAATTCGTAATAAGAAGAACCTCGTTCAGTATTCGAGTGGTCTCCGTACACGTACTCTGCCATAATCATAATTTTCCCTCTAGTTTCTAGTATGAAGATTATTTAGAAGCTTTTTTGATTCTACGCTGTTTCGAAACTATAAAGGCACTATGGAAGAAGTTGTTCTTCTCAATAATTTCGCCACGCTCGTCCATTCGTCACTGGAGCATGTGTTATTCCTGTTTACGATAGTTTACCGTGAATCGACGCTCTCTACCAGAGATCAAGATCAAGTGGAGGTGTTGCAAGAGTCCGAGCACTCCATTGGAAAAACCGCTGCATGATTGAGATGTTCCGTCAATTGCATCGTTACACTTGTACAATGCCCACCCTAAGTTTTGGCAAAAATGCGAAAAAGACTCGGAAAAACGTTTTTTCCGTCTTTTGATCATAACTCGCTTCAAAGTTGGCGTTTTTCAAACTTGAAGACATCTTTGGAATCAGCATCGATCAGCCCTTCTTTTTGATCCATACATGGCTTACTCTCAAATAAGGCATATAGAGTTGACACAATCAGTTGAGTGGGTGAGAAGTGGGGCAATATGAAATGCTGAATTGTGTGACTGTGTCTATTCTAGTTTACTCAACTTGTTTTTCATTGTGCCTTTATTTTATTACACAGAATTTTTTTTGATTCTTTATTTTTTAACATTTATTCCCATTTCACCTCTGGGTATTATTTATTAGCTAATCCTACTAACTATACGCTGCTTCGTGTGTGTGACCGTCTGTGTGTATGTGTGTGTGTGACAATGAACGGAAATTAGTCATCGCCTCCCGTCGTTAACAATTGACACCCGGTTGTCACACACACACACTGTCAACGCATGCAGCCTTGGTGATTGACCTCCCGTGTCAATGTGAAAACATTCTACTGCATATATTAGGATTCATGCGTGCCTATTGCTTCAACTGTTCCTGATTCATGCGTGCCTATTGCTTCAACTGTTCCTTTCTGCGATGAGTTCAAGAACTGAGCGGGACATCAATCTAAATCGAAATGTTCACCAATCCATGGAGAAGTGTGTCATAACTTCCTCCGTAAATTCTCTTCTTTCGAATCTGTGTCAGACTGTAAAGGATTATGCACTGCATTGCGAAAGTTCCCTGCGTGAGCTTGATTGAGCACAGTGTAACTGATTTGCGTGAAAACATACAGTAGCACACGGGTCCTTTTTCTGCAAAAGGGGCTTTTTGTGACGTATTTTGCTCATCCAACTCTGAGAAATATTGCCGCGACTCCGCCGCAACTCCTTCGGCTTGGCGCCTGTCGGAGGAGTCGCGGGGGAGATGCGGGGCAGAACCGCGGACTATTCTTCATTAACCGAATCGCGGTAGGGTCGCGGAAGACCTGAGGGAGTCGCGGTAGATTTGCGAACGCTTGACACACGAAGAAGTCGCGGCAAAGCCGCGGAAGAGTCAAGGGTCGCTGGGGGGGGGGGGGTGCGGGACAGTCCGGGATCACGGTGGAGTCGCGGGGCAGTAGTGGAAGAGTCGCGGCAATATTTCTCAGAGAAAGCGCCACATCGCCATATCTCGCTTCGAAATTGACGAAATGAATTTTAGGGGTAGTTTTCGTGATCCTCTCAGTGAGGCAAATGTAGAGAGCCATTGCAACTCCCGTATCCTGTTGGAAAATGTATGTTTCCTTCTAAAATTCATGTCATGGTCGTCTGTCCAGTTTATAGTGAGGGATTATGTGGTGCAAATATTGCATTTCTTGATGCATATCTTAAGCTCAACATATTATTTTCTAACACTATCGTATAGAGCTCAATGAAAGCGATTCAGAATTTACTTCACAATTGAAATCAGACCACTTTGAAGCAAGTTATGGCGATGCAGCGCTTTGTGAGCGCAAAAAACGCCGCAAAATGCTTTTTCTGCGAAAAATTGTGCGGTGCTGTACGGGCTCAAAGGCATCATTCGCGCTAGAAACCACTTTCCATTTTTTGGCTCAATTTCATGAATGAGGCCGATAGATCACACCGCTAAACTTTGGCGCGTCAAAAACGTAGGGTTATGAGGTTGGAATGGGTTAAGGATGAGGATTCGCCACCAGTTCTCACCAGCCATCTAGCACTTATCATCCAAATTTGCACAGTGGAAGCTCTTAATTTTTAAGTGATTTTGGTAGAAGAAAGGCAAAAGAAATTTTCTCACCTAGAAATGTTTAAAGCGTGAAACCACTTCAGACGTTCAGAAAAACTTATTGCACTGGACACACCGAATTCGACGGAGGGGGTGGAAAGTCAACTTTTAAAAAAGTTTTTAAACGCGTTTATCCAAATCAGGAGTTTTTTTTTTAGGTTTCTTTGCTATTATGGCTTACCTCAAGAGTTTGCCTGCTCGAAAACATGAAAAAATAAGACACCGTTTTCTGCGCGTACGATGCCTTTAAGGCTGTTGAGCACAGCGAGGCACCGCCCTGCAATTTAAATAATTCATAGATCCTAAAGCACGACAACAAGTACGCCGCGAAGCGGCGTGGGTGTGCACCTTGTCATTTAGATATTTGTTTAACATTTTCTGTTGTTACTCGTAAAATTCCTTTTTATTTACTCTATTTTCAAGATGGACTTGGCTATATCCTTAGACAAACAATTCATAACGGTAAAAACCTCCAATGAGGGAGGTAGTTCGAGTTTCAATTACTTGTATCAAAACTCAGAATTGCTGGGAGTGATTATTTCCAGAATCCGGAAAAAAACATTCGTCCTACTGATTTCAAAAATGTTTCAAGCTTGAGGAAAAAGCTGTTTCTTGAAGTAGCTATGGCATAGTTTGCCCTCCCAATAAGTTGCAATTCTCCAGATTTGATGAGAATTCAACCTAAAGAACATCACCAATCGATTCGTGTCGCATCGCTAACTTCAGAGCTGTCTCTATACCTGGGAAACAATGGAGACTTACTCTTAGTCTTGCCTAGTCTTGGACTAACTTCGTTCTGGCGGTGGTCCCCCTTCAGCTTCCCCGCATCTCCTCTCCTTTCTCTCTGTCTTGTTCTCTATTTCTCGAGGATCTGACGCACTGCTCGCTCGAAGAAAGTCCCGCGAAGTGGATTGAATTCGAGCCGCGGAGATGGACTGGAGAGTCATACCACCCAGCAGCTGGCGTGCGCGCCGCGGCGCTTCACCCCATTGATTGATCTCCAAAGCGAAAGGTCTGGCTCAACCGAATAACGGTTCCTTGTCAAATGCGGACACAAAATCATGAGATACAGGGAATAGGATCATAATTTGGACTTTTTTGGTTTTCCCAATTTATTATAAAATTACTATTTCATCAATTATTTTATCAATAAGCTTAAAAATTACAGAGCAGCCATGCTGACGCAGCGTCGCTTTGCGAACGGATGAAAACCCTTTGTGTTATCTGTGCTGTAGCGTGGAATATCCCGAACAGCACCCTCTCAAAATTTCCGTGCCATCAGTGAATTCTTGGTGGCGGCCCACCCAGTAGCCAGCGCGTGCTGCCACGACTTGATTAATCTTAAGGAAAATTATCGAAAAGACTATATTTGCTTGAATCTAATCATAAACACAATGTAGATGAGCTCTTTTCCGACAGATTCAGGTTTGAGCATTCTCAAACTAAGCTCTTTTTCTGGGAGATTAAGGTTTCTCCCATGGTTTGATTGATTCCTATAAGGGCCTCTGCCGTGTGCATGCTTTTGTGGAGCTTACAATCAGAACAGAGTGTACATATTATGTTTACATAGAAAGTAGTCTAGTGATTGGACGTGGCTACGACGGTAGACGCGCGATCGAAACCCCGCTAGCCGGTTGTGTCGCGAACGCCGCCTCGCTGAGCTAGCCTCATCCGAACCTGGAATAGACCTCAGACTCCCGTTCAGCGTCCCACATACATACAATACCGCTCATAACATGTGTCCCAAAACGCGTCGGCGACGCGAAGGCGCGTCGGAAACGTCCTATTCGTTCAGAGTGAACGATTTCAGAATCTGAGAACCCCGTTCGATTCGTCTCGTCGCGCTGATTCCAAAAAATGTATTCATGTTGGAGAAAAAACAAAGTTTCGACCTAGTTATGAACTACTATCCCAGAAAAAAGCCAAAATCTCTCAAAGTAGATGTTTTCGAATTTTTAAAACGTCAATGCATTCGTATTGTCATGCTGATTTCAAAAATGTGTGCATAGTCAAGATCAGTCCGATTCTTGACCTACTTTCAACTTTTTTCAAATTCAATGAATTCAAACTCTTTTCAAAGCGGTTATTTTCAAAATATAATAGCACCATTCGATTCGCAGCGTCATTCCGATTCAAAAAGTGTGTTAAAAGGCGGAATAAACATAATATCAGGCCTTATTATCGTCTATTTACGACTGAACTTTCTGATGACCTCGCTAATTACCTTCTAAACTGGCGCTGCCTACAAAAAGTGCAATATTGGGCAACTCTGCTGGAGACAACCGTGGCATTTCGCACCTTTACCTGTAGTCATTAATAACATGTGCATTTGACACAGTTTCGAATGCAATTCAAAACTTCTCGAATGCTGTTTTTGTCTTCTGCTTCTCGTGATGACTCCGTTGACAGCGGACTCACGTGTTTAAAAAATTGCACAAATCGACTAAAGACACCGAGAAGAACAAAGTGATCCATTTTTAATGTTTTTAGGGAAGGTTTCGTCATTCTCCGTTTGCTGAAGTACCTAAGGCGAGCAATACACGGACGAGTCTCCGCTAATTGTGCAGTCATCGACTAGCGGTGTACTGTAAGGCGCTGCCCACGCACGCGAAATAAAAACGATTTTGACCGTAGCATTTCAAAAATCTGATTTGAAATCGTATTCACCTTTGAAATTAGGAAATCCGTTTTTTTTCAAAGTTTTTAAATTTCCAGTATATTTCGATTTTTCAAAACTTCCAATTTATTTTAATTTGTAAAAAAAATTTTAACTCCTATTCATTTTTGAAGTTAAGAATTCCAATTTTTTTTGCAAAATTTCAAAATTTCCAATTTATTTCAAATTTCAAAAATTTTCAGTATGTTTCAATTTATGAAAATTTCCAATTTATTTATTATTTTCAAAAATCCGAGTTCACTTCAAGTTTAAGAAAAAAAGAGTATGTAGAAACTTCGGAAATTCTCGCTTTGATTCAAATTCTTTCAAAATTTAAACTTTATTCAATTTTTTAAGAATTGAGCCTCTGCCGAGAAATCTCCGTATTTACATTTACCTTCAAAACCAGATACTTGTAATGCAATATCGAGACTTGGGCGCTAGGGTCTCGCGTCAGATCACGGGCCCCACACATGCGGTGCAATTGCTGAGCTGGGCCATATCGCCACACACACACACACACACACACACACACACACACACACACACACACACACACACACACACACACACACACACACACACACACACACACACACACACACACACACACACACACACACACACACACACACACACACACACACACACACACACACACACACACACACACACACACACACACACACACACACACACACACACACACACACACACACACACACACACACACACACACACACACACACACACACACACACACACACACACACACACGCACACACACACACACACACACACACACACACACACACACACACACACACACACACACACACACACACACACACACACACACACACACACACACACACTGCACACACACACACACACACACACACACACACACACACACACACACACACACACACGCACACACACACACACACACACACACACACACACACACACACACACACACACACACACACACACACACGCACACACACACACTCACACACACACACACACACACACACACACACGCACAGCACCGATCAATCGAGATAGGGTGCCAAGTGCCAACTTTCAATTATTTTATTAGACTCTTTTATCGATTCCAAATGCATCTAGAATAGAAGAAGTTTCAAGATTTCAGAAGTTGAGGTGTTTGTATCAGAGTTTGTCTGCAGATTTGGAGCCTTGCCAACGCTGGCCTTGTTCGTGACCCTGCACCCCTCACATGCCGGCCGATTTACCAACACAGGGTGGCCTTCTCCGCTGCCACTGACCATCTCAATATCGACTGGAGGACCCACATGAGACTGGAGTGTGGAAGAATCTTCTTTGAGTATACGTTCCCACCCACTCAGCGGTCGAAATATAAACAAATGGAGAAATTGTGAATCTCATTGGATCAGAAAAATTTATTTCACAGAATTTTTTGTTTTTTATTTTATAATCAAAAATTTATTCCTTGTTAAATGTTTCCAATAATTTTTCTCTGAATTTCGCATAATTTTGACTTTTTATATTTTTTATGTAGTATATTGATTTTTTATTCTTTTCAATTATTAATTGCAATTTTCTTCAGAAGACAGAAGACAAATTTTTTCATTCTGCGGCGTTTTTTTTCGCGCTCACAAAGCGCTGCATCGCCATAACTTTCTTCAAAGTGGGCCGATTTCAATTTTGAAGTAATTTCTAAATTGCCTTCATTGAGTCCTATACGATGGTATTAGAAAATAATAGATTGAACTCAAGAAGTGCATCGAAAAATGCATAATTGCACCAAAATTCCCTCACTATGAACTGGTCAGATGATCATGATAGCAGAAATCTTTAATTTTCTGATCTGTGGTCGACATGAATATTAGAAGGAAATACATCTTTTTCAACAGGATACCGGAGTCGCAATGACTCTCTACATTTGCCTCACTGGAAGGAACACGAAAACTACCTCACAATTTCATTTTCTCAAATTTGAAGCAAGATACGGCGATGTGGCGCTTTCTATGAGAAATACTGCCGTGACCCTTCCGCTACTGCCCCAAGACTCCTTCGCGATCCCGAACCATCCCAAGACTCCCAAGCGACCCCGGAACTCTTCCGCGACCCTACCGCGATTTGGTCAATAAAGAATCGTCCGCGGTTCTGCCTCGCATCTCCCCCCGCAACTCCTCCAGCGTCAAACCGGAGGAGTTGCGGCAAAGCCGCGGCAATATTTCTCAGAGTTGTATGAGCAAAAACGTTACAAAAAGCTTTTTTTGCAAAAAAAAATCATGCGCGCTCCTGTATGATCAAGCTCAAGCAGGGAACTTTTGCAATGCAATGCATAACCCTTCACAGTCTGACACAGATTTGAAAGAGGAGAATCTGCGGAGAAACTTAAGTCACACTTTTCCATGATTTCGCGAACTTTTCGGTGTAGATTGATGTCCTGCTCAGTTCTTGAGCTCATCCCAGAAAGCTGTCTCTCCAGAAAGTGATTATGAATAAACAGTTGAATAAGCAATAGGCACAAATGAAGCTAAATATGTGCAGTAGAACAGTACTCAGAACTGATTGTTCTCTTGTTTGCCCATTGACACGAAAGCGAGGTCAATGACCATCGCTGCATACTTGGACAGTGGGTGTGACAGCCGGGTGTCACTTGTTAACGACGGGTGACGATGACTCATTTCCGTTCACTCTCTCTCTCTCACACACACACACACACACACACACACACACACACACACACACACACACACACACACACACACACACACACACACACACACACACACACACACACACACACACACACACACACACACACACGCACACACACGCGCACACACACACACACACACACACACACACACACACACACACACAAACACACACACACACACACACACAGACGGTCACCCACACCAAGCCGCATATAGTTAGTAGGATGTCGTCCAATTATGTGCCGTAACTGGCTCAATTCCTTCAAGTAATGAATTGTAACACCGAAAGCTAAACTGTTAAGCTAGTTTTCAAATACGTGAAAAGATGCAGCCTTCGTAAAATATATCGAAAATGCATGCATAATCCATGAAAAATTAAGAAACAAACAATAAAAACAAATTTTTTCGAAAACTAGCAGAAATGAAAATTCAATCAACTAAAGGCATAAGTTAAAAATCATTTTAACAATTAAGAAAGTAATTATGTGATCAAAATAATATTTCATTTATTCGTCACCGAAAAAAATATTGAATAAAATTAAGGGATTGAAACTAGTTCGGGGGGGGACCAATCGAGCAAATGAAGTGACTCATCCATGGAAATGAAAATTTGGGCTGATGTCATGTGCCTGATAGCGTAATCAGTCATTGTTTTCATGGAGCTCCATGGAAATACTTCTATTCCTGGAAGCGGTATCATTCATTCTCCAAATGAATCCTGAGTGCCCCCCCCCCGGACTAGTTTCATACCAAGTTAAGCACATCTGCTCAGATACTTTGTCTAAGCCTAATTGATTAGAACTGAATTGAAACAGGTTGATAAAGTTATTCATAAATTATTTTTGTGAACAATTATTCGTTGTAAAATTTGAGTATAAGAACTTTTTAACGACGCTTTCTGATAAATATTTTAGGCATAAATTCTCTTTCCTGACAGACGTGAAAGGGAAATTCATTTTCCCTCGTATGGTCCCACCAAGGGTGGAATGTCTGGCTTGCTAAACAGGAGAATTCACTATTTTTCACTATTTAAAGGCAGTGTTCACGATAATCTTAAAATTTGAGATTATTCGCTATATTGTTCAAGGGCCCCCGAGCAGAATTAAAATGACGTAGAAATTGAGAAAAACGCGTCAGAAGTACACGAAATCCTCAAATATCACCCTGCCTCTCAAAGGCAGCAGACAGATTCGAGTTTTTGAGATAACTACGCTACTTGGATGGTATGGTCCCTAGTAGAACGCTCACGCCGATGGAAGCGTCAGAAACCAGTGAAAACTACTAAATTTGAGTCGAAAATTTTCGACAGCCACGCCCATGAGCTTTCAACCCCGCCCCCTCAATATTCGAATTCGGTTTATTCGGCCGGTTCTTGAAGCTTTCAACGAGGTGAGCGTTCTAGTACCGGCTGTAAGAGTCTATAGGCTTCGCTATCTCAACCGTTTTATCGTTGTTATTAGCTATTTCCACCGCTCGGGCATAACTCGTCCAATTTTACCCCATACAAAAACAGCCGTTATTCCTGTACTTGCTTGCAGTTTTCGTAGGGTTTTCGTTAGTTTCCCACACTTTTGGGGGTGTGTATACAAGTCTGTTGGTACCTGCTCGTTGGTGCCCCTGCTTCTACTGAACCCAGCAGACGTTTGAGTGTACACAGGGAACGTTCGAGCGATATAGCTGCATAAAGGTGTCGCCGTCCGGCACACCAAGGCCTCTGGTCCATAACACCTTAGGATCCGTACCTAGGGAGTTCATGGAGTCTTTGGTCACAAGCCACAGTTTCGCCGCCCTGAACTGTCGATCGCTGTCGAGTGATATCCAAAAAAATTGCGCTATCCAGACTTCTGAGCTATTTCCATGCACCGTTTGCTGCTTTGCAGGAAACCCGCCTCAAGGATAGACCCGTCATCAGCGTCGGAGAGCACACCATCTACTGCGGTGACGCTGACGATAGAAGAGTGGGAGGCTGTGCAATAGCTGTAAGGAAGGATTTCAATGGTATGGTCAAGGAGCTCGGCTCAACGTCGTGCCGGAATGCATTCGTACGACTGCGGGATCACAGGGGATTCGATCTGTGGATAGTGAGTGCTCATGCGCCTACTGAAACCGCCGAAGACAATTCGAAGGATGCGTTTTATGAGGAACTCAATACGTTGCTGGCCAGGATACCTTGTCAACATGCTGTTGTCGTGGGGATTGACGCAAATGCGAAGATGGGACTTGATCAGGAATCCGAAGTACTCGGTAAATGGTTCTATCCAGTGGAGCAAACATCGGACAATGGCTACCGCCTTGTCGACTTTTGTGAACGCAGTGGTCTGATTATTGCATAGACATTCAAGAGGAATCATCGCCGCCATCAGCTTAAGTGGCAGGGACAAACCCCGCTATCTCCAGAAGTACAGCGGAAGCGGAAGATGACAACTTTGAAACTACAGCTTGACTATATCCTGACGAGGAATATTCCAGTATCGGACATTCGAAGATCTAGAGCTGTGTGGGATGTCGCATTCGATTCGGATCACCGTCCTGTTCTGTTGAACTTCACTGCGAGAATTCATAAGAGGAAGCGAGGGGCTCAGCCTCTTCAGAGGATTGACATGACAAGTTTCAGAGATGAAAAGTGCAGAAGGAATTTTCGACAAGGCGTTTCTATTAACATCGGAGTACGGACTAAGAAGAAACTTTGCGACGCGGATTCTTTTGTCAAGTGCATCCAGGACGCTTCGAAAGAGGCACTCCCGGTTGTACAGCCTAAGAAGAAGTTCGCCTACGTCTCAGAAGAAACAACATTTACCTACAACAGAGTATGTGCTCTCCGAACTGCAGGAAACTTCGTGGAGGAGAAGCTCTGAGGAGGAAGTTGCGTCGGCAGCTTCAAAGCGACCGCGAGCGAGAGTGGACGTGTAGAGCTAAAGAGTTCGAGAAGGTTTGGGAGGAGAAGAATCCGAGGAAAGCCTACACGTTGCTGCGACAGTATAGCGGGAAGATGAAGAGATGTTCTCCTGTGTTGAACACTACCAATGGAGTTGCAGTTGGTGATGCGACGCTACCAATATGGAAGGATTGCTTCAGTTCACTACTGAATCGTCCAGCGCCATCAGTACCTGAGCTCCCGCATGTTCAGAGAGCACATTACGATGTCAGTGAGGAACCGCCGACTGAGTCTGAAGTTTTGGATTGTGTCCGGAAAATGAAGAATGGAAAGGCTGGTGGAGATGACAACATCACTGCTGAAATGCTGAAAGCTCTTCCTCCGTCTGGGATTCGTGAAATGACCAACACCATCCGTGCCATATGGATGAGCGAAAGGATACCCGATTCGCGGAGACATGCGATCGTCATACCTCTTCACAAGAAGCTATGCGTCACGGATCCTAAGAACTACAGGGGAATCTCTCTACTTCGTGTTATGTACAAGGTTTTAGAACGTATCATTCTCGAGCGACTTATCAAACATCGTGAAAGAACGACCAGAGATGAGCAAGCCGGTTTTCGACCTGGAAGATCGACCATCGACCAAGTGTTCGTCGTGAGAAGAGTAATTGAATCGTGGCAGCGGTATTCGAAGCCATTACAGCTTGCTTTTTTGGACTTTGAAGCCGCGTTCGACTCTCCTCATCGTGATCGATTCTCAATGCTCTGCGAGCAGATGGGGTCCCGGAAAAGTATGTTCGGGTAATCGATGACATGAACAAAGGAACAACAGCAGCAGATCGTACACCTGTACCGGATTTACGTCAACTTTCGAGGTGAAAACAGGAGTAAGGCAAGGAGCCGTTGCCGGACCTTTTCTTTTCAACTTCGCCGTTGATGACATCATGCGTGGAGTTGCGGAACAGTTTCCTGCGGATGTGATCCTAACACCATCAGGACGCTCCCTTGTCGACCTGGAGTACGCCGACGACATCGTGTTATTCGCTGAAAACAACGCAAAACTGCAAAGGATTGTGAACCTCGTTTCGAATTATGCCGCAGCCTATGGACTTCGTCCCGACAAATCCAAGCAGATGTGGGTCTCTCAAAGGCCTTCAACGGGAGTTTATGTGGACGGACAACGTATCGAACTGGTGGATGATTTCTGTTATTTGGGCTGTTTTCTAAAGAACGACGGTAGTTATGCAGCGGATATTCGACAACGATGTGCGAAAGCTACGTCTGCATTTAATTCTCTAACCAGGTGTTTGTGGTCTACCACGATCGCGAAGGAAGTCAACTTGCGCGTCTACCTATCCGCTATTCGCCCTATCATGATGTACGGATCGGAGACGTGGGCAGCACCGAAGACGCAGATGGAAAGGTTGGATTGCACGGAGAGGAAGCTTTTTAGGCGTTTGCTTGGATATTTCTGGCCGCGTGTATTTGCCATAACGAAGACCTTCACAAGGAAATCGACGCAGTACATAAACGCTTGACACGAGGGAGGTGCCAGCATCTCCTAACGCCATCTCCAGCAGCAATGGAAAGTCGATTTCGACTGCTCGGGCATATACTAAGAAGAACGCCGGATCGTCTCGTACAAAACGCTTTAAAAATGCTTCCAAATCCTGTCTGGAAACAGCCACCTGGGCGTAGGCGAATGTTCTGGACGGGTGTGGTTAAAGAGGATTTGAAGTCACTCGGCATCGAAAGACAGTTCAGGCGCGATGTTTCGTTTCGCAGGAAATGGAATAGTGATAGCTGGATGGAATGTGTTCAAATCGTGGCTGAAGACCGTGAAAAATGGACACGGCTGACTACTAGGACTGCACACCTCGGTGAAGATGCGGAATGACCGCGTCAGGCGAAAGCCAACCGTTTAAGTCAAGTAAGTCAAGTCCCACACTACTTGCGTCAAACCTTCGATTTATTACATAAAATCGATACCATTTTTGTCTGCTGCATTTGAAGGCAGCATACACGCTCGTAAACGTGGTTGCCTGAGAATAAATCCGTATGACTTACAACATAATGCTCACGCGTTTTGAAGCGTCAAAAGCGAGCCACAATGCCGCTACAGGAGTAGCAAGTTTGGCCCTGCCCGTATTTTCACGCCCCCTGTATTTGGCCTTTTACTCCAACGCAGGGTTGCTGGGTGATCTTCGCCGTCAGTCACGTGTGTGGTTCACTTGTTAGGCAATCCACTAACAGTACCGACGCTGAAGATGGCCCAGCAAACTTGCGTTGCAGGAAAAGGGCAAATACAGGGGGCGTGAAAATACGGGCGCGACCAAACTTGCTACTCCTGTAAAGGCATTGTGAGTCGTTTTCGACGCTTCAAAATGCGTAGGCGTTGTAATCTGAGCCATACCATTCTATTTCCGTAGTTATCTCAGTCACGTTTACGAGCGTGCATGCTGCCTTTAAGTATCACAGGAAGTGTTAGTTGTGACAATGAAATCTTTTGTGGACCCGACCTTTGCGATTCTTTACTCTCTATTCCTCCGTTCTTTCCTCAGGGCCCTAATCAATCCTGCTTTGCATAAAATATTCTTCCATTGTCGATTGACCAAATTCTCCTCCAGTGACAACCACCAAGAACATGTTCATCCAACTGGACAACTAGTCCATGTTATAGAATAATGTCACTGAAATACGACGTTTCAAAGCGTTTCTAGCCGATTCTTCAATTTTTCGATTACACTTGGAGGCCAGCGCATTGTTTTATGCGAAAAAGTCGGGGACGAAAATCATCGTGAACCCTGCCTCTGAGTATTAGCAGTAGAAATGAGGAGTTTAAGAAACTGAAACATCAAGAAATAAGTCCATTTGTCGATGTTCCACATTCTTTGTTATTGTTTAGTGATTTGTCCGCGGGAGCGCATGTTTTTACTTTTACATAGTTTCATCGTTTCTGCGATTGGGAACCTCCAGTTCTGTCATCGATGCGTTATAGCGAAGTAAAACACAGACAGAGGGTCCAACCCCTCCGCAAAGACTGCCAGTGATCTCTGTTCAAGACCGCACGGACGCTGCACGCGAACCTCCACCATGCCCGCAAAGCCATCGCACTGATGGCCGGACGGCGGAATACCCTGCTCGTCTCGCTGTGGGCAGAGACTGAGTGGACAGATGTGTTCACTTGTGAATTACCCCGTAATCGTAATTAGTAAATGCATACCCCTGATCAAAATGATTTTCCAGAATTAATCAGAGTCCTTTATGAACGAGGGTATGGCCCCTCTAAGTTTCTGATCTCGAATGGCGAGAATTTTAAGGACTCTCGGGCCTGTTTTTTCTCGTCATTTGCAGCCATCGCGCTGCAGCTGACCTCTACATATTTGAAGCTTGACCGATCACAAATGGGAGAACATAGATTTCGGCTAAAGCCCAACTCGGCACTACTGAGATCGAAAATAATGTAGCTCATTCTCCCTTTTCTAAGAGCTTGATCGACATTTTCCAAGCTTTTCCTCCCTTATCTGAGCGTGTTAAGATTCCGCGCTTTGCAATGTTGCTTTACATGGCGGCCGAGCTATAATATCAAAACTTAGAGGCAGCGGTCGCGGTAAAATATGCTTGCCTTCTTTCTTCTCTGAACCCTTTTCTGGATCCAGAGTAGTAGGACTTGTGAGAACAAATTCAAAAAAACGCTGTTCCGAGCCAAATTTTGAGGCTGAACTTTCTTATCCTTTGATGGTGGACGAGCCCACCCCATATCATCGGCACCGATGATCTCTAATATCAAGAACACCAGCTGGCTTGAAATTGCATTTCGATCAATGAACAACAGCCTTCGGACAGACCTGCTCGCATATTTCTGTCCTCGTCGAATTAAACATTGAATGAAGGGCTTATTTCTATTTTTCTACTGTTTTTCTTAGTTTAATTTGCATTTATTTCTGGCTGTGAACGTCAGTGATTTATGACTGCTCAGCATGAGACTGCGATCTCTTTGGGCGGAGCTGTGCATCTGCGCACGTATTAGCAACTTAGGATCTTAATAGCACTGTTTATAGCTCGTTTTTGTCGCGTAACCTTGGTGTTTTGTAGCCGTTTGCAATTCAAGCTGATTTTTATTGTTTTTTCCACATAACTGTTCTCATCGCGACCACAGCCTTTAACCGAGGTGAGGCCGGACTGTGTCTCCAAGGGCTTGTTTAGGCCCCCGTCATGGTCGGCCGATCATCTGCAGCCACCCTGGTCGATACGTATGCAATGCGTTGCGCATTCAGGTGGATAAATGCCCCCGATGTGTCCGGACTGCGCCCGCCTAGTCGTTCTGTCCCGTCCGTGTCCGTTCCGGTCGCTACGTGCGCAATACACTGCTCATTGAGACGGAAAAGTCCCCCGTTGTGGTCAGACTGCGCCGTCCGCAGTGCGCTCAAGTGCGCCCGCCTAATCGATTTGCATACATCCGACACACCAGGGACGGCGCTGAGGCACAAGGGACGGGGGAGGACGGCGCTCGATCACTACGGACGGGAGAGGACGGTGCAGTCTGGCCTTAGGCCGACTGTGACGGGGGTCTTAAAGGCAGGGTTCTCGATAAAATCGGTTGTTGTGCTTGCCTCATGAAAAGGTAGTTCTAGCCATCACAAACGTGAAAGCAAGTGAAAGAATTGGAGAAAAAATCGTTCAGGAACAAGTTAATCCTTGGTGTCCCCCCGCTCTTCAATATCGACATTTCTAAAAATGTTTCGCCGTCTTCTAAATTTCTCCTAAAGTGTTTGCTTATCACTTTCAGAGACTATAGACTCTAAAAGACTGCTAGGATTTTCCTAGACACACCAGGGACGGCGCTGGAGCACAAGGGACGGGAGAGGACGGCGCTGGATCACTTTGGACGGAAGAGGACGGTGCAGTCCGGCCTTAGGCCGACCATGACGTTGAATGAGCGGCCGTTTTGAGACTCCGTCCTTAACAAACGAACTCTTGCCGTTCGTCCCGCTTTGCGATCTTTAAATTTGGCCAGTTAGCGGCCCGTGAGTGTGCGAGCCTACCATCTACTGTCACATGGCACAATGCACGGCACCATCCATTCGTTACTGGTCTCTCGTCAACAGCAGGTGTAACGCTGCTTCATTGGTGGATAGATGTGTGAGTTGCTGGATCTGTTTAACTTAGCTTTCGCTTTACTGACTTGAGGGGCTGTCGGAAACGCTAGAGCTGTGAAAGTACTTGATGGTCTAGAGATCACTTTACAACCTTGTACTGCTTTCCAGGCCTCTGGGGCGGCATGCATGAACGCAGCGAACGGTGTCAGGGAGCCGCTCCGCGTGCCATGCGCGAAGCGTCGAGCAACGGGGCGGCCGCGAAAATCAGGCACATCAATACACGCCACGAAATTCGGGGCCGCCCCGTTGCTCGACGCTGCGCATATGGCACGCGGAGCGGCTCCCTGACACCGTTCGCTGCGTTCATGCATGCCACCCTTGAAGACGACGATCCTCGTCGAAACGCTCAGGCCAAAACAGTAAATCTGTCCACCATATAATCTCAAAGGCAGACAAATACCTAAACACTATGGACTATTTTAAGAGCAAAATAAAAGACGTATGTATAAACAGGCGTTCATAGAAATCTTAATAATTGGAGTGGGCAAGCACCTGTAATTAGCTATCCTGGCTTGTTTTTGTGCGTTTTCCTGCAAATTTCCACTTTTTTGTACTTTTGTAATTACCAGATTTACATTTTCATGAAGACAGCTCAAAATTGTTTCTATGGCGAACCCTGCCACGAGCAAGAGCATAAAAATAAGACACGGTTCTTTGCGCGTACGATGCCTTGAAGTTTATCGAGGAAAATTATTTTTTCCGTTTCCTAATTACTGTTTTTTACATTTAAAAAAAACTTGAAAGAAGTCCTGCAATTTCGAATGGTGCCGAATCGCAAGAAATCACTGGGTACAACGATTTTCAAAATTGTTCAGAAACGAGGCACATTTGGGCTGGGATTCACGAACGGCAAACTGTGACCTACAGACAAATAGGCTGGGTCTGCTGCAGAACAGCACATAATTTTTGGAGGCAAACTTAACTATGACCCATTATTTGCTTCCGTGATTCCCAGCCCTGTTCAAGAGCAAAGTAAGCCTCCATGTAACTCCATCTAAGAAAGCCGCATCGTAGTCAATGCTCTACAAAACCTACCGCTGTTGAGTGTTAGCGTAATGATTGCGGACAGCCCTCTGTAGGACTTCGATTTGCGCCCTCATCTCTTCCTGTGCAGATATCAGTCGCTGCATCGAAAAGTGCATTTCAGCCACCAACTAAATGTTGCTATTACGCTCAACACATACATAAAAACTGTCCAAAAGAGACTGTACGCCCACGCGGTCGGCGTGCTTGTCTAGCGGCCGTCACGAAAACAATTTTTGGGTAAACTTTTCCACGACTGAGCTACATTTGACTGAGATATTACTCGTCTTTCGTCCGATATTCTTGCTAATCGATTCACATGTCAAAAAAATGCCTTTGCGACGGCCGACCAACATGTCTGCCGACCACGTGGGCGGAGGGATGTGATTCGGGCCAGGGATGAGCGGAACAAAAATTTTGAAATTTCGGAAATCGGTTTTCGGGTTTCGGAACAAAAAAATTTTCTCGGGTTTCGGAAATCGGGCGCGGAACGCCTGAAAATGCGCGGAAATGCGGTTTTCTGAACGCGAAACGCGGAAAAATTGAAAAATTATCTAATGTTTTCTTCCCCCCAGATGAACCGATATTTTCGCATTCCACAGCAATTTTTGCGGTTTTCGGAATGCGAAACGCGGAATGCCAAAACTGCGCGAAACTGCGGGTTTCGGAACGCGAAACGCGAAACTCCGCTCATCCCTGATTCGGACAGACCCTACAACTAGTTGTACAATATTAAACGCGCTGAGAACATACCCGAGTGACTTGTTGACTATTTGCGGAATTATTTTCGGAAAATACACGCATTTCATTTTTGATAGCTCGAAATCTGAAATTTAAAAAAATGAAATTCAGGCCAGAGAGCTTGATATTAGTCGTACACCTACTCATGAATTGCGCGAAGAAACTTCCGCTGATATGTACGAAGTCGACTATCCGGTCCACAGCGTAAACATTTATGAATACGCCACGTTTGTTGCAACACCTGAACATAGATGTGGAAGAAAAGCTCTACGGGATGAAATGAAGAGTACTATTGTCTCCCCAAATTGCTATTACGGAGACGCTTCTCGGTCTTCCTTGACGACATACAATCTTACTAGAGAGCACCCAATCTACTGAATACAGGATTATGACCTTTCTACACATTGTCGATTCAGCAACAGGTGTCAGCAACTGTCACTCGTCGTGTCGGAACCAGCACCCGCATTATGGCAGCGTTCTGAGTTTCTCGGGGCGACGCGATGGCACATGTCAGTGCGACGCGAAAATCGCGTCGCTCAGGAATTTAGGTGTTAACGCTGCGCGGACGTGGGACGACTACGCACAATCGCGTGCGTGCATGATTTCGCGCAAACAGGCAACGACAATTTTTTGTAGCAATAGCAACAGTTTTTGTTAGGTTAGGTGCAAGTGATCCTAAATATGCTTTTTGATTTGCATTCTTTGTAAGATTCGGTTGTGTAAATGAAAAAAATTGAAAAAAAAAACAGCAACTAGCTTGCCTTCGTTCGACATCCGCCAACTAGCTTGCCTTCGCGCGACGTCAGTCGCGTCGCATTGCGCTGCATGCAAGGCGACGCGAATGACGTCGCGCGATTGAAAATTGGGCATAACTTTGAATGCATCGCGCCTCTTCACAGAGAACACCTAACGAAGACGCGATGCGACTTCGCGTGGTCGATGCGTAAGCTAATTATAAAGTCGCGTCGCGCCGCTAATGAACTCTGAACGCCGCCTATTGCAGAGGGTGTCGCGAGAACAGTTTGCATGCGCCCGTTGCGGCGATAGGCCGATGGATGGCGTCACAGGGTGTTTTTTTTAATATGGTGACCAAATTTAGTTTCACCGCGCTTGTATAAGAGCGTCGATATTCACCTTGTATATCCTCTGGTTCCTTCTTTCTTCTTCTGCAGCCACAGAGAGGGTCCTGTCATAGATTGAGGAACTGAGCCACAAGCGTCGGATTCTCCCACTACTGGTGTTAACGATGTCGGTCTCATCGGGCAGTTGAAAGGATGCGCAGTAGTATGCCCTTTATTACCACAATCCGGGCACTCGTCAGGTCTGCTGCTATCGATCTTATGTGAATAAGACATAAGCATGGGGGAGTGCCCGCAGCGCAACAAGGCAAGGGTGCACCTGGCACGCCTACCGAGTTCCATCTCGGTTTCGCTGACCTCAGGCGGCACGACTCCGAGAATGGAGTTTACGGCGGTCTTGCATAAGCGACCCTTGACGAATTGCGTATGCTCAGCACGTAAGAGACGGAGGCGTTCTTGTTGTGCGTTGGTCCATCTCTGTATATTGATTTTCGTGGGAGCATCAGCAAACGGCTTTCTTATACTTCTCTCTCTGACGGGGTCTAATACTCTTCGCGACGGATGATTTGGCTGCTTCAGGATGTTTATGTACAGCTGTTGTGCATGGAGTTGGCAATGGTCCTTAACTGGCAGGATGCGAGCCTCGGCGTGTAGGTGCTCTACTGGAGAGCTTTTAGAACAGCCTGTTGCGATTCGCAATGCTCCATTTTGAATGCGCTGCAGCTTGGACCAGGATGTGTCCGACACGATATGCTGCCAGACTGGTGCAGCATACTCCAGTGCGGGCTGTACGATGGCCTTGTACGTGGTCAGGATCGTTTCTTTACTGCACCCCCAGGACGTTCCGCCGAGAGCACGTAGGACGTTAAGTCTTGTTTTCACTGCAGCTTGCTTCTGCTCAGTGTTCTTGTGAAACCTCAACGAAGGATCCAACATGAGTCCGAGCAGCTTAGGGAATCGGGCGGCCGGCAGGCGAGTTTCGTCCCATTTCACCATGGGACGAGCTCTGTGCTCCGCAGGATCAGTGGAAAAGACGGTGACAGGTGATTTAGCGGCAGAGACCGTAAGCATCTTGCTATCGAGAAAACATTTCAACTCGATCAAGTAGTCATTGATCTTACTGGCAGCTACATTTATGTCGCGATCCCGGCATAGTATAGTAATATCATCCGCATATGCTGCGACCTTGATGTCTTGGGATGGAACGGGTAGATCTTCAATATACAGACTGAAAAGAGCAGGCGATAGAACTCCTCCTTGAGGTACGCCGGCGGCAATTGGGATGCTATTGGAGACGTGCCCTTGAAATAGCACATTTGCCCGACGTCCTCTGGTGAATGCGGTTATCCACCGCTTCTGCCAGGGCGGAATGGTAGACCTTAACAGGCTCTCCGACAAAATGCCCAAATTTACAGTGAGAAAAGCCTTCGTTAGGTCGAGGGCTACACCTACGGTACGCTGAGGTTTCATGACATCGAAGCCGTCCAAAACATAGCTCACAATTTCCAGAAGGGCCGTAGTGGTGGAATGTAGCTTACGGAAACCATGTTGATGCTGTTGTTTCCTATTATGTTCGGCAAGCTCCTCCACAGCCAATTTTTCCGCAACTTTGGCAATAGGTGAGAGAAGACTGATTGGCCTATAACCTTTTGCCGTGGATGGTGATTTACCCGGCTTCGGCAATGGGATGACGCGTGCTACTTTCCAATCTTGAGATAATGTACAGGTGCGAAACGATGTATTAATGACGTCAGCGAGCAGGGGTAGTAGTTCATTTGGCAGTCTCTTTAGAACTGCTGGGCTCAAACCATCTGGCCCTACTGCCTTCGAGTTACTCATTTCCTTGATAACCTTCTCGACCTGAGCGGGCGTGACTGCATCATCTTCAGCCATGAGTGGCAATTTACAGAGTTCCCGAACAGTTATTCTATTCTGCTTCTCTCTTTTGGTTCTAGTGATGAAAAAATGCTTCCCAAGAGCATTTGCGGCCTCTTTCCCTGACTTGAAGACTCCGCCGTCGAATTCAATCGTGGAATTGTTGGCAGAGGTGATCTTTCCGGAGATCCTTTTCAAAGCCCTCCACGTTGCTGCAGCATCACTCCTGAAGTTCATCTTCTCAGTGAACTTTTCCCAAGATTCTTTCTTGAGCCTATCAATGTCCATCTTGATCTCATTATCCAGCTCGGCAATGTCTGGGTCAAGATGATTAGCAGCTCTCTTTGCGTCCCTTGTCCTTATTTTCTGCAGTGTCTCCCTGGTGACATTGGGAAAGAAGGTCTTGACACGACCTTCAGGGATCGCAGCTTTCATCGCCTTCCTGATGGCATCAGAGAGGTGGCGCTCCTTCTGGTGTACATTGCCATTCCACTGATATTCGGCCACTTGGCGGAGTGCAACCTCCCTGAACAGGCTCCAGTCTGCAAGGCCTAAATTGAGAGGGTATAGACAGCGAGAAATTGTTGGGAGAAGGAGACGCAGCGTACGCACGCAGACGCAAGCGACTAATGGAAATAATTCACACTCGGAAACAGAGAACAGATCCTTCTCCTTCTCAAACCTCTCTCCAAATGCGCAACGAAATGTTGCGCGTTTGGAGAGAGGTTTGAGAAGGATAAGGATCTGTTCTCAGAGATAAGAACGATGACGAACACCTGTATAGGGAGCAAGAGAGTTAGAGAGATCGATATTGACAAAGACCGGAATGTGATCACTGGAAAGAGTTGTGGATGTAGACCAAGAGCAGGCATTAGAGAGACTAGAAGAGACAAGGGAGATGTCTGGGCTGGAGGATCGACCGTAGGCAGGGAGACGAGTGGGCTGGCCATCGTTAAGGATAACGAGGTCGCACTCATCCGCCCATTCTTCGACGTCATTTCCTCTAGCAACAGAATCGAGCGACGAGCAGAACGTGTGAGCATTGAAGTCACCCGCAAAGACAATTGAGGGAGATAGAGAGCAGTCATACAGCTGCTTGAGTAGAGGGATAAGGTTGTAGGTTGGTGGACAGGATGTAAGAGGAGGAATGTATATATTGAAAAGAGAAAAAGGAGTTTTTAGAGGTAGATGGATGGGGATGTACTCGAGAGTGCCATCCAGTGGAGTGTTTGGAATGATGTGAGAGGGAAGAGACGACAGAACAAAAGTAGAGACTCCGCCTCCCTGAGATGACCTACTCAGACGAAAAGTGCTTTGCGACCCCGTAGAAGTTTGGGTGCATTCGGTGCAACGATGGGTCGGAGGGCCGCTGGCTTCTCGAATCGATGGGCGTGGCCTTGTTTCGGCGACGGCGGTAGTCACAAATCCGACGCCAAAGGAGGTGTGTATTGCGCAGTTGCACGGGACGGTAAATTACACGCGAGCTTTCCGCGTCACTCCTCTTTCAAGGGTATCCCTTCTTTCCTTCTACCTTGTTTTCTTTATATTTCTCATTCACTATCATTCTCGTAACTTTGTAGTCAATAACTCTAATTGTAAGTAGATTTTATTGTTAGTTGTTTTCTTCGCGATTTGCCCTGTTTATTGACTAAATATCATGCATACATTATTTTTCTAGGAGTTTGCCCTCTATCATTGCAACAATCTGCGATAGTTTTGTGTTTCCTGTGTCAGGCGTCCAGCTCAGAAGAATACTGTACGTATTTGTTGTGTTTATTGAACACTGTCTTTGAATTAGTTCTTAACTGGCTCTTTTTTTTTCAGGCTGAGTATCAGCGCCGTTTATTTCTACGTCTTGGATAAGAACTTCCGCCAATTCCAACAAGTAGAGTTCGCCTTTTGAGATTCTTTACTCGCGCATTACTGAATTCTTTTCAAAATTTACTGTCATTTCAGCATCTTCTCTGTTTATTTGAATCACCGACGAAGCCGTCTCGAATGTCAGAGGTAGACCGTGTGATCTACGTATTTTCGATGGATTCGCCGATTCGCTTGGATTCGACTTTCAGTGCTTGACACCCACACATTGTATTTTTTTCGTTAGATGACTGCCTGAAAAATTGTGATTTCCATCTCCGCAACAAAATTTTAATCTTCCTCTTTGCCATAAAGACTGTTTTTCTACTTCTAGGTTTTGACTCTTAGTGATGTGGCTTCTTATATTCAACAGTTCCGTGTGTTATTATTTTTATAGGTTTTGCACTGTAGGTCTTTTGGAGGTTAACTCTTGGTGAAATTGTTTCGCCTGTTGGAGATGAATGAAGTAAGCTTAGATGCAACGCTCACGACGAGGAAACTTACGGGATTTTTGAAGAAAACTGAAGAGTACTCAGTGATTGAAATTAAACAGAAAAAAAGATTAATCGTGAATGCTGCTCTTGAGCTAGCTTCAGATGTGAACATTATCTGTGTTCTCTGTGGTGTGTGCAAATGGATTCTTCTGCTGCATCGGTATGTGGTTTTCCTTTTCATACTTTATGTTGTATGCATTTTTTGCACTACTTGAAATAGTGTACATCACAAATTACATTGTATGCGTTAGATTTCATTTAGAACAGGAATATCTCTCCAATAAATTTATATTTCCTGGTGTTTGTGCTGTTATGTAAATACAGAACGTTCGCAGAACACCTCATAGGATAGCAATTTTCGGTTGGAATTTTCGCCCCCCCCCCTGAGGAGCCAGCCCCGTAGGGAAAATCGAAGATCATTTCGGTGTGAATGCCGAACGTTTCCCGATTCTCACTGGGATTTAATACCCGGAGTGTGGGCGAAATTTCAATCTAAAATAGCTAACAAGCAAATGTTTTGCGGAAGTGCCTTAGGTTTCATTGCAAAGCAGCACTAATCAAAGAAGGGACCGCTGGTATATTCAGGGGTCGTGTTTGCTTGGGAGGGCCGCCCCGTGTGCACGATGACGTCATTTGCGCGTCTCTTCGCGGGGTCATGGCGGTTACTGCGTACCTGGCGATGCCGTTAAGAGTGCGGGTTTTCCTCACCGGGGTGCTCAATGCCCTGACTACCGAAAATTGACTGAGTAGGATTATGATATGCAGTATAGCCCGGGATGTTTGGATGTCGAGAGGTAGCAGAGGGAGAGAGTTTGGTTTCCTCAACCATGATAACATCCGGGTGATGAGTACGGGCGAAGAGAGATAATTCAGAAAGCTTGGCGCGAAGGCCGTTGAGATTGATATGTACAATAAAGAGGGGGCGGTTGGTAGATGAGGAATTGGAGTTACTGGAGGCGGAGCACACAATACAACGAAAGGAAGAATCGTGGTGCCTCACAGAACTGAGACCCGAACAAGAGAAGTGCACCCACCTTTGGCATCCAAAACATTGGACGCTGGTTCCATACCAATTGACATCTCTGTGGCATGTGGCACATGGGTACTTCTTCTTCTTCGCGGGTCCTGGGTTCCTCTCGACGCCTGCTCTTCGCAGTAGGATCTTCAGGAGAGCTGCGGCCAGCCAGCACCTCTCCCATGACAAAAACCCTCTCCGCGGAGGGATTGACGTCGGTTTGCACGTAGGTGGTCTTCTTTCCTCCACACTGCCACGGCACGAACGTACGACATCTCGGCAGCCTCTGGTTCCTAGCCAGATTTACTCTGTTCCCTCGGGCGCTCAAGCGGAGCGAGGGTATAGACAGCGAGAAATTGTTGGGAGAAGGAGACGCAGCGTGCGCACGCAGACGCACGCGACTAATGGAAATAATTCACACTCGAAAACAGAGAACAGATCCTTCTCCTTCTCAAACCTCTCTCCAAATGCGCAACATTTCGTAGCGCAGAATTGCTTTTGAACTGAATGGCGAGCGTAAGCCTGAAGTGTATCAGATTTTTCACAGTTGATCTCTTCGCTAAGACGGCTTCGACAATTGTTCCTCCTTTCCGCATGTGACCGTGAAGAACTGATCCATTGGGGTCATTTTGAGTCAGAGGGTGTGTACTCCAAAACGTATCACAGGTAAAGTACTTGGACTCGCTATGCTATTAAATAAAGCATATGTGCCCCTGAAAATTTGCATTCGATCTGTACACATTTGACCAGCCCCTCACATGTGAATCGATGAAATCTATCGATTATCGAGTCTCTAGAAAATGAATGAAAAAGAGAGAACTCGATGGAGAATCTTCAACCACACTTGACAACGAAAATTGCCGTCAGGAGTTCTTCAGGGAAAGTACAAAATAACGAAAATGTGGGTACCCTGAGTTTGACGGAACCATGTGTGGGATTCGGGAACTTGCCCTTGCGTTCTTCTAGTAAAGAATCTGAGGACTTTAGCCAAGACGCGTTTTTAAGTAGATAAACTATGTCTCAAAATAAACCTATTTGAGCTGTCCTCAACGCACACATGAGGGAAGCAGAAAGAGTCGCCGAAGGCGACTACGTGGCGACTTATTTCGTAGGACTTGGGGACGCCTCAGACTTCTTTCCACCACATATTTCAAAAACAATTTTACGCCCCAAAATTCGGTGCGTTTTGAGGAAAAAGTTCATAGAAAGGACAGAACTTAGAAAGTGATTGAACATGTCCATATGCCAACGGGATGAAGTTTTAAACTTCGACACCATATATAAAAAGCATAAAATATGTAGACTCTAGAAAATCTCTGATGACCTGTTGATTTCGATTATCATCAGTAGCGGAGCGGTAGGCCTTGGTCAAATATAACTAGTGATAAGGGGGTTCCGACAAAAAAGCTACCGCTGCGCGCTGTGATTACACTATGTAACACGATTTTTGTTCCTGGCTTCTAAGTGTGATATTTCATTTGCTTATGCCCAAAGTACGTGAAAAAATGACTTCATTGAAAACAAACTTCGCTTACACTAAAACAGCACGAAGAAACCTCGTTTTTGTGAAAATAGAAAGATTTTTATTTATTCTCGGCATTATGAACAGGTAAAAACAAAATATACACAAGGAAAAGACAAACACAGTCGGAAACCACTCTAAAAGGTTTAGAAATGTGCAAATTTTCTAGATTTACGATTGTACTGTGAATCACTCTCTCGAAGTTGCACCCAAATGTAGTCCCTCATCATGTCTTCGTTGTACTGTCCCTGGTAACGACTTTGTCCAAGGCTAAGGTCAGGGCTGGTATATTCGTAGGACCACAGATCAAAAGAATCATAAAGTGTGAGGATTCCGCAAAGCTGTTGAACAGGACGGAGAGAACTGCTTGGAGCAGTTTCGTTGCAGTTGTTGACGGCTTACTAGGTGATAACAAAACTGAAAGCTATGTGGAGTAGGTGCACTCTCACAAAGAATTACGCCAAAATGGGGTGCAGAATATCTCTGAAAGTCCATATCATTGATTCGCAGCTTGGCAAATTCAATGAGCAAGGCGAGTCCTTTCATCAAGATATATTGGACTTTGAACGTCGTTACCAAGGACAGTATAACGAAACCATGAGGGGAACAATATTTGGGTGCAACTTCGACAGAGTGATTCACAGCACAATCGTAAATCTGAAAAATCGACACATTTGTGAACCTTGTTGAGTGGTTTCCGACTGTGTTTGTCTATCCCTTGTGCATTTTATGTTTTTACCTGATCATAGTGCCGAAAATGAATAAAAATCTTTCTATTTTCACAAAAAAACGAGTTTTCTTCGTGCTGTCGTCGTGTAAGCAAAAATTGTGCTTAATGAGGTCATTTTTCGTATACAATAGACATAAGCAATTGAAATATAGCACTTAGGAGCCATAAACAGAAATTGTCTAACACAAACACGCGATTTTCCAAATTTCATTGTCTCAGTCACAAAAGCGAAGTTTGCCTGGGATAACAGCGATTCCCTGTCTGCTCTAGACCTAACGGGTTAGGAAAACACAATTTCAACCCAGGAACAGAAAAAAGTGAACATTTGTTACATAGTGTTAGCGAAAACACGAGTTCACTTGAAATGAACCAGAGTCTATGTAGTTTTCAGCGGCGTACCCCCTTATACTCCTTCGCCGCGGCGGCAAACTATCGTTACGCTGCGCAAAGCAGAGAGCTGCCACAAGGTGCCGATGACTTTGCGGAACTAGCTTTTAAACCTTTTCCTGAATTTTGTAGTATTTTTAGTATGCTAGCAGCTATCAGATATGGTAGCGTTCTCATAGTAGAGATTTCACACGCTCATTTTGCGATTTCTAAGCATATTTCTGTGCCATTCGGTCCATTTTGTGTACTTTTTTCCAGAATACGACTTTTCCTTCCCTTGACTCATTTTTGACATAAATGGTAAGAAGATCAGTAGGACCGAAATATCATACAATATCGAAACTTTTTTATTCAACTCTAGATTCGTTGATTTTTTTTATTTCATCGTGGCCTGCACACTCGCAGCTCAGCGTAAGGTGGCTGCGGGATGCAACTCGTCAAAAAACGAGGGTTTCCCTCAATTTTGGGTAATGGAATGATTCTTTCGGAAAAGTGAAATTCTTATGTGCGCGTGGAAGCGTTCACTGCTTCGATAGAGAAGTGAGTCTAACTTGCTCAGCAGTGCTGTCAAGTGAGCGCGGTGTACTAGTAATCCGTCACCCCGGGAAGACGAGAGACGAACACAACTTTACGTGAATCTCTGTATGAGGGGGAATCGCTTCGCAACAAGGAGGGCGCGTGTCGAGCGTGTGGGGTGGCCATGTTGCGGATAAAACCATCTATATCGCTCACCGCTGATTTTCCCACGACTAAAATTCCTCCAATTCTTCTTTCTCAGCTATCTTTTTTTTGTTCTCTCTTCTCAATTCCTCAGAAAACAGCCGCACTCAATGCGCGTCGAGTATGCATTCAACTAGAGTGACCACACCCATCGAAAGGCTTCAACACAGGGGCACGTGCTCCAAACAGCAGCACGTGCTGCAAAATTTTATAAGAGGAGCATGTGCCGTAAAATTCAATCGCAGGAGTAGGTGCTGCAAGTTAGTCCAGCGCTATTGTAGCAGCAGAAAAACGCGACGCGGTTGGCACGCCGACGTGCGACGCGGCCAGCTCGCCGAGCACCATCTGGGGCCGTCAGCGATTGGACGAGGCTTCCAGCGGCCGGGCGCGTAAAGTACCGCAAACTTGGGTAATTGAACCGGTGAGGCTGCTGACCTCTCAGTTCCGTCTCAGGAGTGCATCGTATACTTTCCTTTTTCGGATAATCGTTTTGTCATCGAGTTAAATGTGCGTCATTCACGTATTGGACGGCTTATTTGTTGGGGCACGTGCTGTAGTTTGAAACACAATAGGAGCACGTGCTCCCCTAACAGCACGTTCCCTGACTGTGCTCGAAACCACCTTGTCTTCGAGTTGAATGCATATTCGATACGCATTGAATGCGGCTATTGCCTGAGCAGCTGCGACGCGGCTTCCCCCATCCAGAGATTGACGATAACCATTTTCTTCCGAACACAATCCAAGCAATGCCCCTGTTTTCTACGAAAATGAGGATGATGGCAAAACACATTCACTTTTTTGGGTGGATTTCGCAATAAGCAAATGACGTGAATATGAGTAACATCCCCCGCAGCCGCAGTGACGGTTATTAAATTTGAGTGTTACAGATTGTCTTGTGGCAACATCCAGACTGTCGACTAAAATGTGCCTGCTTCTCGAGTTTCGTTGGTACAAATGGGCAGATCATCACAGTTTCAGTTACGCGGCATAATATCAAATGAAGAGTTGGAGCATTCATCACGTCTTCATTTACCTTTCCTAGTGATACCAATACAGTAGCAGAGGAACGAAATGCTTGGTTGCTCTTGATAAGGAACCGAATTCGACTCTAGAAGGGGCATTGGTTAAGCTTCTTTGGCAAACTGCCTTCAATCGCGGTGCAGATTACTGCTCCCTCGTTTATCTTTATCCAATTTCAAATATTCTGCTTTCTGCACGAAGATGGAATCTGATACGGAAAAGGTCGTTCATTTCATGGCTTTCGCTCGTGTCTAATTAATTCAAGGCAAAAATTGAGTGCTGAATAACAAAAAACGGAACCATGCCAAATGGCGTGCTTTCCGACGCTTTTCTAATTAATGGCAACCATACACATCAATGAGATCAAAATTTTCCAATAAACGAACTCTAAGAAACTCAGATAGAGACATCACACTTCCCGCGGTACCACTAGCCGACGTCCCGTAACCCTTCCCGCGAAAGGCCAATAGATCGGTCGCGGGCACTCGGCAGCGCCGTTTCGTTGACTGCCCGTAAACAGAGAACAAGCACTCTCCGGCCCTTCTGCCACCGCCTTACACGGCTAATCTGATGACTGAAAGAAGACAGTCCTAAAACAGTTCGCGGCACATTTAAAAATCACCCTTTACGTAAAGGTCTGCTAAAAAAAAATTCGAAAATCCGCTTCTGGGGATTTCATCTTGAACTGCATTTGACAAGTAAGGAGTGAGCTTATACGGGGAAGCTTCCTACACCCACTGGTCCTTGCAGACTTCCCATTCGCAGATGCCATTAACGGACAGTGGTTCACCTGCCCAAGACCAGCGTCGCACACAGCGCGGGTTCTGGAAAGAGTCTCAACACAGCGTTCTCTGCTCAGCAATCGTTCATTGGCTCCACTCTAGTGGGTGGTGCAATGATGATACCAAGGTGGGAATCGATGAGTAAGTGTTCGATGACCCCCAGGAATAGCCGACTGCCCGCCGACACTCCGCGGGAAGAGTGGAAAACCTCTCTCTCCGCGGGAAGTGGGGCGCTGTGCCACGCCCACGAAATTAGCGCCGCGCGAAGTCGACTAGCCCGACTTGGCCGGCGGGAAGTGGGCTGTTTTTATCTGAGAAGGTAAAGCGTCAGTGCAAACACGCTGCTTCACGAAAACTGCCTTTGTGGCTCATAACGAGTTTTCCCGCCCGTGGGTCATTACGGATACAGTTCCGAATTTTCTTCCGAACAGACGGAATTATTCGAAGGCAGCAGATTACATTTGCCTCGGTTTTTATTGCCTTGTTTGTACTGCATCCAATCGTTGCGTCGCTTCCTCTTTTTTGCAGCCATAGAGATAGGATCAGGAGCTGGGCCAATAGCGTAGGACTCGTCCACAAATCCGATAGAGAAAACGTGATCGGCCTCATCGTGCAATTGGATAGATGAGCACTTGTATGCCCTTGATTACCACAATCCGGGCACTCATTAGGTTTGCTCTTTTTGATCCTATGCAAATTGTTATTTGTGAACCGATTTGGCTAAAATTTTGACGGCAGGTGTCTTCCACACTCCTTTACTTATGTCCAGGAAAAAATCTTCAGAAAATTTATTCAAAAGAATTTATAAACTACTTTGTAAAACTCCAAGTGATCACAAGGCCTGAGCAAAACCAAACCTCTCCAGCCGCTTTGCGGCTGGAGCGTTATGACCTCAGCCTGGGGCCGTGTCCACAGCGTAACGAGGCAATGATGCAAGTTGCGTCGCTGCGGCTCGGATTTATTTTGGGTCACATCCTTCGAAACTGTCCCCCCCCCCTTTTACGTGCTTGCTAGTGAAAATACCTGGAGTGAAAACGGATTTTCTATCCCCCCGCTTTCCCTATTAGTTGGCAGAGGTGGGAGGGGGGATGATAGACGAAGGCGGTACGCCGCGACGCAGCACGCGTCGCGTGTCCTCGCCGCGCGCGGCGTACCACCCTTCCCGCACCAAACATGACGTCGATGGTGGTCTTATCGATATTCTTACTTAGACGTTCGCTGTTGTCTACAGGACACGGATGAGATCTCACCTCACGCCGTGCTCCCCCTGTGAGCATTCAAAAAGGGCATAGATCGCCCCTCGAGAACTTGTCGCCGCCCCCCTCCATGGTGCCGTAGACAGCCAATTCGTGGAAACGCTGAAGTTGTAGGGATCCCATGGGAGGAAGGTCTCCATCCCCGATTCCGCGTTCACATCCTATCAGCATTCCACAGACCTGACATTACCATCCTAGTAAAGCATCAGCCGCCTCAAAGGCAGGGTTCGCGATAAAAACGATTTTTGAGCTTTCTTCATGAGAATGTAGATTTGGTCATCACAAAAGTAAAAATAAGTGAAAAAACCCGGAATTTTGCAGGAAAAACGCACAAAAACAAGGTATAACGGCTAATTACTGGTGTCGGCCGGCCTCCTAATGAACGATGTTTTCGTTAATGCTTGTTTATCCGCCTTTTATTTTGTTTTTTAAAGTAGTCAGTAGTCTCCAGAAGTGCTCAGAAATTACTTTAGAAGCAAAATAAAAGTTAACAAAACAGGCTTTTATAGACATCCCGATAATTGGAGGCGGGAGGACACCAAGCAATTTCTCGTTCCTGAGCGTTTTTTATTAAATTTTTTACTTATTTTCACTTTTGTGATGCCCAGACCTACCTTTTCATGGGATTAGCACAACAACCGATTTTATCGCGAACCCTGCCTTTAAAAGCAGCGTTCACGATGATCATCCTCGTTGACTTTTCACAGTGAAATGATAGGCGAGAAGGATCCTAGGCTTCCAGTGTCGGAAGAACGGTAGAAAACGAGCCAGAAGCCGCGAAATAACGGGTGCTAACAAGCGTTTTGGTGTCCCAGACACGCCCCGTGCCCCAGATTCGCCCCTCGGAATGAACAAATGAAGACTCAGATTACAGGAATGATCAAGTCAAGGAAGTGCTAATACTCAGGCGAAAAAATTTGTCGAGAATTCGGCGAGAAGTTGTCCAGAATTCGTACGAATTCAGGACAACTTCTCGCCTAATTCTCGACAACTCCTCGACTCATTCTCGACAACTTCTCGCCGGATTCTCGACAACTTTTCGCCTGATTCTCGACAACTCCTCGTCTTATTCTCGACAAATTTTCGTTTTGTTCTCCACAGCAGCTTTTCGCCTGATTTCTCCCCTCGAGAGTCCGTCACATTTTCGCAAGGAAATAATTTAAAATAAAATAAGTAAATAAGAAAAAGAATATATATGAACACATGTATATCTAAACAAACGGTTTGATTACGAAAGGAGATATCTCACTACATCTGTAGGACTTAAATGAATCAAAAGCGTCAGTTTTTTTTTGATAACTTCGTAAGCACTAATTTCAGCAGCAGTAATTATTTTCTTATTTTTAGACCTTGAAATTTTGTCGAACGATTTTTTTTTTCAAATTTCGTTCGTTCGATGTTTCATCGGACAATATTTTTTTTGAATTTCGTTCGTTCGAAATTTCGTCAAAAGAATTTCTTTCTCGATTTTCATTCGTTCGAGATCTGATTTTTCGATTTTTTTTTTGGAAAATCGTTGGACTTTGAACACGCTTCTCGAACATTAGGTTACGCTGCTTCGTTATTCCTCGGGCCGAATTGACGTGAGCGTGAGCGAACGCGACTTGCAATGAGTAGAAATCGAATACTTGTGGAATATCCATTCTCTGACCGAGCGTTGTAAATAAATCGTTGAGACGGGTTTCGAAAAAAAAGATCCGAAACTTCTAAGGAGTATCGAAAAAATCCTAAACTTCGAACGAAATTCGAAAAGATCCAAAATTTCGAACGACTTTCGAAAAAAATCAAAATTTCTATTAGTTTCGAAATTCGTTCGTTCCAACTTCGAAATTTCGAGAGGTTTTTGAAATTTGTTGGTACGAATTTTTTTCTTTTTCTTTGTTTCGAACTTTTTCGAACGATGTTTTTTTTTCAGTTTTCATTTGTTCGACATTTTTTTCGAAATTGTACAACTATAATGCTATTCAACATTCAAGGCGTGGCCATTTTCACACAGTAGTCGACTTTCCTCGTTGAGGCCTACGCTACTTATATAAGCAAGAATGCGTTTTTGAAATTCCCGAATGTTTGGATTTTTCGAATGAAGCACTTCTCAAATTTTCGAATGAATGACTAAATCCGAGTAGGAATGCACAGTTTTTTTTATCGAATCAATAAATAAATGTGTATACCCGTTATGAATTCGATTGGAATGAATATTCGGAAAATCTATCTAACACATCATAAATATTTTTAAAATTTTTCAGGCTGAATAATCAAGTGTAGTGACCCGAAAATGGTTTAAAACTCGAAAAATCAAATCTTTCGGTTCTCCTGTTGAACACAGTACTCGAAAAAGAAAAGCAAAAAAAATTGAATATGATTGTTTTAGTCTCTCGAATGAATGGAATATATTAAAAAACCAGTAATTAAATTGCTCGAAAACTCAGATTGAATTTCTCAAATAAATCTTCAATTTGAAAAAAAACGAATAAGCGATAATTACAAAAGGCGGCATAGTTGGGCATACGAGGTTCGAGTAGCCAAGAGTGGGCGGACCCCAGGTAGCGGAGGTAAGTACCTGTGGTGGTGCGTTAGGTGTTGGCACATGAGCGAGGCCAGTCTTCACATCCTAGAGTATTAACAGGCACCGGTGCCTGTTAATACTCTAGGATGTGAAGACTGGCCTCGCTCATGTGCCAACACAAGGCTCGGGTCACACCTATCCATGCGGTGAAGGAGCAACTCAATTGGGATAGGACACTGTACACAAATAGAATGCCAAGGAATTATTGCAAGGTTAAGAGGTTCATATTTAAGCCAGAACTGAATCACTTAAGATTTTTTTCGATTGGATATTCCTAATTCTCAACGTCATTTCGATAATTCTAGAATAACTTTTAGAATAATGATATTTAAAATCTCATTTTTTCCAGTAACGAATCATAAAAGAAAGTTCAGTACTCGGAATCGCGAAAACTCTGAAATTTAGTTACTTCAATTTATAATCTTCTGGTAAAACCGATATGTCAAAACTCGAAAACATGGAAAATCCCATAGAAATGTGATGTTCAAGAGTTCGGTGGAATAAATTATAAACGATAACCAGCTTGCTCAAGTTCGATGTGTCCTGAATTCTCGACAACTTTTCGACACATTCTCGCTTCGGAGAAATGTTGTCCAGAAATCTCACGGAATTCTCATCAACTATGCCCTTCTCCTGAGTTCTCGACAACTTTTCCAGAATTCTGGACAACTTCTCCGAAATTCTCGACAACTTCCCCATCTGCCAGAATTCTCGACAACTTCTCTCCACTTTCTAAACAACTTCTCGATTCTCGACAACTTCTCGATATATTCTAGACAACTAGTTTTACCTGCTCAGGTAAAACTGGTTGTCGAGAATCGGACGAAAAGTTGTCCTGCAGGCGTACGAATGCAGGACAACTTTCGCAGACTCTAGAGAATTCTGGACAACTTTTCGCCCAATTCTCGACCAATTCCCGACAACTTCTTACCTGATTCTCGAAACTTAACACACAGTTATACACATAAACAACTATATGTACTTACCGAAATTGGGGCTCCTGCCCAACCGTTGATTACAATGGTCGGTGAAGCCCACGAGAATGGCTTCACAAAGCCTTGTTTGGGCGAAATCCCCACTTGGCTCGCTCTATGGACGTTTGGGAGAGGCAAACTGTGCATCGTATATGCTGTGGGTCTACAAAATCGCTCAACATGGGCCGCTATTGGCCTTGCCCAGCACCAGTGCGCTATCAGAATAGCGGTCTTCTGAATTACTCAAGACGGTGAAAGTTTGAGCAGAGGGTAAATCGACCACGTTGAACTCAAATATCCTACTCTCGTAACTCCTAGTTTTCTAAATTCTCGACTTCCGGGGGACCACACCTGAGAAAGGCGTGAGCCAATGTTCTGTAGCGATGTTCAGCCTCCATCTCAGGCGGTGAAAGTTCGTATAAAGGGTAAATCGACCACGATGGACTCAAATATCCTATTCTCGTAGCTCCTAAATTTCAAAACTGTCGACTTCCGGGGGGATCACACCTGCAGCCAGCGGCCAAACTGCTGGCTGCAGGTGTGGACCCACCAGAAGTCCACTAAAAGGCAGTGTTCACGATGAAGAAAGTTTTCGAAATTCCACTAGGATTGGGTAGTGGAGGGACACTCTGTAACGTTAACGTCGAAATAACGCATGAAAACGAGCCAGGAAGAGCCCCAAAAGAGCCCGAAGTTGCAACTTCGAGCGCATTGAAAACCCCAAAAGCGCATCACACGCCCGCCGACGTGAACAAATGAATGCTCGAGATCGTGAGATGAGCGATGATTTTCAATCATTAGCCCCGTTCTTCCCTTCATTCTCAGCTTCTCTCTTTACTCAGGTCAGCTCGCATAGATCGGCTGCAAAAGACGCAAGTTACAAGCCTTGGACAACTCGTCCACCATTTTCCCTAGCTCAATTTTTGAGGGGCCATAAGTCCATCCCCAGGAGGTCTTGTACGATTTCAGAGACATTGGAATCAGCATGGGGCCGTTTTCAAGATAGGCGGAAAAACAGAAAAACGATTTTCATCGTGAACACTGCCTTTAAACACCAACATAGTGCTAAACAACTATAGCAAAATTCAGAGTTGCATATTTCGGTCAGAATTGAATCACTCGACATCTATTCGAATGAAAATTCTTAATTTCAAACGTTGTTCTGATACTTTTTGGGTAACTTCTTGAATAACGTACTTTAAATCCGACTGCTGCAACTACCGATCATCGAAAAAAGATTAGTACTTGAAAGCTCAAAAACTTTCAAATACCACTTTCTTGAAAATCCCATGTTTTGGTATGTTCGCAATTTCCGGAAGATGAAAATCCAGAAAACGAGTTTGATATCCAAGAAATCGGTTGAATACATTATAATTGATAACCATGTAGAAAAATAGAGAAAAAAAAGAAAAAAAAAACCACAGAGGACCCACACGAAAAGAAAATAACAAAAACAACAGCCGCAACGTTTGAAGAAAGGTGTAAAGAGGGGTCTGAAGTGATGGCCTGAATTCTTGGGAAATTTTCGACTTATTCGAAACATATCCTCAATTTCGGAAGGAGTTGTCGAGAAATCTGTCCGAATTCTCGGCAAACACTCGTTCCCCCGAATTCTCGGCAACTTTCTCCAAAATTCCGAACAAAGCGGCCGCGATTCTCGACAAATACTGCGAATTCCGGAATTCTAGACAACCTCTACCAACTTTCTGGACAACTCCTCGATTGTCTACCGATTCTCGACAACTATTTGTCCGATTCTGGACAACTAGTTTTACCTGAGGAGTAAGTGAGCTGATCGCTTCGTTGCACTGATAGGTATCATTCTTCTAGCGGTCAATACCTCCACGCTCAAAAATCAACGTAAACAAAAGAGGGCCTATTTTGGCTCAAAAACGCGTCTTTCGTGTCCTTTTTAAGAATGCCTTGCTATATAGGGCACCAGACCTTCCGTAAACCGTGGAGATATCGGAAGTGAAATTTATCGTGAACACTGCCTTTAAAGGCACAGTCCAAGCTCAGGGACGAAGTGTGAGATTTCCACATAGTTGTGAAGTAGACCCACCCCATATAACACCTGCCAAGTGCGACCTCTCGCTTCCTCCGAATACTCAGAAACTTAACGGGTCCGACCGCAGATTTCTGTTGGGTCAGACCCCTTGCCGTTTTCGCCCCTCACTTCTTACAAGTGAGACGACGTGGAGGAAAAATAAAATTTTTTCTCCCCCCATGTCTTCTTTATTGGGACTACATGGAGGAACAATGGTAAAGGGTCCGATCCAACAGAAATCTGGGGATGGACCTCGTTCGAGCTGGGGTCGGACACGGCGAATTTCTGAGTAAGCGAGATTTAGGAGGAAGCCACCCTAAGGCGTCCCCATCGGGAAGCCACTTTGGCACGCCCCTTTCACGATCTTTCGAGCTCAACAGTGGCGAAGTGAGCGATGTTTTCCAACTAATAGCCCCGTTCTTCCCTTCATTCTCAGCCTCCCTCCCGATTCATGTCGTATCGCCTAGATCGGTTGAAAATGACGGAAGTTGCATGCCTTGGACAACACGTCCACGATGCTTCCGTAGCTCTGTTTTTGAGGGGCCGTAACTGCATTCAGAGGAGGTCTTAAACAATTTTAGAGACAACAATGGAATCAGCATGGGACCGGTTTTAATATAGGCAGGAAAGCAGAGAAACGATTCTAAGGTTGGACTGTGCCATTAAGACGCCACCCCCCAAATGCAGCATACACGCTCGTAAACGTGGTTGAGTTAACTGCGGAATTAGAGTGGTATAGCGCAGATCACAACGCCCACGCATTTTGAGGCGTCAGAAACGACCCGCAATACCGCTACACGAGTGAGGCCGTAGTTACACACCGGCGGAATGAAAACGTGCCGCCATGACTTTGTCGCCGCCTGACGCGAGGAACGGGAACTTACGCAACTTTGCGTACAGAGACGCGACGTAATATTGCAGACCAGGGAATGGGAGCGCTCTCGAAATGTCACTCAATCAATTTCTTTATTTCTCATCTAATATTCTTGCATTTCGTTCCGCTAAATACGGCAAGATTACAAGAGCATGATGACAAAATGAGTCATCTGATAGAGTTTGGCGAATTTCCAGCCAAGTGGGTCCCGAAACGACGCAGCATACGGTGCCGCGGCGTGCATAACTGTTCGCTACGGCCTTTCACGGCGTTTTTTCCGTGACAACTGTTCCTTTTGAGTGCCTCAGTATAGTGAGGGTGTCCGTAAGGGAGGGTTGTCTTGTCGTTTCCGCAGCGTCCCGCCGGTGTATAACTACGGCCTGAGAAGTTGGCCCCGCCCCTGTATTTCTCTGCCGTCTGCACTGCCGTCCTGCAGCAAAACAACGGTGCTGGGCCATTCCAAACGTCGTCGACGTTTGTGTGTGGTACAATGAGTACAATAAGTAAAGCACATACATCGGCGATGGTGGAAATGGCCCAGCACCCCTGTTTTGGAGGACGACGGCAAATACAGTGGATGGAGAAATACAGGGCGGGGCTACTCAGCAAAAAAATTCTACCCGAAATCTCGGAAATTCGAGAGCTTTACCACTCCTTTCTGGCGGAATTTCTCCCAAAAGGATTCGTAATTTATTCGTAATTCGTTAGAATTTTCTCGTAATCTGCCAGAAATCTTCAGCATTCTGCCAGAATCTATACCTAAACCGTCAGCTCTTGATACCACTTACAAAATCTCAATACACACAGTTATACTCATGTACAACTGTATGTACACACCAAAATTTCCGGGCTTTACCCTACCTGTCCGTTAAGACGGTAGAGGAGCCCACCAAACCTAACCCCAGGCTATTTATTAGTCCATTTCCCAACTTGAGGCAATGAGCCAACTTTTGACATGGGCAAACGGCGCAGCGTATATGCTGTGGGTCAACAAAGCCATGGGCGATCAGAGGCCTTGTCCAGCAGCAGTGCGCTATCAATGGGGCCGTTTCAGAAACTAAAGTGCCAGAGCGCACCTTACAGTAGTGAGTCCTAGTCTATAATTACTTACTGGTTAGTGGTATAAAGTCATTGTACCTAAACACTCGTTATGATTTCGTTTTTTTTTCTTTAGACTTCAACACGATTTTTTCTGATGTGACAACTTCAGTCCTACACTCTCGAACAGAAATCTCGAAAGTATCTGCATCACAAACCCAGTGCTACCTCAACTTCAACAGCAGCGCCCTGATAAAGCTTTTCGAAAATGTATAATATGGGGCGAAGAACATTGGGATTCCCAATTCTAAAAGAGCAATAATCTTCAGGGAATTTTTTCGATCAAAACCGAGACGGGTATTTGCAAAACCAAAAGCAAGTCATTTGGTCACCAAAAAATTTTCACTAAAGCTAGTGTTCTCCTAGAAATATTTTCATGAAATTGAGTTTGTTTTTCAGAATTTTTTTCGATTTTTGACAAATCGATTACTACCGCAGTTTTTGCATTATGGGCAGCATCTAGCTATAAAAATTTGATGTGAGGCATCATGATATATTCTCCTTTTATTATACTCTGAGTTGGCGATAAAAACTATTTTTGAGCTCTCTTTGTAAAAATGGCGGATGGTAATTACAAAAAAAAATTAAGTGAGATTAAGTGAAATTTTTTAGGAAAAACGCACAAAACAAGTTAGGACTGTTAGTTATAGGTGTCCGCACGCCCCCTTTAATTAACGAGATGTTCATGAATGCTTGTTCATCCGTGATTTTTTTTGCTCTTACAGTAGTCAGTAGTCTCTTAGAGTGCCCAGCAATTACTTTAAAAGCGAAATGGAAGACGGAAAAACAGGCATTTATAGAAATACCGATAAATGGGGGCGGGAGGATACCAAGCAAAAATTTGTTCCTGATCGTTTTTTCTCCAACCTTTCCTTTTTTTGCTTTTGTGATGGCTGGATCTAAATTTACTCGAGTACAGCACAAAAGCCATTTTAATTGCAAACCCTACCTTTGAGTCATTTATCAATCGTCTTTCCAGAAATCGCTTTTCGCCTCTAAAAACTTCGAAAAATAAAAATAAAACATAGTACAAACACAATCTGCTCATAAAACCTAAGTCTGAATCAACAAAATCACGGATCCAATCTTGGGTTGAAATCATTGAAAACTTGTGAAATGGACAGAAACTTTTCTTTTCGAAAAAAGCTAGTTATAAACTTCGCGACATTTTATTAAACGCTTTCAATAATGTTTTCTAGAGGCGAGATGCTTTCAATTTTGTAAAGGCGTCACAGATAGTAAGCTTGGCGGTGCTAGGTGTAGGTATACTCGTTCTCTAGACGGCGGGCAGCCGCTACGAGTTCGTGGTTGCGCGTGTCGAGCGTGTGGGTTACCCCCCCCACCATGAAAAAAAATCATCGATATGGAGCAGTCTTTTATTTTCCCTCGGCCAGCACTCCTTCCTCATCTCTCTTTTCCCGTTCTTGCCTTTCCATCCTCTTTCCTCCTATTTTCATATGTAGTACGTAATAATTTCGAAAATCGGAAATACTTTCGTTTATCTCCCACTTTTCGGACGATTTTCGTTTCAGGAAAATGCCAGTGATTTAAGAAACTCCTTTTTTTAGCAATGATTTCTGAACCCTTCTCAATCATGCTCTCCTCTCATTGCTTTCTCATGTAGTGAGTTTGCGTTTACCTATTCAAAATTGTTGTGTAATATTTGTGTTTTAATGTATGTTTCCTGTGCGAATTGAATATCTTTTCCATGTTGAAATGATCGCTGTGCCATATCGACAGTTTTTTTCTATGACGGCTCCACCCCACACGCTCGACACGCGCAACCCCGGATTCGACATAGGTGCCTGCCGTCTAGAGAGCGACTATAGACGTAGGCGGCCGTGTTGCGCGTTTAGAGCAGATCGAAGGTAACTGGAAATCGGTTTTCTAAGTGTCACCAAACAATTCCCTATTATTTGAAATTATTCTCATATGATCAAGTCAGCTAGATTAAATTTTTTTCGAAAACGGTATTCGGAAAGTCAACGGCGAAAAACCCCAAAACTGACCCTTCGGTGGCTTCTCATCTGCTCCAATTGTGCAGCGCAGCCGCACGCGTCAATTTAACCCGGCTCTGGTCATCCTTCATGCCGGGGAAAGACTATATGTCACTGGCGTGCATTTATTAATTTCTAACTGAGTTGTGTTCCGAGGAAGATGAAAACAAGCTTCCGATTATTAATTCAAAAAATAAATTCGAATTTATGAAAACAGAAATAAAGAATAACACAAGTAAAATTTGCCATCAAAGTTTCCAGATTTTAATTCGTGTGTAACATCATAACGTTTAATAGATAAAATTATGATTTAAAATACCAACAGTGAAGTCCTGGACGCCTGTTCTAATATTCTGCCCACTTTTCAAGAGATCCTCCTCATTCCATGCGAGGTCCTGCACACTTTCTGTGAGCCAATACACACTTCATGTGAGTTTTATGCAGCTCGTTCTAGACGAACTTCAAATTTACGGGAAGTTGAACACTAGTCGCTTGTAAAAATCACACTACCAGAAATCGATTTTTTTCGGGCGGATCACGTTGAAATTCGAGAAAGTTCTGATAGAATTTCTGGTAATTTATTGGAATTCTGGCAGAATTTCTGTCAGATCGCTATCTAGACATAATTCTGTGGTAAAAAGCAGCATTTACCACTAGGTAGCGGTAACTCTCCCGTAAATCAGCTGTAAACCGCCAGAAAATTTTCTGCTGAGTAACTTCGTGCTCCTGTAGAGGCATTGTGGAACGCTGATAATGCTTCAAAATGCGCAGGCGTTGTAATCTGAGCCACACCATTCTATTTCCGTATTTATCTCACTCACGTATGCGAGAGTGTACGCTGCCTTTAAAGGCACTGTTGCGATGGAAATCGCTTTTCTGTTTTTTTTGCCTATCTTGAAACCGGTCCCATTCTGATTCCAATGATGCTTCTGGAATCGTACAAGACCTTCTGGGAATGGAGTTATGGTCCCTCAAAAATTGAGCTAGGGAAAATGGTGGACGAGTTGTCCGAGGCTTGCAACTTCCGTCTTCTGCAGCCGATGTATGCGAGCTGATCTGAGTAAAGAGACAACTCACGATTTCAAGTGTTCCTTTGTTCACGTCGAGGGGCGGGAAGAGGCGGGGCTTGCCCACAATGGCGGGGTTTGCCCCTTTTCTAAGCCGTTTTGCGGCTCCTGGGTAGCTTTTCGTCCCGTTTTTTCGACGCTCATCTGCTTCTGAGAGCCACGAGAAGCGTTTGTCATAAAAAATTCGAGGATGAAGTTTATCGCGAACAGTGCCTTTAAACGGCAATATGCCTCTCTTTGAAACTTGATAATGGGGCTCGATTTCACTGGTTTCGGTTCTATTGGGTTGATGCATTATTATCCGGCGTGTATATCGACGCGTTTTGCATCAGTGAAAAGTGGCATTTTGTGTATTATTTTTGTACGAGAATAATCTTCGCATTGTTGTGGAAAATAGATAGTCATATTCGCCATATTATGCTCTACCACTTCGAGGAAGCATAGAAAGCAGCACAGTCATTTTGCGATCTCAAAGAACCTTTTGGCAAAGGATCAATCAGCGAAAGTCAGTTTAGGGAGGTGTTTGCCCGTTTCAAATTAGGTGATATTGTGGGGGTTAAAACGAAAGAGATGGCTGCGGACAACAGGACAGGCGCGCGGGACTCTGAGTGATCCGCAGCTATCCCTTTCGCGGCTTCACCTGCCATACTCGCTTGGAGGATAAGCTAGGAAGAGAGCATCTATCGGATTTCGACGATCAGGCTCTTCTGGCAACGAAGTCAGGAACGACTTGGTATACAAGTCAAAACGAGGAGAAAATTCCGGGCGAAACGGAACCAGAAATTTTAGTATCAAGAATGACACCTGATAAATGTTGTTTGTATTTAAAACGAAAGGGAAATCACAACCAAATTGTTTTTTTCACACTCAATATGATTCGCTACGCTCGGCTCCACAAGAGGCTTTTTTCTCGACCGCTTTGTGAAAAAAGAACCTGGACAGAGGAACATGAAAGTTGAGTCAAAAAAAGAACTAGATGAATACAATTTAGAAAACAGAGATCAAAGGAGCGAGAAATGGGCGCTTTTTCAAATAGGGATTCGGAAAATTGGCATGCGAGTGCGGCGGCACTAAAGCTCGAAAGCTGAAAGATGAGGAGAAGGAGATGACACAGAAATATGACAGAAAAAGGAATGATCTCAGGCATAGGCTCGTAGCAAAGCCGCCGAAAATTTCAGTTCAGCCTAACTGAATTCATGTTCTGAAAAGAATTCAGACGAGACGCACATATTTCAAACGTGCGTGTTGTAGGTTAGCGACGTAGGCTAAGTAAAGAAAGTCAGCAACAAACAAGATAAGCTGAATCACTCAGTCAGATCTGACTGAATAGATTCAGTCAAATCTGACTGACTTCTTGGCTAGAGAGTAGAGAAACAGCGTGCCAGGTCAGGAGTGCGCTCGAGACTTTTTTAAGGAGCAAAGGAGTAACTGAAATAATTCCGCAGAGATATCGGGTTATCAGTGTATCAATATCAATATCAGCTTCCACGAAACAAACAATATTTCATTTATTGAGAAACGGAGCATGGAGTTGGTCGATTCGTGAGCGACCACGTAGAGAACTGAGTGGTGGGTTTACTACGGGCCATAGAAATTGAAAGCTCAACAAAAGCCCCGAAAATTGTTTTAAAGGCATCGTACGCGCAGAAAATCGTATATTATTTTTTCATGTTTTTGTGTAGCTTGGCCTATCTAATGAACGAAAATGGCTAAGGGGCCCATGAAAAACCTTCATTTGTAAAGAAAAGTCAATCGGAACACACTGCCAATACGAATTCGAATTTTGCGCCGAAATCCTTTTTGAAGTTTTTCTGTTTTTGGAGGCTTTGTCACGGTCATTTTCGAAGTTTTTCTGCATATGGAGTTCGTGCCGTAACTATTTTTCATGTTGTTTTACGGTCGCAACAACATTCTCGGGAAAAGTGCTAGATGACTAGTGAGAATTGGTGGCGGATCTCCATCTTTGACGCCTTCCAACATCATTGCCCAACGTTTTTGACGCGCCAAAGAATACCAGTGTGGTCTACCGGGCTCAATCATGAAATTGAGCCTGAAAAATGAAAATTGATTTCCAGCGCGAACGATGCCTTTAAGCCAGGATTTGAAATGATTTTTTCTGCATACACAAAAAATACGACGACAAAATGCATGTAAAGTTTACGTTTTCGATTTAGTCTGACGCATGGACCAGACGGCTGGCTGTGCGAGGTTGGCGGCCTCACTAGAGAATGGGGTTTCGATTCGCGATAGGTTATTTGATTGATGAATTTCGAGAAGTTGGGTTGCGCTGATGCTGAGCTCAACCCAAATTGTGAAACCCAGGGTCTGCGCAATGATGAATCAGGCCTATGGAACGCTTCATCAAAATGGTAGGGTAACGTATCTTGACAAGATTGATCCTGTTCTCTTTTTTTGACAAGATAGATCCTGTTAACAGCAGAATCTATCTTGTCAAGAGCGCTACGCTACCAATTCGGTGAAGCGTTCTGTAGAACTGCCCATCGACCTGCACAGCCGTAGACATCTCGATTTGTCGTCCTGGGACAACAACTTGGTCAGCACCGATTTGTGGCAGTCGGCGGGATTGCTGGTCGATGGGCTGTTTATCAGCCCGTCGCCCCTTACTCAACAGCACATCGGGACGGCCCCGCGTTGAGCTGCTTGTCCGCTAGCGGTGACTCTGGCCGGAACGACGTCCTGTAGACAACGGCGTCTGAGCAGTTGCTCCATCACACGCCAGTGCTGCCGCCCAACACGACGTATAACATAGCCAAACTTAGACGGCAATTATGTACCCGTGAGAAAGGCTTAGGTGTTTTTCATACGTAATTCTCAACGCTAGCGCGTCACGCGCTGGCGTGGCGTTGCAATGTCAATACTTCCTCAGAAAATCGCCCCATGCAATGCGTGTCCAATATACATCCAACACGAGTGACCATACCCATCGAAAGGCTTCACCGCAGGGGCACGTGCTCCAAACAGTAGCATGTGCTCCAAAATTTCATAGCAGGATCACGCGCTGCAAAATTTAATCGCAGCGGCACGTGCTGCAAGGTAGTCCAGCGCAATCTTAGCACCACACCGGCATGCGACGCGGCAGGCATACTGACATGAGATTCCTTCAGCTTGCCGAGCACCTTCAGGAACCGTCAGCGATTGGAAGAAGTCTTCAGCGGCTGGGAGGACCAATCAAACCAGCGACGCTGCCGAAATCTGAGTCCCGCCTCAAGAGTAAATCGTATGCTCCCTTTTTTTTGGAACTGGTTTTGCCATCGTCGAGTGTGTATCATGCATGCATTAAACGTTTTGTTTGTTGGGCATGTGCAGTAGTTTTAAACACAGGAGCACGCGTTTATCTAGCGGCACGTTCCCTGACTGTGCTCGAAACCGCTGAATACTCCAGCGGCAAAGCGATGGCGTAGAGAGGTAAAACTGGAATAGATTAAGCCATCTAAGAAAATTCTATGCTGCGTTTTGAATTAATCATGATGACCCGGATTGAAGTTGATAGAAAAGTAATGGATAACTGATGGAAAATCCGGTACGGGCTTAGCCGCCATGTTGGAGCGGACATGGCGTCGCTCTGACGCCATTCCCGCGTATAACGAGCGTGCCGCGTTGGCGTTAGTGAGTATGAATACTTCTTAAAAGCAGCATACACGCTCGAGGAAGTTGTTGAGATAACTATTACATTACTTCGTTCGTATGACCCCTAGTAGAACGCTCACCCCGTGGGAAGCGTCAAAAACGAGCCCAAACTACTAAATTTGATCAAGACGAGTCGAAAAATTTTGAAGACCACGCCCATTAGCTTTCACAACCTCGCCCCTCAATATACGAATACGGTCACTTTGGCTTGTTTACGATGCTTCCAACGAGGTGAGCGTTCTAGTACAGCTTGTGAGAGCCTATTGGCTTCGCTATCTCAATCGCGCGGGCATAACTCGTTCACTTCTATACCGTATCAAAAACAACAATTATTCCTGTATCGCTCCAGCCGACCAGCCGAGATTTACAATTCTGTAAAGTAGTTAATAAAACCTGTTGAACAAATTTTCCAGAGATTTCCTTCGGGATATAGGTGAGAGGTTCCAGGAGACACGTGCTGACAAAATTTGAGCCAAATTGGTTCAAGACTAACAAAGTAAGATCGGCGAAAACTTAGCGAAAATTCTTGCTGTGCGTGTAACGTGTTTCTGCTTCCTGCTTCGTGCTTCCTCGTGCGTTACGCACCCTTAGTAGAGGCCACTGCCAATGGTCGCAGGCGATCAGTTGGGCAGACAGGTAAGTTGGTATGAGGACAGATAATCAGGCTGGTGAGTAGGTAGACAATAAGTACTTACTGTTTAACATAACTACTTCATTTCTTACTGCTTATCATATCAAGTGATAGTATCAATTATTTGATCAAATCACTAAAACGCGTCATATGTTGTAGTTTTCGATGGGAAGGGACAGGGAAAGTGACTAAAAAGTTTGTTACTTACTGTTCACCATTGATTTCTTTACTGTACTTTTTACTGCTTATCATACCAAGTGATATTATCAGTTGGTAGATCAAACCGCTAGAACACGTTGCAGGCTGTACTTTTTCGTAGGGAAGAGACAGGGGAAGTGACTATCCGTAGGGAAGGGACAGAGGAAGTAACTGCTCACTTTTTTTAGACTCTCCTCATTCTACTTACCTATTGTTCCCATTTTGTTGGAACGTTTCTGATGCGAACCAAACATCTTTCGCTTGGAAGACCCTTTTTGATAGTCTCACATGCAGTTCTTGTCGGTTTCTTAGTTAGTTTCCGATACAACCCACTTTAAACCTCCGATTTATGTCACCAAATCAATACCATTTCTGAGCGTGTCTGTTGTCTTTAAAACACATTCGGCCGCAGCAGCTGGTGCTCCAGTCGCACCGTTGGAAGCCAATGGCGCCGAAGTACAAGAAAGGCTTTAGTCACAGCAACAATACCTCGATTGTGCATCGAAGATCTATTATTAAAGGAGTGTCTATTATGAATCGTGAATTCAACGTGCTTTAAAAAAGTTAAGCAAATCAAGTCTCACCACTAAACAAGCATGCTAGCAACGTATGGCTTACCTTCGCAGCCGCATTTTTGTGCTCTCTTGTCAACTTGCTATCGTGCATGAAGTTATTAACGTTTCGCTGTCCTTGAGAAAGTAATATGTTTCGAGAGATCACAGCAATAAGAATCGATGATATAATAGCGCCCTGCAGGAGAGAAAACACATCTCCAACGAACCTTTGCTAGACTTAACACCGTTGAAGAATGTTTTCTAACCACTTTATAAACTCACAATAACTCCAACGAAAATTGCTATAATCCTTCCGGCGTGCGTTTGAGGCACAATATCACCATAGCCGTTCAACATGAAGGTAATCGCTGAATGTGAAAGAGATGAAGAGGAACCCAAAGCTTGCTGAATCAAACAATTAGGAAAAAGGAGGGGAGTCGATTCTCAGCTCACCAATGAACCACAGGGCGTTTGAATACAGAATCGAGGGCACGTCTTGATCCGCTTGACCGAATCTGAAAAATTGGTGTTGTGCGCAATGGAGAAAATCCGCTGGTAAACTGAGCTTTTTTTGAAAACTACAAATGTGAAAACTGAAATTTCATGATTATGGTGCGTAGTAAGCCTGAAACTCAGTCAAGATCGACTGAGTGGGTGATAAGACGAGCCCGGAATGTTTCCGACACGACTCATATGCAAGGTCCAGCAGCCCGTTGGCAAGGGATGCAAAATACTTACAACTCTCCCCCCCCCTCGGTGGTAAGTCCACGCAGCCAAATTCGGAAATTTTTACGAGCTCAACGCCAGAGACGCTTCTGCGACAAGAACATGAGCAGTCTCCGAATTTCAATCGCTGATAACCGAATCGTCGAGGAGATGCAACGGTTACCCGAGTGGTCTTCTCAGAAAAATCAAAACAAGTTACTTGTAATATAAATGTAACTTGCTTGAATGTCTCAAGTAACTTACATTTATATTACATGTAACATGCATTTATATTACGTGTAGCTTAAATTTATATTGCATGTAAGTTACACTTAGGTTACATGTAACTTACATTTATACTTTTCCTATAGGTGGCCATCACATGACGCAGACGACACGCGACGCAGAGAGCGCATCCCAGACCACACACTACGCAAAAAAACGCTGTGCGGGGCCTTTCCTGTTGGTGTGGGGCCAAGTACCTCAAAATTGGATAATTGAACCAGCAGCAACGCCAGTCGTAAGCCTGACACCGTGAGTGAGTCGTACATCCCCTTTGGAAATATCTTCTCGGCCGAGTTAAAGGCAGCATACATGCTCGTAAACGTGATCAAGATAACTACGGATATAGAATGGTGTGGCCCAGATTACAACGCCTACGCATTTTGAAGCGTGAGAGACGACCCACAATGCCGTTACATGAGTTTAAAGTTGGCCCCGCCCTGTATTTTCACGCCCCCTGTATTTGCCCTTTTCCTGCGACGCGAGGTTTCTGGGTTATCTTAACCGTCGGTACTGTTGATGGGTTGCCTAACAAGTGAGCCACACACGTCACTGACGGCGAAGATGACCCAGCAGCCCTGCATTGGAGGAAAAGGACAAATACAGGGGCGTGAAAATACGGGCGGGGCCAAACTTGATACTCCTGTAACGGCATTGTGGGTCGTTTTTGACGCTTCAAAATGCGTAGGCATTATGTTGTAAGCCATACGGTTCCATTCACCTTGTTATCTCGACCACGTTTACGAGCGTGTATGCTGCCTTTAAGTTACTTGCTACTTATCTCAGGTCATTTAAGATACATGTAACATATCGGAGGCGCACCGCACGCAGTATCCGGCCGTTATGTTACATGTAACTTAAATGACCTGAAATAAGTCGCAAGTAACTTACATCGGCTCAGATAGGTTACAAGTAACTTGTTTCAGGTCTTTTATGTTACAAGTAACTTATTTTGATTTTCTGAGTTGCTGAGACGAGATTCCACCGCGCGATGGGCTTCGCGGCGAAATATACAGTGCGTTTCATATCTATAAAGGCACCCTATTTTCCTAGGAGAAGTAATTGAATGGGAAGTTCCGAAAACCCTTCTGCACATTTGACGACTTGGATCCTTTTGCATACACTGGTCCACTACAGTTTCCTAGCAAGATTTATTTTTAACAACTTTTTTCCGAAAATTTATGTTTTTACCCTGTTTCACAACTATAAAATCACTTTTGTATTTGATAGTAAAACTACGATTAAGTGATCCTTCATTTCGAATGGAAGGTTAGTGAGATCCCCCCCCCCGTTAAATTAAACTTCGAAAAGAAGATTACAGATGGAATTACAAAATTTCCATCGGCCTTGGCCTTCTTCTCTTTCATGAATCAGGAATCGCACTTTTGAGCTCATCAACGGTCCTGTAGTGCTTCTATCCTGGATCAACCTCACCTAATGACGCACCTCAGATACATTCAATGGATTCTATGTCCAGAATGTATGCCAGCTAGCCGAGAAGCTAAATTTTGTGACCTTGGAATTGAGCAAAAAAAGAGAGGCTCTCACAGACAACAAGACTATCATTCACTCTCGACTTCGATGATGCCACAAATGAGAATCGAAATAGTTTTTTTTCTAGATATTACACGACCGCAGGGCAAGAACCGCATTTTCTTAAAATAAAGCCAGAATAGGTCAGAATCATTGGAGTCGTCTACTTTATCACTAATTCAATCGGAATAGACACCATGAGGGCAAAAAGTCTCCTAATGACCAGGGTGAGAGCGGGTTCAAGACTAACATCTTGACCAAATTTTACTGCCAAGATCTCTCTTTTTAGTGAGCACCTGAGCCGCTATCTTATGCCCTGCCTGCAGTGCAGACCTTCTTCAAGTATATCTGGCAATGTTTTCGATTGGTTTGATTCACCCTCAGATAGTCGCCCTGGGGAAATCCGGCTAGAGATTGACACGGACCTGCGCGAAGCTTATCGTGCTACCCGACAACTGTCAACATATCCGCCGTTTTCGCTCTGATTTCAGCTTTTTTGGTATTCCTCTAGTATTCCTGGTCCTGCATGTAGCCTGAGAACATACAAGTGTGCCGATGCAATCAATAGAATACCTTGATGCACACAGCGCATTCTGCAATGGATTGTCCAGGTTCTTGCAACACATCCACTTGATCTTAATTTTCGGTAGGGAGCACTAATTCACGGTAAACTACTGTAAATAGGAATATTACATGCTTCAGTGAAAGTTGGGCAGGCGACTCTGACAATATTATTAAGAACAACAACTATTTCCTTAGTGCCTTTACACTTTTGAAACAGCGTAAAATAAAAAAAGCTCCAGAAATATAATAACAGAAATTAGAAGGAATTGAATGAAGGGTGCTCGAGTACTGTACTAAGTTCTTCTCTATGCGAATTGTGAGTTTGAGAATTTCAAGAAAATAGGGTGTCTCTATAAATTTGAAGCGCACTGTGACTGATGACGTCATTTGAGGTGATAATTCATAAGGAGAACCCAAAAATACCGATTGGCCTTAACTCCGGCGAAGATTACGCGAGAACGACTAAGGTGATACAGCTATCATGTGAAGTGTCCGTGCCTCGCGCCTTTTATGAGTCAGAGGGCTAGTGCGGGGACTGTTTGTGCGCCAGACGCGAAAACGGATCGATCCCGCCTCAATCAGTGGGGGGAGGGGAGAGTTCGGGCGCAGGGCCCTGCGAGGTTGCGAGTGAAAGAAATGATGGGAATCAGGGATGTGCGGCAAACGATTTTGAGATTTCGGTAAACGGCAATCGGCAAGAAAATCCCAAAAACGGCCGGCAAACGGCAATCGGCAAACGGCAAAGAACATCATCCCTTATATTGACCCATTAATTATTCAAATGTGCCGCTTTACTATTTTCCTTTTTTTTTCCAATACTTATGTCAACATTCTAATGACTTCATTTTAAATGAGTAGCTCTATTTCAAGGCATCAGATGAACAAAAACAAGACATATGGGACCTCATGGAAAAAGAAAAAAAGAATTCGCCGCTGCGGCTTCGCAAGGAAGTGGCTTCAGCTCCTACAGACACCGAAGCGGCACTATCGCCGGGTCGCAGCGGCAATGTCGTGGCGGCCTCGCGATAGTGCCGCTGCGTCTCCGCGGTGGTGCCGCTGCGGCTCCGCGGTGGTGCCGCTGCGGCTCCGCGGTGGTGCCGCTGCGGCTCCGCGGTAGTGCCGCTGCGGCTCCGCGGTGGTGCCGCTGCGGCTCCGCGGTGGTGCCGCTGCGGCCCCGCGATGGTGCCGCTGCGGCTCCGCGATCGGTGGCTGCGCTCTCACAAAAATAGGACCGACTGCGAGTAACTCATATGAAGTGAGTCATAATACAAATGGGTGGGCCTACGAACAAAAATACACACCTGCGGCGCTTACTTCTTCTGTCTGATAGGGACAGAGTGTATCCCCGTTATCGCGACCTAGGAGATACGTAATGTACGTCAAATTGGGGCTATTTAACCAGCAACGATCCTGTTCTACCGCACATAACAGTAAATCGTAATCGACGCGGGTTCGCTGATGCATCCTTGCGGAGTTCGTACGATTCCAACACGGAACTTCCGCGGTACTGTCGCGGCAATGTCGCGGCGTTGTCGACACTCAAGACACTGCAACAGAATCTCCGCGGCACAGTAATTATCACGGAGCTGCTGCGGTTCTACCGTGGAACTATCGCGGCACAGTCGAGGGCCGCGGTACTTTCCTGGCACTTCCGCGGCATACTTTTTAAGAGTCCTTGCCCACGTGTATCGTAAAAATGCTTCTGTGTCACAGAAATGCTTCCGGCTGCTTTTAGCTATACCAAAATCTGTTGAAACATAAACTAAAGCACCACTGGAGCGGGGGGGGGACTATCTACATGGCAGAGAAAATGGAATTAGTATATGAATAATGAAAAAGATGGATAGCTTTCGAAAAAGTCCCCCGGAGAACTTTTTCGGAAGCTATCCATCTTTATCCTCATTTTAACACCATTTCCGATTTCTCTGTCAGCTCGTGTCAAAGTGCAGTTCTGCGCGAACTTACCACGAGCTGAGAAAAGTTCAGAAAATCTTCGGAATTTTTTTTTCTGAATCAATGTTTTTCCAAAAAAGACAGAAACGCTAGTGGCTCACAACGTAGTTTCAGCAATGTCTGGTACCTTTCCCAAAAATCGTCAAATAAACAGCTCGCTGCAGTTTACCACGAACTTACCGCGAGTTAACTCGCGTTTTCAAACCCATTTACTACCACCCCAGATAAGTCAAAACCCCGGATAACGGTTAAGCGAACAACGGATAATCGGTGGCCGTATTCATGAAACTACGGGAGCTTCCTGGAAAGGTTTTTAAAACCAGCCGATGTATGCGGCGGACGGTCTTCGGACCCTCCTGGGAGGCTCCCGTAGTTTTATGAATACGGTCCCACATGGTCGTGAGTACATATGGCGTTTTCTTCCAATGTTTTGCCGAGTTTTGCCGGAAAAATCACAAAAATTTCGGCAAACGACAAACGGCAAAAAAGTCCCGAAAATGGCCGGCAAACGACAAACGGCAAACGGCAATTGCCGCACATCCCTGATGGGGATGCCGGGAGAAGCATTTGAGTTGATGTTGCAAAGTCCCAGCGCTTGCGGTTGCGGCAATGAGCTTACAATGGAACTACTATGAGCCATAGTAACCATTCCAAATGAGATGTACTTTTCTTGAACCGTTTTTGAACGTAAGGTCCGGATATGCCCACCGCAGCTTACTATACTCTTCCTGAAAGAAGTTAAGAGCTTTTTCAAAGCTTGGCAGCGAGGTAAGAGTACCCTCTATGGAAGTTTTGGGGTGTTTCCAAAATTTTGTCCAGATTTTGCTAAAAACATGTATGTAGGGGTAATCTGAAGCGCTGAACACGAACCTAGGGTACGCTTGTCAAAATTTCAAGGTTTATTGTAAGTTACGGTAGGTAGCATGCCATCAAAGTGGAAAAACCCACCTTAATAATTCGAGAATCGACAAATGAACATCGAATTCGTGTTCAGCACCCCAAATAACCCCACATGAGAAACTTTTAGATAAATCTTAGACTTTGACCAAACTACCGTATACCCACCGTAATCTACCGGAAGCTGTCAAAAATCGATAGACTGACATGAGATTCGTGTTGAGCACTTCTAGTAAGCCCCAGAGAAACGATTTGAGTCACATCTCTCTGCCAACGCGTAGCTAGATGCCTCCGAGGGCGCGGCCTGTAACGCCGCCCCATACCATGTAGCAAAAATTTACGGCTTTTAGCTACGATAGCTAAAACCCGCATATTCTTGTGTCGACGGTACAAGAGTGCAAATTCTACGCGTATTCTACGTAAAAACGAAGGCTAAATTCAGTACATTGATCTCTCTGTCGCTAAACCCGTACATTCTCGCTATAATTTTGTGGCGAGAATCTACGGATTTCGCGACAGCCTGTGTTGAAATGCAATCTTAAACCCGCGCTGGCTACGCGGAACGCAGGGATGCCGTTCGAACAGAGTTGGCCCACTCATCTCATTGAGTGATTACTCGACACTACTGGCCGTGGAGGGTGACTCCGTGTCGCTCTCTGGGTCACCATGGTGGGGATAATTTTGACCACTGGGATGCGGCAGGCCATGGGGAAGAAACGGCAATGCGGTCGATCGCAGCTGGGATTGCCTTTCTAGAACGAATCAGGACTGGGTGGGTCGATCGACCGAGTGCTGTAAAGAGAATAAGCGTAGAATATGCGGGTGCCGTAGCGAGAATTTACGTAGAATATGCGGGCGCTGTAGCTAAAATTTCACCAACTGAGGCCAAACTCTCCGTAATTTACGTAGAATCTCGGGTCAAAATTAAACTAGATGCCTCCGAAACCCTGGGCATCTCCGGTTTCCGTGTGAGGCATCTAGCTACGCGATGGCAGAGCTGTCGTCCCATTACGGAAATCGTCAAAAGTCGATTTTGCCGTAAAATTTTTCTGCCGGTGAGAAGCTTTGAACAAATTCAGTCAAAAACTTTGGAAAAAGGACAAATATGCCTCACATTCGTGATCAGCACCCTAAATAACCTCCCAGGGCGAATTTCAAGTCAAATCTGGAATACTTTTCTTCAACGCTCTCTGGACCCCGTAATTGGTATAATTGAACGCTGAACCTAAAATTCGTGTAAGCCCAAAACGCTACCAGCCTGCACATAGCTCGGAAAATGTGCTCTCACCCAAACTTTGTCTACAGAGGTTGTTTCGTGCCCTGAACACGATTATGAGGTCCGTTTCCGGATTTTCGAAAGTTTACTGCGCTTTTTGGAGGGTGAAATAGGTACGAAGAGTATGAAAATCAGAGAAATAAATGCCTATAACTTCTTTCACAGTGAGTCTAGGCGGGTGCGATGGGCATATCCGGACTTTACGTACAAAAATGGTTCTAGAAAAGTACACTTCATTTGGAATGGTTAGCATGACTTATAGTACTTCCCTTGTTAGGGCGCGTTGCCTACATCGCAGATTTACCTATACATGTTTACTATGTATTACTATCAAAGAAGTATGAGAAGCTGTTAGAAAAAGCTTAGTGGAAACTTTTACACGGTCCAATTACCCAAAGCTCCGGACCCTTCGTGGACCGCCCGGACTTATTAGAGCAAGCTAAGCTTCGAATGAAAATCTGACAATGATCGCCTCACAATCTCATTATGGCATAACGAGGACGAAAGGTGAGGGCAAAACAAAGCAGATATCAAAAAGTGGGGGAGCAAGCGCGAGTCGGAGAGGAGGTATCAGCGGTGGTTATTTTGCGGTTTCAGCAGCTGATGTAAAGTGCGTTCGAAACAGACTGCCCGCCCACGCGGTTGGCGTGCGTTTCGAACGGCTGTCGCGAAGCAATTTTTGAAGCTGAAGATCGAATAGCAGAAATACCTGACCAACGGTGAATACTATCCTAATAACCTCTCAAAGCCATGATAAGGCTCATATAATATAAGACCTAAGCGACGGCCGTTCCACACCAGGGATGTGCGGAAAAATATTTCTGGAAACAGAAAACAGAAAATCCAGTTTGACAGAAAACAGAAAAAAATCTCCAAAAACGGGCAGAAAACAGAAAATTTTGAAAAATCAATGAAGAATGTTAAGCGTATACGAATTTTTTCACAACATTGCGCCTTTTTAAAGCATTCTTAGTGATCTATGCTCCTTCCGTTGAATTTTCAAAACCTTACAGTTGGCCAGAGCAAAAAGTATAGACGTTTAAGAAACGCAGATTATGTGCGAATAGATAACAAATTTTCTTCTGAATTTCGTTTTCCCAGGCAGTAAAAACACGACTTCTCAATCAGAAGCTAAATATGCCTGTGCAAGTAGAATGCTGATGCAGTCGAAGCGAATTTTCTTTTCCCTAGCGTACATATCTTGACGCTGATTGTAGGAAAACTGCTGGTTTGAACACTGTACTACTCCGCTCCATCAAAGCGACTGCGCTGGAGAATTCTCAGTCTCTACCCACATGAAGAAAGAATTGAAAAACGTCGGGTCAAAGCGCGTATGAATATCAGCCTTGAAAAGTATCGATAGTTTTCTTTTCATTTGACAGCATCGCGTAAAATCTGAGAGATTTGTCAACGGTGAAGCTCTAGGTAAGGGTATCCACAATAGGATAAAGATAAGAAATCGGCTTCCTCAATCCCTAATGGGATGCGCAGCGCATTCGAAGTCGTATTCGTAGAAGCTTGAATGGTTTTCGCGCCCAATGAATGCCATCATCTTCCTACATGAATCTGTTAGGTACTATTCGTACTCCTCAACGCTACCGCGGCAGGCGCGTCACGCGAGGACGGAGGTTCAGAGTATGGATACTTTTTACGAGCGTCACGCGCGTGCCGCCCTTGCGGAGACTAAGAACACTCCGGTGGCGACGGTGGCGACGTGAAGCGAATTAAAGTGGGCCTTAATTTTGCCAAACAAGCATAATCTGTACACACGTTCACCATCATGGTAGCAGAAGATAGTACTGGAATTAATTATCATGGAACGGAATGAAATTGGAGATGGATTGGCAATCAAAAGGATGAAAAATTTTTTACGGCTGTCGTCGCCATGGCGGAGCGGGACTCACGCGGGCGAAGCGTCAGTCCATCCATACTCCAACGCCCGCGCGTCTCGTTATAAGTCGCCGCGCTGGCGTTGAATAGAATGAATAACGCCTTACCAATTAAAGGACCCCGGAGGGATAGTTGGCTTGGTTTACCTCGGCGATGATGGAACCCGACCGTGTACAGCGAGCAGCAGCGCTTCCTCCCACCACTCCACGCGGGCCCTGAAGGATAACCACTACAGCGAGACAAAAAAAAGGCCAAAAATGGGCAGAAAACAGAAAATAGAATATACCGCACACCTCTAATCCACGCGCGTGCCGACTGCGTGGGCGGACAGGTGGGCGGACAGTCCCATTAGGAAAATCTTTAGCTCGGATCGGCTATGGAGCGCGGTATTTTTCGTCGGCTCCCCGTAGTGCAATTCGGAGCGCCGCTCATAAATATTCTGCCAACGTGTAGCTAGATGCCTCCGAGAGCGCGGCCTGAAACGCCGCCCCATTCCATTGAGCGGTAAATTACTGGTTTTGGCTGCGATAGCTAAAACCAGCATAATCTTATGTCGGAGGTACAAGGGTGCAAATTCTACGCGTATTCTACGTAAAAACGAAGGCTAAATTCGATACATTGATCTCTCTGACGTTAAACCCGTATATTCTCGTTTAATTTTGTAGCGAGAGTCTACGTATTTAGCAACAGCTTGTGTTTAAATGCAATCTTGAACCCGCGCTGGCTAGGCGGAACGCATGGATGCCGTTTGAACAGTGTTGGACCAGTCAACTAACGGAGTGATTACTCGACACTCTGTGGCTGGTCATGGAGGGTGACCCCATGTCGCTCTTTTGAAGATCTTGCTAAGGGTAATTTCGACCGCTGGGATGCTGCAGGCCGTGAGGAAGAAACGGCAATGCGGCCGATCGCCTTTCTAGCATGGATCAGAACTCGGTGGGTCGATCGACCGAGTGCTGCGACGAGATTAAGCGTAGAATATGCGGATGCTGTAGCGAGAATTTACGTAGAATATGCGGGCGCTGTAGCTGAAATTTCACCAACTGAGGCTGAACTTTCCGTAATTAACGTAAATTCTCGTGTCAAAATTAGACTAGATGCCTCCGAAACCCTGGGCATCTCTGCTTTCCGTGTGAGGCATCTAGCTACGCGTTGGCGGAGTATATTAAGTTGCGGAGTTTCTGGACGACCATACCGCAGTTTGTAGAAGATAGGGCTAATAGGAAAATAATCTCCTTGGGATCTCAGGGTTGCCTGCCTTTTTAAAAGAAAAACCTGCGTTTTCCCGTTACCGCCGAAAGCGCGGTTCCGGACAGCGGTATTGGACAAGGAGAAAACGGTCTTAGGGCGGTTTTCTCCTAACTTTGAAAAAATGGAAAGAGTTTTAGGTATCAGTTCGCAGAGAATTCCATGGTAATCCGAATCTTTTTTTCAGAATTAAGAAAATCCAAAATTTGGGGGGACGTATGTTGTCGTGTCTACAAAGTGAAGGATTAAAGCGTTGATAGACTCTATATAGTAATGAATGTAACCCGCCCAAAATACATATGCTTGATGAGCTAAAACTTTGGCTGCGGTCTAAAATACCGCTATTATATGCAACGTTATGCGTAGAGACGTTTTCCATTTTATAGTCATAGTAGAGCTGGCTGGCATTGTTCCTTTTCAAGTTTTTTTTTCCTATAACAGTATCTAATCTATGCCTTCCTTTTTATGAGAATTTTTGTTATTCGACCCTGTCAGCTTTTCCCTATGTACATTAAAAACCGAAATTCTGAAAATGTTTACGTCCACCCCCACCGTCGCCTACTTGTCATTTTTCAAAAATTCAGGTAGAATACGCTCCCTAAATGGCCTTATACCTACCGCTACCTACATACAGTAATCCTCGGAGTATCGACACATTTCGTGATCGGCGATCCAAATAACACCCACACTGAAGTTGTTAGTCGAATCCGGAACAATTTTTTCCGAACACACTAAAAATTGTCGGGTACACTTATTTTTTCGGTGAGCTTCAAAAATGTACAATACCCGCGCTAAGTTTTGTAAAAACGGGGAGCATCTGGCAAACTTGGCAAAAAAGCGTCCGATGCATGTAACTTTTTCGAATGAAGACTTTTTTGAATTCTGAAAACGCTATCATATTCACAGATCAAATTGCTACCAAATTATGACACTTTGCAATCGTTTTTTCGAAAAACGTCGCGCGCGGCGAATGCAGCGAAACTTTGAGCAGTATTTGTACAAGTAATGGAAGAGCACTCAGTATGCTTTCTTCAAAAATTAAGTGCAGGTGAGAGTATCTCAAGGTTTGTTCGGGTTGAATTTTCGAAACCCTCAATTAAACACGCTTGAGAACTACCTGAAAAGCCAGAGTTTTGTTGCGAAATCCCCGGACTCATAAATGAAGGATTTCAAAAATTCAACCTAAACAAACCTTGAGATTCCCCCACCTGTACCTAATTTATGAAGAAAGCATACAGATTGCTCTTCCATTACTTGTACAAATACTGCTCAAAGTTTCGCCGCGCGCGAGGTTTTTTGAAAAACGATTGCAAAAACTATTTCCTTCAAAAACAAGTGCTCTTATGGAACTTCGGCACAAAAGTGACATAATTAGGTAGCAATGTAATCTGTGAGTATGATAGCGTTTTCAGATTTCAAAAAAGTCTTCATTCAAAAAAGTTGCATGCATCGGACGCTTTTTTGCTAAGTTTGCCAGATGCTCCCCGTTTTTACAAAACTTAGCGCGGGTATTGTAGAGTTCGCGCAATCATTTTAGTCTGATGAATGGACGGTGCTGCGACGGTAGATCACCGCTAGCAAATCGAACCCCATTCTCCAGTGAGGCCGCCAACCCCGCACGGCCAGCCGCCTGGTCCATGCGTCAGACTTAAATGAAAACGGAAACCATATGTACCCTCGTTAAGAGGTGAACTCAGCAAGATCTGATTTTAGATTCGTAGGAAGCGTGCCACCATTGACCAGAAAAATTTAGCGTCTTTTGAATCCGGGAGTATTCCGTACAAGGTTCCCTGGACATTAGTGTGAGTTGGTGACTGACAAGACTGACAGTACACAGTTCCCTAATTTTCAGGGGATTAGGGATCGAATATCTATAATTTAAACGAACAAATTTTGAAAACGTCTGTCCTGTTTGCAGCTTGCGTGTGAGATGTACATAGTTCAAAACTCATGGAAAGGCAGCCACAGGAAGCGGGTCTATTTTTGCATAGTGTTCAAAAGAGTCAGCGCTTTTGTTCGGCCCATTCATGCGTAGATATATATTTCAGCACAAGTTTAGAGAACTCTCTACCTATAGCAAAGAAGGCACTGCGCGCAGCAAAAACGTTGCGAGACCAACGTCACACAACCCTGAAAAGACGGCGTTATGACGCCGAGGCTGCGTCTGGTGAAGAGCGCTCCTGAGACGTCGTGGCAGATTCTCAAGACATCCCTGTTTTCCTGCATAGTTGCATCATTAGGGAAGGTATACCAAATGGTATGCGGTGCCAACCTCGAGGGTTTTTTCTTCAAAAAACCAGTCAATGGGAGAACACGAGAAACCTTTCACATTGGACAAATGTCCATGACGTCACTATCCAGAAGATGATGGTGAATGTCGTCAGAAACAGTATCGGTTGTTGATCGAGCACAGTTTTGAGTACGAAGGAGAAATTCACTTGAATTCGATTTAACGCAGCCAGCGTCCGCGTGGAAGCATCCTAAAGTTAAGCTGCGATTTACTGGGCACTTCTAGACTCTGTTCGATAGCAATGCTCACCTGAAACTGCTTGCTATGCAAAACCATGAATCGTCCGAGAAGATATGAACGCGAAAGCATCAATATCGACAACGGCACATCGAGCGGCACCTAAACGGATACACTCACAACTGAGAAAATCCAAGGGATACTATTGACCAGCTGCTTAACATTGATTTTTCAAAATTCAAATTCAGTGAATCGCACTGTCCTACGCTTTTTCATGTTTTATGGCACACTTTCCGCGTGAAAAGAATAGTTAGGTAGACCATAGTTCCGCCAGAGGAGGGTCCAATCAGAGAGGAAGGCTCTATGTTTCAACCGAGAGTTCAAGAATCAATATGGGCAAACAAAGTACTTCAGTATTCTGTCCATGTCCATCAGGTACTTCCATGTCCATCAGGTACTTCAGTATTCTGTCCATGCAAGAAGAAAGATATTCGTCTCTTGGAAAAAGTACAAGATAATTTTACTCGTAAAGTTTTCTTGAGACGATATAGATTCTCATACACTAGAGTACCAGGGCCCATTAGGCGGAATCAGGAACTATCGTTGCATTCGCAGGAGTCTAGACGTCAACGGAATGACGTAAGCATGATTTTTAAAATTGTGAGTGGAATGGTGAGAACCGACAAGTTGAAATTTTTTGGCTTCATGGCATCAAGAACACGGGGTAGTTCGGAGAAAATCTCTTATGGTGTACCAAAAACTAGTATTAGGTTGAGCAGCTTTACCTGTAGAGCTGAGTCAGCGCTTGCCTCTCTGAAACCCAATTTCCAAACTGTCCCCAATTCTTTTCTATCATTTAAACGCAAGGCTTCAAAAATTCCACTGTCTTGGTGAAATGTCGCACTTTGGTTTTTTTTGTCTTTGCTCTTCGCCTGTATATCATGCCTACATACCTTATGTAGCATAAATAAATAAATAAATAAATAAATAAATAAATAAATAAATAAATAAATAAATAAATAAATAAATAAAAAAAAAATAAATAAATAAATAAATAAATAAATAAATAAATAAATAACAGTTCGTTAGGCAAACCAAAGTGAGAAAATGACTTACTTGACTTAATCGGTTGGCTTGCGCCTGACGCGGTCATTTCGCATCTTCACCGAGGTGTGCCGTCCTAGTAGTCAGCAGTGTCCATTTTTCACGGTCTTCAGCCACAATTGGAACACATTCCATCCAGCTGTCACTATTCCATTTCCTGCGAAACGAAACATCGCGCCTGAACTGTCTTTCGATGCCAAGTGACTTCAAATCCTCTTTAACCACATCCGTCCAGAACTTTCGCCTACGCCCAGGTGGCCGTTTCCAGGCAGGATTTGGAAGCATTCTTAAAGCGTGTTGTACGAGACGATCCGGCGTTCTTCTTAGTATATGTCCGAGCAGTCGAAGTCGACTTTCCATTGCTGCTTGAGATGGCGTTAGGAGATGCTGGCACCTCCCTCGTGTCAAGCGTTGATGTACTGCGTCGACTTCCTTGTAAAGGTCTTCGTTATGACATACACGCGGCCAGAAATATCCAAGCAGACGCCTAAAAAGCTTCCTCTCCGTGCAATCCAACCTTTCCATCTGCGTCTTCGGTGCTGCCCACGTCTCCGATCCGTACATCATGATAGGGCGAATAGCGGATAGGTAGACGCGCATCTTGACTTCCTTCGCGATGATGGTAGACCACAAACACTTGGTTAGAGAATTAAATGCAGACGTAGCTTTCGCACATCGTTGTCGAATATCCGCTGCATAACTACCATCGTTTTTCAGCAAACAGCCCAAATAATAGAAATCGTCCACCAGTTCGATACGTTGTCCGTCCACACAAACTTCCGTTGAAGGCCTCTGAGAGACCCACATCTGCTTGCATTTGTCGGGACGAAGACGAAGTCCATAGGCTGCGGCATACTTCGAAACGAGGTTCACAATCCTTTGCAGATTTGCGTTGTCTTCAGCGAATAACACAACGTCGTCGGCGTACTCCAGGTCGACAAGGGAGCGTCCTGATGGTGTTAGGATCACATCCGCAGGAAACTGTTCTGCAACTCTGCGCATGATGCCATCAACTTCGAAGTTGAAAAGAAAAGGTCCTGCGACGGCTCCTTGCCTTACTCCTGTTTTCACCTCGAAAGCTGACGTAAATCCGACAGGTGTACGAACTGCTGATGTTGTTCCTTTGTTCATGTCCTCTATTAACCGAACATACATTTCCGGGACTCCATCTGCTCGCAGAGCATTGAGCAATCGATCACGATGAGGAGAGTCGAATGCTGCTTCAAAGTCCAAAAAAGCAAGCTGTAATGGCTTCGAATACCGCTGACACGATTCAATTACTCTTCTCACGACGAACACTTGGTCGATGGTCGATCTTCCAGGTCGAAAACCGGCTTGCTCATCTCTGGTCGTTCTTTCACGATGTTTGATAAGTCACTCGAGAATGATACGTTCTAAAACCTTGTACATGACACGAAGTAGAGAGATTCCTCTGTAGTTCTTAGGATCCGTGACGGATAGCTTCTTGTGAAGAGGTACGACGATCGCATGTCTCCACGAATCGGGTATTCTTTCGCTCATCCATATAGCACGGATGGTGTTGGTCATTTCACGAATCCCAGACGGAGGAAGAGCTTTCAGCATTTCAGCAGTGATGTTGTCATCTCCACCTGCCTTTCCATTCTTCATTTTCCGGACACAATCCAAAACTTCAGACTCAGTCGGCGGTTCCTCACTGACATCGTAATGTGCTCTCTGAACATGCGGTAGCTCAGGTACTGATGGCGCTGGACGATTCAGTAGTGAACTGAAGTAACCCTTCCATATTGGCAGCGTCGCATCACCAACTGCAACTCCATTGGTAGTGTTCAAGACAGGAGAACATCTCTTCATCTTCCCGCTATACTGTCGCAGCAACGTGTAGGCTTTCTTCGGGTTCTTCTCCTCCCAAGCCTTCTCGAACTCCTTAGCTCTACACGTCCACTCTCGTTCGCGGTCCTTTTGAAGCTGCCGACGCAACTTCCTCCTCAGACGCTTCTCCTCCACGAAGTTTCCTGCAGTTCGGAGAGCACATACTCTGTTGTAGGTAGATGTTGTTTCTTCTGAGACGTAGACGAACTTCTTCTTAGGCTGTACAACCCGGAGTGCCTCTTTCGAAGCGTCCTGGATGCAATTGACAAAAGAATCCGCGTCGCAAAGTTTATTCTTAGTCCGTACTCCGATGTGAATAGAAACGCGTTGTCTAAAATTCCTTCTGCACTCTTCATCTCTGAGACTTGTCATGTCAATCCTCTGGAGAGGCTGAGCCCCTCGCTTCCTCTTATGAATCCTTGCATTGAAGTTCAACAGAACAGGACGGTGATCCGAATCGAATGCGACATTCCACACAGCTCTAGATCTTCGAATGTCCGATACTGGAATATTCCTCGTGAGGACATAGTCAAGCTGTAGTTTCAAAGTTGTCATCTTCCGCTTCCGCTGCTCTTCTGGAGATAGCCGGGTTGGTCCCTGCCACGTAAGCTGATGGCGGCGATGATTCCTCTTGAATGTCGATGCAATAATCAGACCACTGCGTTCACAGAAGTCGACAAGGCGGTATCCATTGTCCGATGTTTGCTCCACTGGGTAGAACCATTTACCGAGTACTTCGGATTCCTGATCAAATCCCATCTTCGCATTTGCGTCAATCCCCACGACAACAGCATGTTGAGAAGGTATCCTGGCCAGCAACGTATTGAGTTCCTCATAAAACGCATCCTTCGAATTGTCTTCGGCGGTTTCAGTGGGCTCATGAGCACTCACTATCCACAGATTGAATCCTCTGTGATCCCGCGGTCGTACGAATGCATTCCGGCACGACGTTGAGCCGAGCTCCTTGACCATACCATTGAAATCCTTCCTTACAGCTATTGCACAGCCTCCCACTCTCCTATCGTCAGCGTTACCGAAGTAGATGGTGTACTCTCCGACGCTAATGACGGGCCTATCCTTGAGGCGGGTTTCCTGCAAAGCAGCAAACGGTGGATGGAAATAGCTCAGAAGTCTGGATAGCGCCGTTTTTTGGATATCACTCGACAGCGATCGACAGTTCAGGGTGGCGAAACTGTGGCTTGTGACCAAAGACTCCATGAACTCCCTAAGTACGGATCCTAAGGTGTTATGGACCAGAGGCCTTGGTGTGCCGGACGGCGACATTTTTATGCAATGTGCGGGATACTTTCGCGATATAGTTGTGCACGCTATATCGCTCGAACGTTCCCTGTGTACACTCAAACGTCTGCTGGGTTCAGTAGAAGCAGGGGCACCAACGAGCAGGTACCAACAGACTTGTATACACACCCCCTGTATACAAAGTGGGAAAATAAAAAAAATTACTCGGCGAACTCCAAGAGATCATCATCAGGAAGGTCATTATTTATGTCCTTGTCAAAATCAATCTCATCGAAAATGTCGACATGGCTTTGGATGTTGACATCATGAGCAGCGCGTAGTATTTCACGCCAGATAGGAATGGGTTCGCCTGCTTTGAAACAGCGAATAACGTCGTCTCCGGAGCCATGTGCGGCATTTGTAATCCCGCAGGATTTGAAGGAACAAGCGACAAATTTAGTTCAATGTTGCTTCCATGCAATCGCAACCCTACCGGAGTGCCACGACGGTAGATTTGCTGAGAGAGCCTCTGCGTCCCTGTGCTTCTGGCTATTCTGCTCAGTCTCTGTTCAAAACGCATGCACATGTAAACACTCCGCCAGTGGAAATGACCGCATTATTCGATGAAACCTCTGACGCAATAGCTTCGGATAGATGTTTCCCCAATAACAAAAAAATCACAGGGTCTCATTGGGTCTAACAAGGGAACCACAATTAGCCATAGTAACCATTCGGAGTGAGATGTATACACGATTGTAGGTCCAGGTAAGATAGTAAACATATATCAATACTAGCTGCCTAGATCTCCCACAGAGAGCGCTGTGACCCGCCGAAGTTTGCTCCCCGCAGAAGAGGGGACACGTCTACGCGGGGTGTGGCAGCCGTGGTATAGTGGTAGAGCTCTCGCTTCGTGAATGAGCTATGGAGGGTTCGATCCCCGAGCCGTGCGAAAGTTCTGCATTTTTAGTTTTCTCCTCGGAATTTAATGATTTTCTTACCTTCGACATTTTTAGCACTTTCGCACATATAATCAGGTTTCGGAAATACAATTTTAGACACATTCTCTCGACGCATTCTGTTGCCTTGATGGAAGAATTGCGTTGTTTTCTCTTCGTTTGGCGTTGAAAATGGAGAGAAAAACTTTTTTATCTCTGTTGGAGCACTTGCACCCACAATAGAATGTTTAAGTGACTCTAGTCAGGTGCAGTCTGAGCGGACTGTTAATCAACGGTGCTTGTGATATATTGATTAGAGAGATCATGAGATTTTCCCGTTCACGCGCCGTCTACCGCCTATTGATTATTCGCGATGGTTTTCCGTCCTGAAAAGGTTGTTTCTCTATTAATCGCATTTTTTTCGTATCGTTCCATCAGTGTTAAAATGAATTTTCGCTCTCCATTTTCAACGCCAAACGAAGAGAAAACAACGCAATTCTTTCATCAAGGCAACAGAATGCGTCGAGAGAATGTGTCTAAAATTGTATTTCCGAAACCTGATTATATGTGCGAAAGTGCTAAAAATGTCGAAGGTAAGAAAATCATTAAATTCCGAGGAGAAAACTAAAAATGCAAAAATTTAGCACGGCTCGGGGATCGAACCCTCCATAGCTCATTCACGAAGCGAGAGCTCTACCACTATACCACGGCTGCCACACCGTGGAATGATTACCCGGCGTAGACGTGTCCCCTCTTCTGCGGGGAGCAAACTTCGGCGGGTCACAGCGCTCTCTGTGGGAGGTCTAGGCAGCTAGTATTGATATATGTTTACTACCTTACCTGGACCTACAATCGTGTATACATCTCACTCCGAATGGTTACTATGGCTAATTGTGGTTCCCTTGTAAGAGTAAAAAGTAATTTTGATTTTTTTCTGCTTCCGACCTTTCAACCCACAAGCTGACAATGGATAGCATCGCATTGAAAGATAAAAGCATAGCCAAACACAAATACAAAGAAAAAGAGAAAGAAAATGAAGGGGAATAGAGGGAGAGAGAGAGTATCGACAGAGAGAGAGAGAGAGAGAGAGAGAGAGCGAGAGAGCGGAATCCACTATTTCTAGGTTATAGGGCAACATGGAGGTCAGCAAATTTATCGGAATGGAACCATCGAAAGCGAATATTTCGCCAGGAAAAAGTCTAGTGTTGAAATAACACCTTAAGCTGCAGCATGATGGATTACGTAAATCGTCAGCTTGTTTGCGAAAAGGTTTCGAAAAAGAGCAAATTTTTGAAAAATTACTCTTTGGTTTGTATGTACATAGATACGTACGTGCATGTGTATACTACACGCACCTCTTTGACGTGAAATGACCTTCCGTGACTGGCTTGCATATTTCTTGTCGTCTCTATGAATGACCAATGCAGTGATCCAGTACCTGCAAAGCACAGTCGTAAAACAATTCGTAAAGGACTCAGAATTCGAATCCGTCTGAATGATCATTGCACATACAGTACCAAGCAATTTTTTACAAAGAAAGCGTTTGCGGAGTTTTTTTGCGCTCACGAAGCGCCGCAACGCCATAACTTGCTTTAATCTTGTCCAATTTCAATTTTGAAGTCATTTCTGGATTGCTTTCATTAAGTCCTATACGATAGTGTTGAAAAAGGATAGAATCAACTTTGAATGTTTATAAAAGTTTGCATATTTGCACCTCTAAATCCCTCATTATTAACTGACAAAACGGTCATGATAGCAGAAATCTGTCATGTTTTGACTTGTGGTCGGTGTGAATTTTAGAAGGAAATAGACATTTTTCAACAAAATGCCGGAGTTAAAAGGGCTTTCTTCATATACCATTACATTCGCCTTACTGAGAGGAACACAAAAACTATCTGAAAAAACCCATTTCGTCAACTTTGAAGTGAGCTATGGCGATGCGGCGCTTTGTGAGCGCGAAAAATGCCCAAAACGCTTTTTTTTTGCAAAAAATATGCTCGTTACTGTAGTGTTCACGATGGAAAAGAATTCTTATAGTTTTTGCTATCAACTGCGCTTCCTGATCTTCTGGCAGGAACAGGGAGTCAGAGATTTTGACAAATTCGAATGTAGTTGCGAAACGTTCTGCAGTTTTTCCCGGATGCGGAAATCTAACCGCAACTATAATACAGAGCTCAGCGCATCTTACCACACAAATGATCTTAACTAGCTCTTCATGACGTATTATATTTTAGCAACAGGGAAGCAGTAGTTTTTATAATACATAGTCAGAAGTGATGCGCTGATCATAAATCTGAAGCGTGAAAAATGAATCTGAATCTAAGCGCATTCAGTGGTCCATCAGTGTAACGATTTTGAGTCAAAAAGGATACCCTTCACAATGAAAAGTGGTGAATCTACAGTAACGCGCAAGTTTTTTGCAAAAAAAAAGAGTTTTGGGGCGTTTTTTGCGCTCACAAAGCGCCGCATCGCCGTAGCTCACTTCAAAATCGACGAAATGAAATCCTCAGGTAGTTTCCGTGTTCCTCACAGTGAGGCGAATGCAACAGTATGTGTAGAAAGCCTTTCCAACTTGATATTTTTTGAAAATGGTAATTTTCTCCTGTAATTCACATCGACCACAGGTCAAAACATAATGGATTTCGGCAATCATAACCGTCTGATCAGTTCCTAATGAGGGATTTCGTGGCGCAAACATGCGATTTTCGATAAAATTCTGGAGTTGAATCTATTATTTTGTAACACTATCGCATAGGACTCAATAAAAGTTATTTATAAATGACTTCGAATCGAAATCGAACCGTTTCGAAGCCAGTTGTGGCGATGCGGCGCTATGTGAGCGCAACAAACGCCGCAAAACGCTTTCTTTGCAAAAAAAAACATGCGCGGTACTGTACAACAGGCAATGCCTATAAATGAAACTACCCCTTCGAAACGTATTGCACCGCATTTATCTTCGTTTTGACAACGATGCGAAATACACACGGGGACAAAAACGAGGCCCTTGCTAGATATCGCGAAATGCGGTCTTCCAATTCCTTAGAATACCAGTGTATTTCGTGTCAGCGAATGGGAACGCCAGCAGCACAGAATCAAAATGCATAAGGTGTATTTGCTAAGGAGGAACTCTCAATGAATTTAATGTAAAAGAGAATTTCAGTGCACTAGGGAAGAGGAAGTAACGTTTGGAAGACGATTTATGCGTCTCTCGTGACTGCCGACGCATAAGCATATTCCTAAGACCACAAATCAAATTCCAACACTGCAACATGTGTGGTTTCCGAATTATACTTAATCGTACGCATGGAACAGGCGGCTGGCCATGCGGTGTTGGCGGCATCACCAGCGCAATCAAATCGGGAATTTGAGTACACGGGGTAGTGTTTTTTACCAAAGTCGAAAAGAGGCGCATTAAAAACTGTGAGACACTTTTTTTGTAAAGAACCACCAAATGCAGACAGAGGGCAGTAAAGTAAATGGAAAACGGGAACCTCAAAGGCAGGGTTTGCGATAAAAACGGTAGTTGTACCGTCCTGATGAGAAGGTAGATCTGGCCATCACAACGTTCGTAGTCCCTCCCTGTCCTATCCCAATCCAAATTGGATCAATTATGCCATCAAGGTCGGGATCATACTTTCAGCGACGGGCGATGCGAGGCAATGTTTATCATTAATATCGATCGAAAATCGATATGCCTTATATACACTATCGCTGTCGCTGGTCGCGGGAAGTATGATCCCGGCCCAACACCATTGCGGAATCCCGTCGAGCGCGGCCTACACTGGCTCATGAACGACCCAGGCGGGACTACGAACGATTGTATGAATTCGCTGGGAACGGATTTATGGCTCCTCAAAAATTAGGTTAAGAATGGGCGGCGAAGGCATGGTGGACGAATTGTCCGAGGCGTGTAGTTTCCGTCATTTGCCATCGATGTTTGGGAGCGGCCCTAAGGGGTATGGTATACTTTGTCGCTGTAATGAGCGACAGGCATGCAATCTAATACAAATCGCGGCGGGACCCTCATCGAAGCAACCGCAACGGTCGTCGTAGGAACAGATGTCGCGTGTGGGTCGCAGCGACGCGTCGCCGAGGGCTGACATACTGCAAATGTGCCATAGCCTGCCGCTACCACTGTCGCTGTCGCTGTGCAGTGCACTGCGACAGCGACAGATTCAAAGGGCGGGAGGCGGTCGCTGTCGCTGTGCAGAGCGACGCGACCGTGTGTCGCAAAAGTATACCATATCCCTAAATTAAAACAGTGTCTGAGAATGAACGGAAGAACGGGGTTATTGATCGAAAACCAACGCTCATATGCTCATATTGAGCTCGTGAGATCGTCTAAGGGGGCGTGGCAAGGCGGCTTCTTGGTGTGGGGCGCCACAGTGACTTCTTTCTATATCTCCCTTAATCGGGGGAATTGAGAGCTGATACTTGGCAGGTGTTTTATGGGATAGGTCAACTCCACAATAATGTAGGAATCTCAGTTTTCGCCCCTGGAGTTGGACTGTGCCCCTGAGCAGCATCTGAAAACTTCGGATGAATTTTCGGGAAAACTGAAAATGCAAAATCTTTGGAGAAAAGACTCTTAAAGTCTCTGCAGCACCAACAGAGTGAACCTACGCAGTCCTCGAAATCCCTGAGATTCTTACAGCTGAAGATGCTGAGCAGATGGCGACGGTTGCTGATACACTCTTCAAGTCCAATGTAATCGTATTTCATGGGCAACAGGGACAGGTCCATTAAAAGCAGCGTTCACGATGAAAAAGATACCCGTTTTCTGGCGAAACGTAAGCTTTGGGTCCTTCGAAGAAGAGTAAGAACGGAAGTACTATGAAAAATGACCAGAAAGTGGGTTAAAATCTCGTGGACCAGCCGATCTAGTAAATCATCCGCCCACGTCACAATAACAGTTGTCCTGCGTTATTTCATCCGGAAACCAGCAGGCGCGTAAACGCGTCCTCGCCATGGGCCTATACGTACCTTAGACACTCAGCTTATTATCAGCGTTTTCCTTGGCTGTTTCCTCCCTATTCGTAAACTCGCCACCGAACAACCTCATTCTTGAGTCGAACTCAAACGTGATATTCATCGTGAACAATGTCTTTAACTGTTTGCCCAGAAGAGTAATTCAACTTGTATTAGGATAAACTGCTCGGGACGTATTGCTCAAATAATAGCAGTCTGATTAGCTGATGGAAGGGTCAATCTTCAGTAGCCGTGCAGCGACGCGGTCGTTTGAAGCTACCATCTAGGAAGAAAAAGGTTTTTTATTTGGTTCAGCAGTTGTAGGCTTTACAGCACCAACAAGCTCAATTCGATTGCATCACAAAATATTCACCTGGCAGTGGACAAATCGCACACAGCAGAAATTCCATGCAGAATTGAATTGCTCGATCTGTTGTGACAACCACACGCCAGTCATCAGCACCACAATCGACCAAATCCAACTGAAAGGCATGAACTCTCTCCTTTTTAACAGATTCTATCGACGCGGAATCGTTCGTCGGTATGGTGTACGCCCGAGCAGTCTGCTTCTCTGCGTGGCTGTGTATGCGGCAGAAAGCACCAACCCGAAAAACCACTCCGCATTGGCCACATGTGCCAGAAAAAGTCAGAGATGTGATCCGAAAGAAAGTCGATAGATTTTCGAAGGCCACTGTTTCTGTCCATCGCTAGGACGACTGAAGATTTTGAACGCAAAAATTCCAAACTTTTCTGCGAACTATCCGTAACCCAACTTACAATACCGCTGCTAACATAAGGGAAATGGGGCGGGCGAGGCTGGCAACAAAAGCGTCTCTTGAACATATAACTTGCTTTGAAAGGCACCAATTTTTATTTTGAAAAAAACTATTCACTCCTATTGATACCAATCACATTTCACGAGAGAACCTCTTTGCTGGGCAAAGTTTTTTTCGCCATGCGATAGCGTCTCTGGCATTCGCTCGTCTGTTGCCCCGGAGGGCGTGGCCAATTTTGCGTCTTTTTCGTCGGCGCTAGACGTTCCACATAACCGCGCCGGCGAGAGTCGAGTGCCCACAAAAAAGATTGTGGGCAATGCCCAAAAAATCTTTGTGAGCATTGTGTGGATTGTCACGCCCCAGCTAGCGCCGGCGCGGAGGAGGCCGTAGCGGTGGCGTGTGCGGTCGCGTCGCGTGCGCACGCGTGTTGTTTTTCTCTCCTGATTATCACCTCAATCTTCCTCCATTTTCCACTTCCTTCTATAAGCTAATGTCTAGCGAGGCTCACAAGGGAGCTACTTTCAGTTGGCCGAGCCTTCTGGAAGAAATATACTGTTCCAGAGCCGTTTTTAAAGTAAAATCCGATTGTGGTCTTCGCATCTGCCTAAAACCACACCGACAAGAGTTATAGACGTTTTTCGTCAGATTTCTGTACCTGTTGTACCTTCCAAAACGTGCACTAGTCTTTAGAGAATTCGGAAACTGTTGTGTTATTTGGGGCGCTGATCACGAATTTGGGGTTTATGTGTCAATTTTCCGAAGTTTTCAACTTGACTTTTGACGATTCCTGAAGTGGTACGCTAGATTTGGCTCAAATTAATCATCGGGGAGTAATTTGGAGTGCTGAGAACAAATCTGACGTCCGCGCATTTTCAGGCGTTTCGCGCCCGATTTCCGAAACCCGAGAAAAAAAATCTGTTCCGAAACCCCAAAACCGATTTCCGAAATTTCATATTTTTATTCCGCTCATCCCTGATGAGGATAGGGCAAATAATCAGTGAGTTTTACATAATAAAGGCATCGTACGTGCGGAGAACCGTATATTATTTTTTCATGTTTTTGCGTAGCTTGGCTTCTCTACATAGTGAACGGAAATGTCGATGGGGCCCATGAAAAACCTTCATTTGTAAACAAAAGTCAATCGGAACACATTGTAAATATGGATTTGAATTTCGCTTCAAAATCGTTCTAGAGGTTTTTCTGCGTTTAAGGGCCTCGTTACTGTCATTTGCGGAGTTTTCTGCACGAAGAGTTTGTGCCGTAAACGTTTTTCATGTCTGACGGTCGCATCAACATTCTATGAAAAAAGTGCTAGATGACTGGTGAGAACTGGTGGCGGATCCTCATCTTTAACTCCTTACAACCTCATTACCGTACGTTTTTGACGCGCCGAAACTCTAGACAGGTGTGGTGTACCGGGCTCATTCATGAAATTGAGCCTTGCAAATGGAAATTGATTTTCAGCGCGAACGATGCCTTAAAACTGACTGGGCTCAACGGCTGAATCCGATCAGCGGGACGTTGATTTTGAAAAAAAAACATTTCGAAATTTTCTGTCGTCATGGCCTTTCTGTAGTCACTCAAAATCAGACCAGCTGAAGAAAACACCCTTTCCGTGTCAACTGAGGCAGGAGCACAAAAGTACCTATTGGTCAGTGAGGAAGGTGCGGGTATGATGACTTCACAATGGATACTGATTATATTATTTCATTTCGATGATTATTTTATGATTTTTCTATGAATATTTGATTCGTTACTGTGCTTCTCGAGGCCACATTCCGGGCCGCGATTGCGTCTCGGTCGCTCTGCGGCCGCACGCGCTCGAGTCGGTCTAGTTTCCAGCGCCAAAGCCGAATCGATGTGGCTTTTAAAAACAGTTTTCTCCTGTCCTTCTAGTACCCAGTGTCTAAAACTCACCCAGAGTCAACAGATCGGCGGCTGTGGCACGGGAAATTCTTCCGACTTGGGAGCGTGCGGCCGCAAAACGTGTGGTGACGCCATTGCGGACCGGAATTCGGCCCCAAGAAGCGCACTACCTTCCTTTAATGCCAATCATCCGTGAAGTACCAGTATTAAGTGAGGCAATAGGGCGAAAATCACCGAATTTTTCCGGTAAATTTCAAAAAAAAGTCGGTACATTGGTAAATCCAAATTTACCGAAAAACACCAGTAAATCCGGAAAATCGGTAAATCGGTAAACGGAAAATGCACACCACTGATACGGACTCTGGTCAAAGGCTCACATCTGACTCAAAATCCGTATACGGGGGGTTATTCGGGGTCTTCTATACGAATTTAATGTCCATTTCCGAAATGCTAAGGTAGGTTTTGCCCCCTAAATGGCTCGGTACCTACCGTAACCGACAGTAAACCTCAGAATTTTGACAGACTTACTCCAGATGTGTGTTCAGCACCGTAGATTGCCCCCAATTGCCACTTTTGAGCCGAATCCGATTTTTTTCCTAAAAACACCCTAAAATTGATGGGGGTGGGACCTATACTCCGACCAAATCGAATGATTCGTAAATTGATTATTCGATTAAAGAAGTCGACTTCGAATCGTTCGAAAAGTCGATAAATCGAAAAAGGCCAATTTCCGGATTATTTGGAAAATCGAACATTCGAAAAAAAAACCGATTCCCGATTTATTCGTGATTTTTTTCTAGTCTGATGAAGAGCATTTAGAAATAAATCTGGATTTTGGTTCAAGTGTTTTTTTTTGTTATTGACAGATCTCAACGAAGGGATTCCCCCATCCGCCTATACCTGAAGCCACACTCACAAGCGGCGAGGAAGAAAGAAAAAGAGGGAGAAGAGGAGGAAAAGGAAGAAGAAGAAGAAGAAGAGGGAGAAGAGGAGGAAGAGGAGGAGGAGGAGGAAGATGGGGAAGAGGAAGAAGAAGAAGGGTTTGAGGAGAACAAGGTGTCTGGAGGGTGGACGGAATCCGTGATTAAAGGCAGTGTTCACGATGAAAATTGTTTTTCTGTTTTTCCGCCTATCTTGAAAACGGCCCCACTCTGATTCCAATGATGTCTGTGAAATCGTACAAGACCTTCTGGGAATAGAGTTATGGCCCCTCAAAATTGAGCTAGGGAAAATGGTGGACGAGTTGTCCGAGGCTTATAACTTGCGTCTTTTGTAGCCGATCTATGCGAGCTGACCTGAGTAAAGAGAGAAGTTGAGAGTGAAGGGAAGAACGGGGCTAATGATTGAAAATCATCGCTCATCTCACGATCTTGAGCATTCATTTGTTTACGTCGGTGGGCGTGTATTGCGCTTTTGAGGTTTGCCTTGCGCTCGAAATGACAACTTCAGGCTCTTTTGGAGCTTTTCCTGGCTCGTTTTCATGCGTTCTTTCGACGTCAGCGTTACATTGTGCCCCTCCACTACCCATTCCTAGTGGAAACTGAAACACATTTTTATCGTGGACACTGCCTTTAAACAACGCAGTGGGGTCCGAATGATCAAATGATGATTTCGAGCAACAAGTGGTTTTGCGGGGCAGCAAGTGAACCTGCAGGGCAACAAACGATTTTGCGGGGCAACAAATGATCATAGGGGCAGCAGCTGCTCTTTCGAGGCAACAAGTGATTTCGCGGGGAGACTAGTGATTTAGTGGGGTACAAGTGGTTTTGTGGGCACAAATGCCCACAATCGCTCCACATTTTCCCGTTCGCGCCCCAGAAAAATGACTTGTCGCCCAGGTGTAACTGGGCAACAAGTGAGTTTGTGTAGGGCTACACGCGAGCGAATGCCAGAGGTGTTAATTCGTGCGCGGTGGTTTCTTTCCACTAATCACCGCGCGCGAATTTACACGTTATCGAATGATGAAACAACTTTGTTCGATATAGTGGTTTCCTCATGAAGTTTTCCGAACCTTATATGACTGGAACCAATAGGCCGCGCTGAGGATGATGGTTTTTATATACACTGCGACGCATAAGTGTAGCAACACCTTCTAAATAGGCGTATCCCATGTTGGATCAAGGTTTTGGATGTTGGGGAGACTTTCTAGGTTTCCTCCTTCGACGAAAACGATATATCAAGTGGTATGACCAGAATTCGCTCATTTCGCCCTCTCTTATAGAAAAAAGTCTGTAGGTCGCGCGACGCATAAGTATAGCAACACTCTAGCAACATGGAAATATCTCGTGATGATCGCCAGAATGAGCCGTTTTCACGTGTATTTGTATGGAACTGGTTCAAGGTGATGCTATCCGTCCATTTTCCCGGTGGACTTCACTTGCCTTCTGACGGAAAAACTCAAGTTCACTCCTTCCATGACGATGGACTTGGATTTCGATGGATTTCCAGCCAGCTAAGACGGCCAGCTAGATGTAGTTCCAAGTTTCTGCTGAATCTTGAATCGGTCAACGTTTGTGGTTGCCCAGACGTCTCTTGGAGTTTGGGAAGCAAGACATTACACGACGAGCTCCCAAAGACATGGCGTCGGCCCCGACGACTCTCTACGAATTGTCGCGGTGTTTCTCGGCAAGTAACATTCCCTACTGCATCAGCCACTGCGACAACACTGTGGGCTCTGAAATAAATCAAACTCATCGCTTAGAACATTTTCACAAAGCTGCTAGACTCGAGCCCGTGCGATCAAATATGAGCACGAACTTAGAAAACTTGAGTGCTCCACGCAACGTAGGCGCCGCTTGTCAAATCGAACATAAGGCCATTTTCTTCGACCAAAACACGTTGTCTATAAAAATTCCAACTTACTATAGCTGAAGAAGATGACCTTGTGCACGATTTGACAAGCGACGCTTTTGTTGCTTCAGCACTCATTTTTTCCAAGTGGCTGTTCATGTTTTATCGCGCAGGCTTAAGTGTAGCGACTTTATGAAACCGCTAGGAACGATGAGGTTGCTTCATTCCAGAGCTCACAATGTTGTCGCAGTGGTTGTTCGAAGACAGTGTCCACGATAAGTTTCGTCCTCGGTTTTTGGCCGGAAATCGAAAGTTCAGGGTCTCATTTAAGCACTGGGGTCGAAAGAACGAATGAAAACGAGGCCGAAAGAGCTCCATACGGCTCCTAAGTCCGCTCGCGCTAGCCCTTCCGCTCGCGGTTGAGTTTTCCGAGAAACAGTTTGGTCCGCTTCTACATTAGCATTGGAGCGCAGTTGCACACGCTGTCCACTTCAGGCCCATGCCCGCGCAACTGACCCACCGCGGAAATGTGGCTTTCAAGAAGAAGAACTAATTTTGTATGTTTCGCAGCGTTTTTCATGATTCTTTCTTAACTGATGAAACAGTCAGACTCTGAAACTTCGTTTTCTGGGGAAAACTCGACAACAATTTTTATCGTGAACACTGCCTTCAAGGACTGAATGTTATTTGCCGAGAAACACAGCGATAACTCGTAGGGAGTCGTCGGGGTCGACGCCATGTCTTTGGGAGCTCGTCGTGTAATGTCTCGTTTCCCAAGCTCCATGAGACTTCTGGGTAACCAGAGTTGTTGAGCGATTCAGGATCCAGCAAAAACTTGGAACTATATCGAGCTGGCCGTCCTAGCTGGCTGGAAATCCATCGAAATCCAGGTCCTGCAGCATGGAAAGAGTGAACTTGAGTTTTCCCGTCAGAAGGCAAGTGGAGTCCACCGAGAAAATGGGCCAGTAGCATCACCTTGAACCAGTTTCATAAGAATACACGTGAAAACGGCTCATTCCGGCGACCATCCTGAGATATTTCCATGTTGCTCAAGTGTTGCTATACTTATGCGTCGCGCAAACCACAGACTTTTTTCTATATGTGAAGGCGAAATGGGCGAATTCTGATCATACCACTTGATACATCGTTTTCGTCGTAGCAGAAAACATAGATGCTCTCCCCAATATCCAAAACCTCGATCCATCATATGATACGCCTATTTCAAAGGTGTTGCTATACTTATGCGTCGCAGTGTAGATCAGAGCACTTAAAAGCAAGTCACGTAGAAGACGCTTTTGTTGCCAGCTACATATGTATGTCCATTTCACCCTTTTTCCTTTAAAGGCACAGTCCAAGCTCAGGGACGAAATCTGAGATTTTCATATAATTGTGAAGTACACCCACCCTATATAGCCCTTGCCGAATGCGAGCTCTCAATTCCTCCGAATAAGCGAGATATAGGAGGAAGCCACCCTGGGGCACCCACATCCGGAAGCCACTTTGGCACGCCCCTTTCGCGATCTTTCGAGCTCAATAGTGACGAGATGAGCGATGGTTTCCAACTAGTAGCCCCGTTCTTCCCTTCGTTGTCAGCCTCCCTCTCGATTTAGGTCGTATCGCCTAGATCCGTTGTAAATGACGGAAGTTACAAGCCTTGGACAACTCGTCCACGATGCTTCCGTAGCTCAATTTTTGAGGGGCCGTAACTCTGCTACCAGGAGGTCTTGAACGATTTCAGAGACATCGTTGGAATCAGCTTGGGACCGGTTTCAAGATAGGCAGGAAAATGCAAAAGCGATTCTGAGGTTGGACTGTGCCTTTAAGTTAGCAGCGGTATCGTATCACTCTATAACATCCCCTCAGTTACCATTATAATCACATACCACGACATCATTGATGTGATACATAACGATTTGCGTTAGAAGAGCCACTGTTGATAAGGCGACAAATGATCGGAGCATCAGTGAAACGGGATGAGACTGAAAAAGTAGCTAGTACGTACAGCTTTGTGGACGGAATAGGGGCAAAAAGTATCGACCACTGGAGAAGGAAATGAAACTTCAGCAAACAAAAAACTTCAGCACCAATCAATTCATAAAACTCTAATTTCATTGGCCTCAACTAATAAGTAGACCGGAAAGTTCTGCACCAATTGACAGCCAGCAAATTTTCCCTTGTCCGCCTGTGACCTTTCGACAAATTGTGGTATTCCATTTGAAAGACTCTTGGATTACTGTATCAAAATGGGTTCACGAAAATTCAAAGGGATTCGAAAACTCTCGAAAAATGACGTTTCTGTCATACCTTCATAGGACAACGACTTCAGGGCCCACAACTTCATAATTATTTAAGTGTTCGGTACCATCTAACAATGACTTTTTGCCAATTATCGATCGATTTGTCATAAACCCAGAAAATTGTTATAAAAATCGTATTTCCATGAAACGGTCGACAATTTACAAATTAAATATATTTATTAATTCTCAACTATAAAGTTGTTTGACCTAAAGTTGGAGGTTAATTGAGATATGACCGAAAATGTCACATCTTGAACATTTTCGAAGAATGTTGGGTTCACCTCAATGAAAGAAAACCCTATTTATGCGCAGCAATCTAGTATTAACGGGTTAAAATGCTCATACACTTGAATGGTACTTATAAGTGGAAAGACGAGAACGAGAGACATTGGAAAATTCCTGGTACCCGAAACTGCTTCTAAATTTTGAAGTGAATTTGAGAGTGAAAGCCTTGTTCCAAAACCGATCAAGACTACCTTACAAGGCTTCACCTTTAGGAGAACTTACACAGGTCTTGACCTCCAAGATTGCATCACCAAGTAGTGCTGAGTTCGAAGCAGCAGGACCCACTCCTCCCTTACAAAATTTCACATGGCCCTCACCTACATAATGCACCTTGTTGATGAAAACGTCATTTTGGTTTTAAAATTCTCACTAATCAATGGCACTTCTCGCTGGTAAATAAGGCCAGGACCTAGAATTTATAGGTTGAGCTTTGTTAGGAACATGGCGACGACCACTGTTTACTTTCAGATATTATGTGAGAAAATCTCATCGTTTTGGTGATTTTGCTGCGTCTACATTGAGCAGTTTCTTGTATTAACTTGTAAAGACAACAAATGGAAAGTTCTCAACACTCTTGCGTTCTCAACACAGTTCTCAACGTCCAACCCTAGAAGGACTGAGGTTTTTAGAGGTAAACAGAAAACTCCCATGCAAGTACAGATCCATGCGTGAGCTCTAGGAGTTACATTTCCTTCTCTGGCAGCCATAGTTCCCTAGTGCTGTTGTTATCACTTGAATATGTACGCATGCAGAAGCGAAGCTTGGTTTATTCATTCATTCATATTTATTGCCAATAACTGCATTGAGTACTGGTTAGCAAGTCCTCGATTAAAACTATCGGCAGGGAAAAAAACAACTAAAAATCAACAAACCAACTTCCCATTCGGTGCAACAACTGTTCGAAAGCGGCTGAAGTCTGGAGTGGCACGAAGTTCCTCATTTTTAGGCTTTGTAAATTTCACAATTACAGCAGGCTTATTTTTGTGCCTTATCGTGCTACTACCTATCAGGCACGCAACTGGGCAACCAGTTCGGGGCGGGTTCTGTTTTTTCAAGAACCTCTTTAAGCTGGTACGCATGCCGGGCGACTGCCTGATAAGGAGACGAGCAGAGAAGCGAGTCGCAGTGAAATTACCCTCTGTTAAAGTGTGCCGGAAAGAGAATGACGGCCCACGCGGCCGGCGTGCTTGGCAGGCGACCATCGCGAGCGGCGAACGCGACACCCGCCTGCCAAGCACGCCGGCCGCATGGGCTGCCACTCTCATTCAGACGCACCTTACTAGAACCTTGATATCGCTTTGATGAACGCTTTGATGTTTGTATGTGTATTGTGCATTTATAAAGGAGTGCTCAAGCATACATAAGGTGGGAGGAGCGGATGATATTGAGTTCACTCCGGCACGCGCCACCACCGTAGCACACGTTGAATAAAACAAGTGAAGCAACTGTCATACAGTCGGCACCAAACGCACTGATACCTTGTGTGTTGTGCGCTGGCGCAAACTCGGTGCACGTAAACTCGGTGCATCATCCTCGCCTCTGCCGGCGCGGCGAGTGGTCGGTTCATCGATTGGTCCGCGTCGAACGACCCGTATTCGAACTCATTGACTTTTCCCGATTCTGATGAATATTCTGAATTGATTACCATTTCAAATTCGTAAACTACTGCTCTGATCGCCTGTCATGGATACTCCTCAAATTCCTATATCTGCTGATGAGCGTCGCGTGGTCCACCTGCGTCTCGACTCCACGCCAAGAATGCAGATCGATTCCTTCGATCGTGATGTCAAGTTACTCCTGCACGACGAATCTCTACCACTACATTTGCGTTCAGTGATCGCCATCTTGCTGGAGGACCGCAACAAGCTGAATGCAGTTATCTGTCGGAACCGTGAGTTGGAAGATGAAAACGCTAGTTTGAGAGCCGAGAACGAACAGCTTAAGGCTGCCCTTAAGGCTCCACCTGCTGTCAATTCTTCTCTATCATCTGATAAGTCGATCGATAATCATTCTGTCACTTCATCTCCTCGTATTGTTAATAATGATTCTTTCGAAGAGTTTGAGCGCAAACGCTCGGTCGTTATTGTTGGCCTCCCTGAGACTTTTTCGCACCAATCTGCCGCTCGTGCTATCAACGATTACATTGCTGTGCACCATGTGCTCGATTACCTTAATGTTCAGTGTCTTCCCGTATCAGTATATCGCATGCTACCGCCTCATCATAAGTCTCGTAATCTATTAAAAGTTGTTCTACCGTCGTCTTATTTCGCTGAACTTGTCGTAAATCGTGGACCTGGTCTCAAGCATTACTCTATTCCTAAAGTCTATATAGGGCACTCCCTCACCAGGGAGGAAAGGGATAGAGCGTATGCTGAGAGGGTGGCGCGGCGTGCGCAGCGCAGTGAGATGAGTCACCATACCAGGCGTACCCCTTCTGTAACTATTTCGCAATCTCTCGCAACGCCGACTGAGGCAGTAAGTATTTCGCAACAGTCACCTGTGATCATTGCTGACAGTTATTGTGAGTCATCATCTTTTGAAACTCGTGTCCAGTCAAACTAGCAGCTGATCGTCCGAAACATGATCATTCCAGAATTTCTTGCCTTGTTTCACACGTCCTTTCTATGGTGAGAAACCGGAATGCGCTAGCTTTTGCTCTCAATCATTTAAGTTTCGACCTAGTCGCCCTCACAGAAACCTGGTGTAATTCTACAATTGATAGTGAACCACTTCTAGGTGAAATCTGTTTCCAATACGACGTACTCAGATGTGACCGCACACGTAAAAAAGGAGGTGGAGTCGCATTGTTGATTAAGAAAGTGTTTTGCCCGTCTACAGTTTTCAAAGAATCTGTTTCTGACGCTTACGAGTTAATTTGTTGTGACTTATTCCTTGAATCTCAGGTATTGCGTATTATCGTTGTATACAGAGCCCCCTCCTGTCCTGCACACAGTGCATATGTTTTGGTTAAAGCGCTTAGTGATTTAATATCCTGTGACCAAACATGCCTAATAATTGGTGACTTTAATATGCCCGACATCGACTGGATCTCCACTGGAAAACCCACCGCTTCCTGTTCTCTATCTAAAGCATTCCTGGAACTTTGGGAAAAATCATAAATTAACCCAACATGTCCGTAAATGCACCCTAGGGAACAGTATCTTAGATCTCGTTCTAAGCCCTGAGTCAAATCTGGTTAATAATTCAAAGGTTGAATCTCCACGGGATTCTAGCGACCATTCATGTATACGGTTTGATTTAGAGCTACCCAAACAAGAAACTCAGTTTGTTCTAAAACAGAATTTTTCAAAAGCGAACTATGGCGTGATAAATTCTTACCTTTTCAAGTTGACTGGTTTGGCTTTCTTCACAACGCTCCCACCGTAAACGAAAAATATGAAATGTTCATATCGATTCTTAATCACTGCATTGATCTGTTTGTCCCGGTCGAAAAGGTCCTACCCCATTAACTCAACCTGCCACACTATCTAAAAACACTTTTCTCCAAAAAATCGCAGGCGTGGGATGATGCGGTAGCCAACAATTCTCCTGAGAGCTGGAACAAATTTAGAGAGCTGAATAGAATATTTGAGAAAAGACTGAAAGAATTTAATAGTTCCATTGAGAAAAAGGTAATCGAATCTCAGAATAAAAACAAATTTTTCTAATTTCTCAACAGCAAGCTTAAGCAAAAGCCTAAGATGGGCTTGATTGTCGCAGAAGATGGCGACGTGATCAGGAAAGATATTGAAAAGGCTGAACTATTTGCTTGCCTTTTTGAGAAAGTATACAAACATGACACAGAAACTTTCGATTGTTTATCTTCAAGTCCCCTCTTCCTCCAAATGAAAGATTCAGCATGGTTTTTTGCAGACGAGATTTATACCTTACTGTCGAAATGGTCATCATCTCTCTCGGAAACTCCGGATAATATCTCTCAACTATTTCTCAAATCAGTTGCTCAGGTGATTGCAGGTCCGCTTGAACATATATTCAACCTAAACTTCATGAGGTCGGAAGTGCCTTTTAGGTGGAAAACTACAATTGTCACGCCTATCCCCAAAAAACCACCTTATACTTCCGCGGAAAACTACCGTCCTATCAGTTTAACGTCTATACTTGCTGGAATTTTCGCGAAAATCCTCAAAAAAGGAATTGAAGCCCACCTCGAGGAACACTCAATTATTTCACATTTCCAACATGGCTTTCAGAAAGGTAAATCTACTGTCACGGCAATGCTGCAGTCCATGAATGACTGGACTGTTGCTCTAGATGAGGGTAATCCCCTCTATGTAGTCTGTCTTGATTTTTCGAAAGCCGTTGATCGCGTTTCGCACGAAAGATTAATCCACGAATTGAACCTTATTGGTCTGCATCCTAGAATTATTTTTTGGATACGCCCCTTTCTCTCAGGTAGATCTTTTCGGGTGCGGATTAATACAACCTTGTCTACTCCTCGGCTAGCAATAAGTGGTGTTCCTCAAGGCGGGGTTCTTTCACCGATTCTCTTCAACATCTACACTTATGAACTACCCACACTAATAACTTCCAATAACGTCAAATGTTGTTCCTTTGCTGATGATCTTAAAATACATAAATCAGTCGTAAACCCTGAGGATTCCCTCGCACTGCAACGCACGATCAATCTGGTTCGTCAGTGGGCTGATGATTGGGGGTTGCCGCTATCGAACTAGAAAACGAAACTTTTGCACATTGGATCGAATAACAACCGAACTAATTATGAAATCAGAGGTGACCAAATTCAGAAAGTTGAACAGATCCAAGATCTTGGGTTCCTCGTAACTAGTGATCTCAGTTTTGATGCGCATTGTGAACGAATAGCAGGAAAAGCTACGAAGGCTGTATACAACTTGTTCAGGGCTCTGTCCACAAATAACAGTGCCGTGTTACTCAGGGCATTCAAAACTTATGTTAGACCACCGCTCGAGCACGGAACGGTAATATTCAGTCCATGCAAAAAACAGGTCATAGCAAAACTCGAGAGCGTCCAGAACAGTTTTACTAGAAAACTAGTGATTAAAACCAGAGGTTTTTCCTACGATAGCATTCCCCATTCTCAAGAGCGTAACCAGAGCTTTGACTTGCGCTCGCTAGCGTTCAGGAGACGTAAATTCGACCTCATTATGTTCCACAAAATACTGCATGGTAATTGCGGTTTAAAATTGAATGAGTTTTGGTCGTTGAGAAATTCAATCACCAGAGGTGGTTCCCAAAAACTGGTAATTCCTAGAGCTAGGCTCAGGGGTCAATCGCATATCTTTTCTGTAAGGGGGGTCAGATTTTATTAAACTGAGTAAAAACTGCCTGTTTCTCAAAATATAAGGGTGTTCAAATGCATGTTGGACAGCTATCTGAGTTCGACGTGAAGCGCTGGACAAGAGTTATCCCTTTTTTTGTTTTTTTCTTTTATTTTGCTGTCGTCGCATTTTAGTTTTAGGTTTTTCTTGGTTTTCTGTTTTTTAATTTACTTGTCTGACATGACTCGCTCATGTAATAAATAAATATATAAATATATATGTAAGCTATAGCATATGCACACTGAGTTTCTGCTCCCCGGGCTAAACGAGTGTGTCGGTGGGGGGCACTTTTAGCCGTGAGTCATAGAGACCTCTATCACGCATCTAGATCTTTGAGGTTTTCGCTCTAATCAAAGCGACTAGCCTTCAATAGTAATTCTCGGGACTTTGCAGAACTACTATTGTTTGCGCAGTGTGCAGGACGTCATGGAAAAGCGTAGGACACCAAAGGGAGTATGCAGGACTTTATTGAAAGTGTGCAGAACCACAGAGATAGTGCACAGGACGTCAGAGAAAGTGTGCTGGGCTCTAGAAAGAGTGCGCAGGACGTCATGGAAAGGGTACAGAGCCCCAATGGAAGTGTGCACGAACCCAATGGGTGTGCAGGACGTTAGAGAAAGTGTGCCGAAGTTTAGTGGGACCGTGTAGGACGCCTTGGAAAGTGTGCAGGAGCCTAGTGGGACTGTGCAGGACGTCATAGAAAGTATGAGAACCCCGATGGTAGTGCGCAGGACGTTTTAGACGTCCTGCATAGTCCCATTGGGGTTCCCCCTGCACTTTTCTATTGGAAATTTGTATACTTTCTATGAGGTCCTGCACACTTCCATTGTTGTCGTGAACACTTTTTTATGACGTCCTGCACAGTCCCACTAGGTTCCAGAACACTTTTCTAGACATCCTGCATATTCCCGATAAATTCCTGCACACTTGCTAAGACGTCCTGCACACTCCCGTCGGGGTCCTGCACACTCTCATTGGGGTACTGTACACTTTCTATGACCTCCTGCACACCCAGAAAACCCTAGCAGTTTTCTACAGCGTCCCGTAAACCACTATTGAAGGCTAGTCGCTCTGATTAGAACGAAACCTTCGAAGCGCTAGATGCTTGATAGAGGTTTTCATGACCCACGGCTAAAAGTGCGCCCCACGGACAAACTCGGTTGCCCCGGGACGCAGAATCGGAGATTCAGGTTGATTTTTGGTAATCAAAAAATGTCCTACCCACCTTAGAATTGGTACCTTTCAAAACAGTTTTGCTCGACCATCCCAAAGATCCGCGGGACACACGCACACACACAACCACACACGCCTGGCTATAACTGCTTTAACATTTGAAGGCACAGTCCAAGCTCAGAGTAAGTTCTCCGTTTTTTGTGTCTATCTTGAAAGCGGTCCCACGCTGATTCCAATGATGTCTCTGGAATCGTTTAAGACCCCCTGGGAGCGGAGTTATGGCCCCTCAAAAATCGAGCTGGGGAAGCATGGGGGACGTGTTGCCCGAGGCTTGTAACTTCCGTCATTTGCAACCGATGTACGCGAGCTGACCTGGATAAGAGAGAGAGGCTGAGAATGATGGGAAGAACGGGGCTTCTGATCGGAAAGCATAGCTCATCTTGCAACTGTTGAGCTCGGAAGATTGTAAAGGGGCGTGCCAAAGTGGCTTCCTCCTATATCTCGCTTATTCGGGGGAACTGAGAGCTCGCATCTGGCAAGTGGTATACGGGGTGGGTCTACTTCACAATTATGTGGAAATCCCAGATTTCGTCTCTGAGCTTGAACTGTGCCTTTGGAGGCAGGGTTTTCGATAAAATCGGTTGTTGTGCTATACCCATGGAATGGTAGATCTGGTCATCACAGAAGTGAAAATACGTAAAAAATTGGAGAAAAAACGCTCAGGAGCAACTGATGGCTTGGTGTCCTCCCGCCCCCAATCATCGAGATTTGGTTAAGAGCCTGCTTTGTCAACTTTTATTTTGTTTCTAAAGTAAGTTCTGAACATTTCTGGAGACTACTGATTATTTTAACAGCAAAATAAATGTCGTGTAAGCAAGCATTAATGACAATCGCGTCAATTAGGGGGGCGGCCGACACCGGTAATTAATCTTTATTCTTTGTTTTTGAGCGTTTTTCCCGTGAATTTCTGGGTTTTTTCACTCATTTTTACTTTTGTAATGGCCAAATCTACATTCTTATGAAGAGAGCTCAAAAACTTTTTTTATCGCGATCCCTGCCTTTAAAAGCACAGTCCAAGCTCAGGGACGAAATCTGAGATTCCCACATAATTGTGAAGTAGACCCACCCTATATAGCCCCTGCCAAATGCGAGCTCCCAATTCCTCCGAATAAGCGAGGTATAGGGGGAAAGCACCCTGGGGCACCCACACCCGGAACTCAGGCCGGGGCTGTACCAGAAATTTACCAGAGTTTTCCGGGCAATCAGTGGTAAGTCTGCAATTACTGCCCGATTGCGGAAATTTTGCCAGAGAATTTGCCCTGATCTCTGGTGTTGACATATTCTGCCATATTACCAGAGAGTTACCACAACATTCCTCCGTAATTTACCGGACACCTCCCGAAATCTATCAGAAAGTTGGCGAATTCTGACAGACTGTCAAAAACGACCTTCTTTCCGAATCAGCGGTGTTAGGGTCCGTGAGAATGATATTCCGGAAGCAGGACTCCTTCGGGACTGAGAAAGAAGGGTGAGGCACGACTTATAGTCTGGAAAATGTAAAGCAAAAGGGTTGAAACGCGGGAACGCTTAAGTGTCTAATTGATCCATGTAGCTCGTGGTGCGCCTGACTTCTGCTCACACAAGTGCGATTTACTCGCCTCCACAGACACGCGCGCAAGGACAACGACGTGCAAAAGCGCGTGTATATGCGCGCACATAGGCCGGAATCATAATTCCAGCGACGAGCGACGCGACTAAATGTTTACCATCAGTATCGACCGAAAATCGATATGCCTGATATGCACTGTCACCGTCGTCGATCGCATGAAGTGTGATTCCGGCCATACACGCACACTCACGCACCTACGGCCTCAATAGATGAGCGCGTACGCACGCCTTCACACGTGCACAGACGTGCACAAACGCTCACGCGCGCACAGATTATCACATGCTGACGCGCGCAACTAGACACGCGCATTCAACTAGAAAGCAAAGCGGTTCTGAGGTCAGTTAGGGAACATGCTGCTAGGGGAACACGTGCTCCTATTGTGTTACAAATTACAGCACGTGCTCCAAAAAATAAAGTGATCGATACACACTCAACTCAAAGCGCTGGACCACCTCGCAGCACGTGCTTCCGAGATTAATAATTGCTGCACGCGTTCCTGCGATGAAGTTTTGCAGCATGTGCTGCTGATTGTAGCACGCCCTGCGGTAGAGCCCCGTGATGAGAGAGGATTCTATGAAAACTCACACCCGCCACGTTATTAGGTTAATCTTTATGTGCAAAATAAGACGACCTAAAATCCGACTCTGTGTGAATTTTCAATCTTCCAGGCAACCTGCTCCTTGGATTTGGAGACGGGAGGAGGTTTCTGGCTTGTTGCAAGGTTTTAAGTGGGTGAGAATTTCGCGCTCTAGCGCGAATATGAGAATTAGGCGTGAAAAAAAGCCGGAAACGTACGTGAAGGAGGACAACGCCACGCGCCTCACGGCATCGATTCTGCAATTTATTTTTTTAATAAGCAATGTTATAATTTGTGTATGTTTTCTTATTTGCCCTCTTTTTTTTTGTTGCAGCCACTTAAAGTGGCCTATCATAGCTAGAGAAAGATAGAGGATCAGTTGGCTAACTTTGGGCTGAACCATGACTCGATGAAAACCCTTTCTCCTTTGAAGCAGGATGCACGTCAAAAAAGTAGTTTCTTTTTTTTTCCTTGAGTTTTAACATTGTTTTCCCCCTGTTTAGATCACATTCATAGTCTATCGATTTGCTTGTAATGTAACCTTTTTTCTCATATCAACGGTTTCTTTATTAATCGCATGGTGTTTCCAAATAGACACCCCTGCAGAAACGTACAACCGTCAACTAGGAAGCACTGTCTGCAGGCACCAACGAAACGCGCCATTCATGCTCAAAAATTTTTAATTGAGGCCGAGTGATGATCGCCGGTTTTTCTCATTTTTTTGTGTTTTCCTCGTTTTTCCTGCTTTCTCTTCTATTGTTTTTTGTTTCTTCTGCGTGGTTACGAAGAAAGTAGTGTTTTTATGGGGTTTTAGTGCTGATTAGGGTGACAAAATCCTGATTTGATGCCAGGGAATAATCGAAATATAATTTATGATAATTTTTCATGGAATCACTATTTCTTACCTTTATCATTTACACCAAGCAGAAGATACAAGACTATAGAAGAGTGGAAGAAACGGCGAAACATAAAAAATATGACATCGATCATGCCTTGAAGGCTGGAAGAACAGAAAAGCTGGAGGGACGTTGTTTTTTTATTCAGTGTTTATAACCGTTATTAAGTACAAAGCTGCCCTGTCCTATCTGGAATCCCCCTGATTTGCATCTCCCGGAATCGCTAGGGTAAAAATTTAGCCCACACCTGGGGTTTTCCTCCCCTGCCAGACGGTGCAGCCAAAGGCTGCGCAGTCCAATCTGGATTTTTCCTGATTGGCACCTCCCGGAATCGCTAGGGAAAATATTAGCCCACACCCGGGGTTTTCCTCCCCTGCCAGACGGTGCAGCCGAAGGCTGCACTGTCCAATCTGGATTTCTCCTGATTCGCACCTCCCGGAATGGCTGGGGTAAAAAATTAGTCCACACCCGGGGTTTTCCTCCCCTGCCAGACGGTGCAGCCAAAGGCTGCACTGTCCAATCTGGATTTCTCCTGATTCGCACCTCCCGGAATCGCTAGGGTCAAAATTTAGCCCACACCCGGGGTTTCCCTCCCCTGCCCGGCGGTGCAGCCGAAGGCTGCACCGTCCAATCTGGATTTCTCCTGATTCGCGGTCCAATGCGGGTTTCTACGATTGGCCCTCATTGAAGATTGGCACTTCAATATATAAGACATTTCACCCTAATATTGTCAAGGTCTGAAAAACGGATTACATTGTTTGGCTCTGCGCCTCAAATTTCTGTATTGAACGCTTCAGGATGAAAAAAAGTCACTTTGCTTACTACTAGGTTAGATGTGTCATAACCTGAGCACTTCCTCCCTAATACGTTGACACAAGAGTAATTCATAATGATTCGTTGTGAAAACCTCTTCTGTGCTGGAAATTCTCGTGAACAACTTCCTATCCAGTGACTTCGTATTTTGAAAAATGTGCGTATGATATGGTGCACGTGGGCCGTAGCTGCGGAAACATCGGAATTGACGGTTTTACATTTCTTCAGGGGTGTCCAGCTGCCGACAGCCTTTTTTTTCGGTTACTTCCCTACATTTCCTTCTGTGTATGACTAACAATCTCCCATTAAGTATTACCTGTCTATGGTTTCACGGGTTTCGCTCTCATAATCCCTTTCTTTCATTATATCTTTTTGGCTGTGTCTAAAAATCTCCTGCGGGCGGTCACGCTGCGGCGTGGCGTTTTTTTCATTCTGCTCCATTCTAGCACATCTGCGGGCGGTCGCGCTGCAGCGTGGCGTCGTAGCGCGCTTTCTCGCTACTGTAGTGCTTTCTCTCGCTTGTTCTCGCTCTATAGGTGACAAGGGCTCAAGTACCGTAAATTTTGCTCCATTCTAGCACAAAACTGTGAATGACTGTATGGATAAATTAGTCTGAGCAGTGTTTTGATTTTCAAACACCATGCGAATCATCAACAGTAGATAACCACTGTTCGAAGCAAACCTTTTTCAGTGTGATCCTTCTCACTCGTTTTAGTTTTCAAAATTCATTCTCAAGGATGGTAATTCAGCATATTCAATCAGTTAGTTAGAAGTTGGGATATTCTTTGAGAGTACACTCACCTATAGCAGTTGCAGTTTTCAATAAATGCTCGAGATTCTGCTGAATTCAAAATGTAGGGCTCCTGTGACATGTACCATTGATTAGGGACTGCTTCGACTGCGATTTGGAAAACCATGTTATCCTCGCTGTAGGTCTGTGACAGTACAAAAATTACCCATGCTTGAAATTCGCTAAATGGCTGCTGTAATTTCAAAAAATGGCAGTTTCATTGCTACACTAAAAGGAAAGTGTACCCATTAGGAAATTTTGGGGTATTCAGAAAAACCATCTCTCGGATTTGGCTCAGAACCTGTAAGTGTAGGTAATCTACGGCGCTGAGCCCGATTATGGCATCTGTTTGTCGCCTAAGAGATTTCTAAGAAAGAAGTTGAGATTTCTAAGAAACGTTTTGAAATTGGGCAATTTTTTTATTTTCTGCGTTTTTTTGCATTCAACCCTACGTTTCTTACTGGAGAACCTAAGAGGTTGAATGTGGCCTGTACCGTCAAACCATACCCCAGAAATTCCACTTTTGTCAAACTTTGCTACGCCTCCACGAACCTCCAAATTTCTTTGAGGTTTTTTGCCTCTCTACTATCGTCTCGCAAAACTGTGGCCGCTTGCCCCTGCTTGAACAATGTAAGGTTGTTTACATTTCAGAGGAAGTCTTCGTTTCAGTTGCTACTATTTTTTTTTGAACTTCATCGCACGATCCAACTAGGCAAAAACGCTTAAATCGCAACCAGCTTTCGGATGTACCTCTTTTGATAGAAATTAGTTCACGTTGCACGCGTGCGTGTGCGCGCGTAACCTGTGTTTTCTTCTCCTCTTCTCTTTCTCTCTGTTTCTCCCATCGCTTCGCACACGCACGTGAACGAATAGACTGAATTTGGCTCCAAAATAGAAGGTACTGTGCTTATCTGGGCCAAATTCCGGTCCGCAGTTGTGTCTTGACACGCTTTGCAGCCGCACGCCTTCGACTCAGTCGGGTTTCCAGCGCCAAAGCTGACTCGATGTGTTTTTTATACAATTTTCTCCAATTTTTCTTAGTTTCCAGTTTCCAAAACCCACCTAGAGTCAGCAGATCGGCGGCTGTGACGCTGGAAGCTCTTCTGACACGGGAGCGTGCGGCCGCAAAGCGTGTCGAGACGCAATCGCGGACCAGAATTAGGCCCAGATAAGCATAGTAATCGATGTTCTCAATCAAATATCTGGAAGTGTGTTGTCTGTTGTCGAAAGTGTTGCACAGGTTCCGTCCGTTTGAACGTCGTGATTGATTTATCGATTATTTCGCATGCATTTATTGATTGATTTTCAGAATCTACGCTCAGCCTACGCGGAGGCCCGCCGTCGCCTCTGAACGTCAGTCATGTCGAGCAGTGACGATGATTTCCAATCTCAGGATTTCTCACAGAAGGTGGGTTAGCAGGCAATATATTGACGAATAGTTCAAGGAAACATCATGAACTTTTCAGGGTGCCCTCAGATTTGTCAAGGTCGAACCAGCAAAGGCAGAACCAGTCTTGAAGGTGAGATAAAGCAAAAATTTTTTCTTCAGGCTCGTGTTAAATAGTTTTCGTAATTTTTTTAGATCAAGAGTGGTTCGAAGGCGATAAAGGTCACTACATTCGTCAGACGACACTGTTCGAAAAATGACGGAAGCTACATTAGATATGCTGTTTCGAAGGTATGGAATACTCCTTCTCTTCCATATTCTTTCTTCATTGACCTCTTCACAATGTTTCGCGAAACCGTTACGATTACTTTAGTTCGTAGTTTCGAAGATAACATAAGCGCTCGTGAACATGGTCGCGAGGGCAACAATGCTAATGCGTACCTTGATTCCTCCTAGGGAGCTTCCTGTTACGCCCTCTCATTTCATCCGGGAAGAATTCATGGGTCTTACTAACTATAGCTCAAACCTGTGCATTTTCGCGTCGAAGATGCGAGTTCGCAAATTTGCATACTATACGTGAAATGGCGCATACTCTACGTAAAATGGAGGCTAAATTCTTTATATTGATCTCGCTGTCGCTAAACCCTTAAATTCTTGCTGTAATTTGGTAGTGAGAGTCCATGGGTTTAGCGACAGCTTGTGTTGAACAGCTATTTCAACCCGGACTGGCTACGCTCAACTCAGGAATGCTGTTCGTCTGGGGCAGGTACAGTCTTCTCACGGAGTGGTTGCGCGACACTGGCTGGTCGTGAAGGGTCACCCCGTGTCCCTCTCTGGAAGACCCTGTCATTGGTAACTTGCCCAGGACCACTGGGATGCTGCAGACCGTGCGGAGGAAAGGGCAATACTGTCGGTGGCAGCTGGGATCACTTTTTTCGTGCGGATCAGAACAGGATTGGTCGATCTTTCGAGTGCTATAGCGGGAACTCACATAGAATATGCGGGTGTGTAGCTTGAATTTCACCAACTGGTGCTTAATTTTCCATAATTAGCGTGAATTGTCGCGACAAATCAAGACAATATGGCCGAAACCCTGGGCATATCCGTCTTCCGTGTGAGGAATCTAGCTAAGTGCTGGCAGAAAATGTGAGTGGTTTTGTTTGGCTCCTACCATTACGTCATTTCTGTGCCAGGATGATTGCATCTGGGAATCCCGGAATAAAAGGCCTGCTGGAGCAGACCCTTTCAAATATTTGGACTAAAAATGGAGATGAATTAAGGACGCAAAATTTTTGAGTGATGCCACTATCAAATCGGAGTCTGTGGGATGAACATTTTAATCGGTATTCAAAGAGATGGAGGATATCAGGCTGTCATTCCGGGGGGGGGGGAGATCAAATATGGTTGCTCAGACTAGCTTGCGGCGCTTCCGACGGCGTTTTCCTCATGCTAGGAATCGTTTGGGTCTATTCACGTTGTTATCCAGCGTCTACGGTTCCTTTAAAATTGGAAAGTCTTCCTTTTTTAAACTTCAGACAATCTCGAAATTCAATAATCGACTTAAGTTCGGATTTATAGGAGCGTTTCCACAATTTGCTGCACGGTAAGTCGATTGGTGTCGATAGCTTCTTCGCGAAAGCCGCTCGAGGCGGTGCTTTGAAGAAACTCTATGAGGCACAGGCCATCCTAGCAATGAAGTTAAGTTTCAGATCTTAGACTGCGCTCGCATGATGAATCATAAGAGTTCCGTTTCCACACAAAGTAACGATGTATTAATCGGTATTTGTAGATAAACATGATGAATGACGTCTCAACTAGCGCTATGAAGGAAAAGCCTCTGAGAAAGTTGAAGGATTTCACCGCGCATTGTAGAAGACAAGGTATGTTATATGCTACCCTACATAGGATTTTTCATTGTTTTGGTATTCAAAGGCTTTTCATTGGTTGACTCGGCTTCTGGCTCGAAAAAAGAAACTAGAGCAAATGAATCTAGATTTAGTCTATCAATGTTCACTCGAAAATTTCGGGTGAACGAAAGATTTGAAACCTGCACCTTTCATCATTATTTGAATGAATGTTTTAGTGGTCAAATACAGGTATTCCTCCAACAACTTGATCCTCACCGACAAAACTTGCGGAAGCTCTAAAAGAGAGGGTGTGTGGACAGCGGGGGGGGGGGGTTGGATTGTGCCCTAAAATGCTCGGTAAATGTGAAGGTCGGTGACTTTTTTCACCGAAATGTGTAGTAAACGTGTAGCAAAATATCACGGATGTCTATTGATTCAACATTTGGTTTCTAACCAGGGAACTACTTTTGGTGAGCCTGGCCATTCCGGATGAAATGTACTTTTCTAGAACCGTTTTCAGCGTAGAATCCGATTCTGGTCTTTGCAGCTGCCCAAAACCACTCTGAAAAAAGCCACACGAGTTTTTCAAAGCCTGACGGCAAGGTAGGGGTTTTACTCCACGTGAAATTTTTAGGGCGTTTTGAAAAAAAATTAATTGGGCTCAAAACTAGTATGCACGGGTTATCTAGGGTGCAGAACAAAGTTTACTGTAGGTTGCGGTAGGTACCATGCCATTTAGGGGGCTAAACCTACTTTAATATTTCGAAATTCGACAAATGGACGTTAAATTCGTATTCACCACCCCGAATAACCATCGCATACAAATTTCGAGTCGAATCTGAGACATTGACCGAACTACCGTATACCCACCGTATTCTATCAAAAATCGATAAACGGGCCTCAGATTCGTGTTCGGCACTCTAAGTAATCCCCAGAGGGACCATTTGAGCAATATCTATCAAAGCACTCCGGAAATAGTCAAAAGTCGCGATTCGCCATCAAATTTTCCCGGCGGGAAGGTTTGAACAAATCAAGTCGAAAACTTCGGAAAATCGACAAAGAAACCACAGCTTCGTGATCAGCGCCCCAAATAACTCATCTAGGAAGATTTTGAGTCTAATCTGGAACATTTTTTCAAAACGTTTTCCAAGAGCCTTGCAATTGGTATGAATAAACGCCCAACCGAAGATCACGTCCAAGTCCAAAACGCTATCAGTCTGCGCAAAGTTTGGAAAATGAACTCTTCTCTAACTTTGCTCAGGGTGGCTGTTTTTGTGCGCTGAGACTACAATTATGAGGTCCGTTTCCAGATTTTCCAAAGACCATTGCAAGCGTTTTGGAAGGTACTAAAAGGTACGAAAATTTGGCAAAAAACGCCTATACCTTTTTTCAAAGTGGGTTTAGGCAGCTGAGATCATAATCGGATTCAACGCCGAAAACGGTTCTAGAGAAATACACATTTCATCCAGAATGAAAGCCAGGCTGACTAATAGTAGTTCCTTATAAGTATGCGTGTTTGGGGAATGATACTGGAAAGTTTCCAGGCTGACCGAATACCGTCGTGCCTCATGCTTACCAATCCGTTCATCCAGTGTGAAGTCAGATTGTCGGAGCAGCTGGGAAACCATATCCGTCGTATACGAGTGCCAATAGCGTACAAAGATAGCGCATTCATTTATGCGTCAGGCTACTCAACAAGTGTAAGCAAGGCATATTATATCAGTACACTGTTCCGCCATACATTGTCATAGTACAGCATTAATTCTATTAAGCGAAAGAGCTTTGCCGAATTCCATAATTTAATCTTTTCCACGACATTAAAAGAAAACTAGGGAAATAAGGTGATACTTTGAATCGTCGAAAATTTCCAGTGGCCAAACGATGGGGATCGTAGTTCCGCTAACGTCTGACACAACGATAGTTCCTTATTCGAATCGCGAGCACGATTCCATCTTTTTTCAGCTGTTCACACAAAGAAGAACGTCTTCGTCTCAGCCGGATCCCCAAACAAGAGCCCGAAGAACTACGTTGCGTTGAAGTCTAAAGATTTTTTTCGCGCTGAGCAGTTAGTTTCTCAATATCCGGGTTTTTTCTCAAATAAGTGTTGCATTACTTGAATCGTTGTTTTTAGACGCATTAGCCCATGGCTATGGAGTTGGAGACGAGCCGAACAAATGGCTTCTGACGGACGCCTTTGGCAATTACATGAGAGCCGCCCTGAATACACTTTACAGGTTAGTCGAAGAGTTTTTAAAAATTATGACAGTAGAATAGTGTTTTGGGTCCTACATTTTGATGGGATGAAGTCGTGACCCACGGCTCAATTTTGGATTAGCAACCTTCCTTTACGCGCATGCTGCACATATGGAAGTTGTGGCATCGATCAAAACAGAGGGAATTTGAAGACATCATGCACGCCCAAGATGATATCGATTTTATAACATGAATCGAAGGTTCAGAGCTGGTAGGTCCCTGTCAGAGTTGGTTCGAGCCGACGTGTCCAGCCCGGTCGTTACACACGGAAAGCATTGGAAATGGGTGCAAAAACACCCGATCAGGCCTGCCGTCACCCGCCCGGTCGATACGTATGAATAAAGTGGTGGGATGAGGTTGAGAAAATCCACTCGGTGGCCGACATGGTTGATATCTATGCTTTACGTGGATGACGGGTATGAGGGAATTGCGGGTTTGGCGGTCCGATATTGAAAAACATTGCGTATGACTAAAGGAAGCTATCCAACCACCCAGCTACTCTCCTTTTCTTAACTTTACTCCCTTCACTATTTCTCTGAACGGGTGCAGTCACGTAACCATCGTCATCACCTCCGGTGGGCTCTAGTCGCCCACACCGGGTGATTTTCTCACCCTCACCCCACCATTTTCATCCATAATTATCGACCAGGCGGGTTTCCCGGCGGTTGACGGCGGGTTACAGTTGCAAATAGCACCAACTCTGACCGGGGCCGTAGAATTTGAAGCTGGCGAAAACGCGATGCAGATATTTAAATAATAGGTTGATTTTTTTGCAGTGATTACGAGCGCCGTAAGGAGCGTCGTCTTTGACCTAGGTAGATCATACGAGAGGGTAATTCATAGAGGAGGCAGAATTCCAAATGACGATTTCCCTGAAAACTTCTGTTTTTTAGAGCACAATTTTGAGTCTAAAACTCGAAGAGTTATGACCTTATCAGTAGAGTTCAATAAGGTATCAAAGTACGTGTACCATTTTATTAGGCTGTTTCTGATCTGTTTCTGATCTCTTATTTGGGAGTTACTTTTGATCTCCTGTAATTTTGTCTTGTTGCAGTTTGAGTTACGGTTCATTGTTTTGTGATGTAACCTGTTTAAACTGCCCTGTGAATAATTTTCTTAGCCTCCATTGTTTGTGTTGAATGACAGTTTTACATTGTTTGTTTTCATAAAGACTTCAAGAAAAAAATGTGTGTGAACATTTGAAAACATATTATTGATTCACGCATGAGCAAATCATCTCAAGGACATTACTCATGGTGAAGGAATTACTTCAGTGTTTAAGGTAGTAGCGATTCGCACCGTAAATTTTTTCTTTCACAACAAAATTTTTTCACATAAGTATAGCTATAGAAAGTAATAATAGTAAGTAGTATAGAATATAGTATATAAGCAGTATAGAAGTATGGCTATCAGAAAGTTCTGCTAGGATACCTTGAAACAGTACTAGAGGATTTTGGTGGAAATTTCTCGTAACTGGCCAGAAATCTCGTATTTCTCAGTCCGTATGGGGGAGAAGTCTGCTGAATCTCTACAGAATTCTGCTAGAACACGAGTGAATTTCGTCAGATTACTGGAGAATTGTGTCAGAAGAGGGCAACGCCGTTCCGTGATCTGGCAGAAGGATTCCCTGGTAATCTGGCAGAAATCTCCCGAGAACGGGCTGAAGGAAACGAGAAGAAAATTCTGCCAGATTACTGGAAAATTCCGCCAGATAACGAGGGAATTCTGCCAGAATACGGGAGAAA